>JAWDJE010000010.1:19432500-19933370 GCA_035047345.1 Bradypodion ventrale | reverse complement strand
GGAGGGAGGTAATTAAATGGTTTGGTCATTCATTTTATTAAATGGTCTATTGAAAATATATTAATTTTTAAGTTTGTAAAAATAGATATTGAACATGCAACGGTTGTATGTCAGAATGTCATTTTTTTTGCTTAACGTTCCCCCCCCCCCAACTTTGGATGTCAAAGGTTGCTTTCTGACTAGGAAAGTGGGGGGGTTGAGAATTTTTTTTCTCATTTTTGTTATTGTTAAGGTTTTTTCTTTGCACATGGAATTCAAAGGTTGATAGAAGTAAATTAAAATGGATGAAAGAGAACTTTTTCTGTAGTTTTTTAAATTTTTTCCACAATTTTTCTTTTTTCTTTCAATGTTGGGGAACTGTCGGTGAGGGTAATAAGACCAATACTCCCTCATGTCAAGGAGATTAAAAATTATATCATACAATGTTAAGGGCCTGGGGAATCAAATTAAGAGAAAAAGACTAGAGGTAATTTTGAACAGAGAGAAAGCAGATGTTATTTTTCTTCAAGAGACTCACCAAAAAAATGTAAATAAAAATAATCTTTATGTAAAGGGAACCGATATATATGAAAAATGTTTGGGAACCTCAAATTCTAGAGGTATAGCTACCATAATAGCGAATAAACTGGGGTTTATAATGTCCAAGAATATATGTGATAAAGAGGGAAGGTTTCAGCTAATTAAGGGTAAGATCAAAGATGATGAATATACCTTGGTAAACATTTATGCTCCAAACAAAAATCAAGGTTTCTTTTTAGATAAGATTTTACCAATTATAAAAAAAGAAAGATCACCAAATTTGATAGTAGGTGGAGACTTTAATTTAACAAGAGCTGTGACTGATGTTTCCAATTATTCCAACTATCGGAAAGGTCAATTCAATATACTTGACAGGTGGATGAAGAAGCTAAATCATACAGATACTTGGAGATATATGAAAGGAAAGGAAAAGGGATTTACCTTCTTCTCCTCAGTGTCAAGAACATATTCCAGATTAGATTATTTTATGGTATCAGAGAACCTTTCACATAATTTGGAAGAATTTAAAATAGGCACGTTTAAGTTGACTTTGCACGTGCTCTTAAGCAGAGTCCTTTTGACTCTGCATGTGCTCTTAAGCAGAGCTGCTGCTGAGGAGAGCCAAACAAAGGAAGCGAGCACTGGTAAGTTTTGCAGTTGGAGTAGAGCTGCTTTAGAGGCCTCCACTAATTTAAATTGATAATTTAAACTGCTGAGAGCCACCTCTGTTCAAACAGAGGAAGCAGTTTGAAGCTTCCAGAAGCAGGGGGGCAGAGCCACACCAGGCCCTTCCCTGAACTGTGACTCATAGGGGTGGAGCCACACTAGCCTTTAAAAGCTCTGAGCTCTTTCAGGGTCAGCCCTTTTGACTCTGCATGTGCTCTTAAGCAGAGCTGCTGCTGAGGAGAGCCAAACAAAGGAAGCGAGCACTGGTAAGTTTTGCAGTTGGAGTAGAGCTGCTTTAGAGGCAAACTAGTAACAAGGGAAGAATATAGTCTTACTAGGTAGAAAGGTAGTAAACGTGTACATTTTTGAGGCCCAGAATACTGCACTTGTTAAAATGGATTCTGAGGGAACAGTTGTAGTTACCTGCAATACTTGTGCCATGTTTGTGTTCTTGCCAAAGCATATGGAGAACTACACTTGCAGCAAGTGCAAGCTGGTTGCACTACTAGAAGAGAAGGTCCAGCAGCTAGAGGCCCGCATATCTAACCATCAACAAATTAAGGAGCTTGAGCTGTTCTTGGACAGAGCGGAACAGACTATGCTGGACAAAGAAGAGACAGGGCACAGTTCTGAGGGAGAAGGCCCTTCACTAACTCAGGAGGGAGATGGTTGGAGGAATGTGACTCAAAGGAGGAGAAGAGTAGGGGATCACTCTGAGAGTCTGAAATTACAGGATAAATTTGAGGCTCTTTCCCTCATCACACCTGATGAGGAACACACAGAGGAACAACTAGTTCCACCTGATGATCTCTCTTTCATCACACTTGATGAGATCCAGGAAGATAAACAACAGGAACAAACTGAGGTTCTCTCCCTTAATATGGTTGATGAGGTGCATGTAGATGAACAGATTGCAGGAGAGAGGCTCCTTGTACTAGGCGATTCAATAATTAGAAATACAGAGAAATGGATTTGTGATGCACATGATAACCGCATGGACTTGCCTGCCAGGTGCAAAAGTTGCAGACATCACAAGAAATCTAGATAGATTGTTAGAGAGAACTGGGAATGAGCCAGTTGTCATGGTACACGTTGGTACCAATGATGTTGGGAAGGCCAAGCGGTCTGTCCTGGAAGCCAAATTCAGGTTGTTAGGAAGAAGATTGAAGTCCCGGACTTCCAAGGTAGCATTTTCAGAAGTGCTGCCTGTCTCTCGCGCAGGATCTACCAGGCAGGCAGAGCTCAGAAGCCTCAATGCGTGGATGAGGTGGTGGTGTCGAGAGGAGGGTTTCAGATTTGTCAGGAACTGGAGAACATTTTGGGACAAGCTGTTGTGTTCTCAAACACTGTACCTTTATACAATGTACCTATTCATGTGTAACCAATGTATCCTTCTACTTGTAACATGATAACCCTCAGCTGCATCACTGTAACCCTAATAGGACGCGAGCTAGTGACCACCAGATGGCAATAGCGAGCATCCAAGCTCATTGGTCCAAACTCACCTAAGAACAACAGCGCGGGAAGATTCCCGCCACTACCTTCACCTGGACAAGAAGGGCGTGACCTACAATGACGTCACGCGGACAGTAACCAATAGACTGTCACGGAGCCACATTCAAATATATAGCCACTGTATATATTGAGCTGCTCGTCCGCCATTACCACATGTTCCCTCTGACCAGCATGTAATAAAGTTGTGTTAAGCCAGCTCTTCGGCTGTCCTGGTGTCTTCGGTCCCATACACCAAACAAGCCAAATCTGTTCAGGAGGGATGGGTTGCATTTGAACCATGATGGGACCAGATTGCTGGCACTCAACATCAAAAAGGCTGCAGAGCAGCTTTTAAACTGATAACTGGGGGAAAGCCGACAGGAGCTGGGCAGCATCCGGTTCGGGAAAGTGTGTACTTGAGTAGTGAGGAGGATGCAAAAATTACTGAGCAGAGCGAGGAGCTAGTCACTAGCATTCTAGCAGAAGGATGCAAGAGGCAGTCTAACAATGCAACTGGACACAAAAGACTGTGTCAGAAAAGCATATATAAATGCTTGTATACAAATGCCAGAAGCCTCCGGAACAAAATAGGGGAGCTGGAACACTTAGCAATAGATAAGAATATTGATATTATTGGTATCACTGAAACCTGGTGGACGGATGATAATCAATGGGATACAGTTATCCCAGGCTACAAACTGTACAGGAAAGATAGGAAGGGGCAAATGGGAGGTGGTGTGGCCTTGTATGTCAAAGAAGTGATAAAATCGTATGAATTGGAATATCTAGGTGATTTGGAGTCACCATTAGAAGCTCTGTGGGTAAGAGTACCAGGCCACAAGGATGGTCTAACAGTAGGCATATACTATCGGCCTCCGACCCAAACTCTTGAGGGAGACTGGCAGTTGGAGAATGTTGTAAAGGAGGCATCCAAGAAGGGAAGCCTGGTTATAATGGGGGACTTCAATTACCCTCACATAGATTGGGTGAACTGTTGTTCAGCACGTGATAAAGAGATAAAGTTCCTAGATATGCTAAATGATTGTTCCCTGGGACAGATGGTTGAAGACCCAACTAGAGGTACAAGAATCCTTGACTTGATCCTGAGTAATACTCAGGATCTGGTGCAAGATGTTAATGTGACTATAGGGAACAGTGACCACAACTCAATTATGTTTAACTTGATCATAGACCTCAAGTCACTGATAAAATCTAACACAGAGACCTTAAATTTTCAAAAAGGAAATTTCCCAAAGTTGAGGAAACTAGTAAAAAAGAAGCTGAAAGGGAAAATTGAGAGAGTCCAAACACTCCAAGAAGCATGGAGGCTGTTTACAAAAACAATAACAGAGGATCAATTGGAATGCATACCCAAAAGGAAAAAGGGCACTGCCAGGTCCAAGAGGACTCCGATGTGGCTTACAGGAGCTGTTCGGGAAGTGATCAAGAGCAAGAAAAGCTCATTTAGAAGATGGAAGGCTTGTCCGAATGAGGACAGCAGGCAGGAACATAAATTCTGGCAGAACAAATGCAAGGCAACAATCAGGAAAGCAAAGCAAGACTTTGAGGAGCGTATAGCTAAAAATACTCAGAGAAATAACAAAGACTTCTTTAAGTACATTAGAAGTAAGAACCCAACTAGGAAGGCCATTGGACCATTAGATGACAATGGAAGGCAAGGGGTTATTAAAGAGGAAACAGAGATTGCAGAGAGACTCAATGAATTCTTTGCTTCAGTATTCACTGAAGAAGACAGAGGCCACATGCCCAAAACAGAGCCTATCTTCGTAGGGAGGGAAACCGAAGAATTAAGCCAGATAGAAAAAACCAGGGAGGAGGTCCTTGCATGTCTTGTTAAGCTAAACACTAACAAATCACCAGAACCAGATGGCATGCATCCACGAGTTCTCAGGGAACTTAAAGATGAAATTGCTGATCTCCTAGCCAAAATATATAATCTTTCCCTCAAATCAGGCTTTGTGCCTGATGACTGGAAGGTAGCGAATGTAACACCAATTTTCAAAAAAGGATCCAGGGGTGATCCAGGAAATTACCGACCTGTCAGTTTGACATGTGTCCCAGGTAAAGTGATGGAAACCATCCTAAAAGATAGAATTAATAGGCACATAGAAGAGAAGGCGCTGCTAAAGGAGAGCCAACATGGCTTTTGCAAGGGCAAATCATGCCTCACTAATCTGTTGGAATTTTTTGAGAGTGTCAACAAGCATGTGGATAAGGGGGATCCAGTTGACATTGTTTATCTGGACTTTCAGAAGGCTTTTGACAAGGTCCCAACCAAAGGCTCTTGAATAAACTTACCAGTCATGGAATAAAGGGACAGGTCTTGTCCTGGATCAGCAACTGGCTAAGGGACAGGAAACAGAGGGTAGCACTAAATGGACACTTCTCCAAGTGGAGGGAAGTAAAGAGTGGGGTCCCCCAAGGTTCAGTACTGGGACCCCTGCTTTTCAACCTCTTCATAAATGATCTAGAGGTAGGAGTAAAAAGCAAGGTAGCCAAATTTGCTGACGACACTAAATTATACAGGGTAGTGAAAACTGTGAGAGATTGTGAGGAGCTCCAGAGGGATCTCTCGACACTGGGGGAGTGGGCAAAACAGTGGCAAATGAGTTTCAACATTAGTAAGTGCAGAGTGATGCATGTTGGGGCAAAGAACCCCAATTACATTTATAAACTGATGGGGTCTGAACTCTCTGCGACAAACCAGGAAAGGGACCTTGGTGTCCTGGTGGACAGCTCAATGAAGGTGTCAACCCAGTGTGCCTCAGCAGTGAAAAAAGCAAACTCAATGCTAGGGATCATTAGGAAGGGTATAGAAAATAAGTCAGCAAGTGTCATTTTGCCTCTTTATAAATCTATGGTGAGGCCCCATCTGGAATACTGTGTACAGTTCTGGTCGCCATACCTCCAGAAGGATATTATGGAGCTGGAAAAAGTGCAGAGGAAGGCAACCAGAATGATTAGGGGACTGGAACACCTTCCTTACCATCTGAGGCTGCAACGGTTGGGCCTCTTCACTCTTGAACGACGACGTCTAAGAGGTAACCTGATTGAAGTTTATAAAATCATGCACGGTGTGGACAAAGTAGATAAGGAAAAACTGTTTTCCCTATCGCATAACACTAGAACTAGGGGACACTCCATGAAACTTTTGGGTACTAGTTCTCAAACAAATAAGAGAAAGTACTTTTTCACCCAGAGGATTACTGGTCTATGGAACTCCCTGCCAGAAGAAGTGGTGACAGCTGTCAGTCTTGACAGCTTTAAGAAAGGATTAGACAAGTTCATGGAGGACAAGAGTATCAATGGCTATAATTATGGATACTTAAGGACAACCTGCGGGTTGGAGAGATAGGGAAGATATCTCTCAATATCATTTCCAGGGAATCCTAAGCAGGTGAAGCCATCTGCTTGGGAATACCCTGAAGGAAATGGTGAGCCACTGTGTGAGACAGAATGCTGGACTGGATGGGCTGTGGCCTGTTCCAGCAAGGCTGTTCTTATGTTCTTATGTTCTTATGTTCTTAAGTTGTCAGATCATACCCCAATCACTTTGGAAATTAATTTAGGAAAGGATGTTTCAAAAAGTAATATATGGAGGTTTGATACAAAACTCCTAAATAATGAAGTGATAAAGAAAAGATTGATGGACAAATGGGTAGAAAAATGGGAGATCAATGATACGGGTGAAGTGGCACCACATATTTTATGGGATGCCATGAAAGCGGTATTAAGGGGAGACTGCATTCAGGAAAAAATTATTATTGATAGAGAATTAAATAGGAAAATAGTTAAAAGAGATCAAGAATTACAAGAATTAGAAAGAAGACATGCAGAGGATGGTAATGAGAGGAATTGGAATAAACTTCAGTCTTTAAGAAAAGAGGTAATAGGTTTAGAAATTGACAAAGCAAGAAAGGATTTGGTATATCTAAAGAGAAATGACTTTGAATTTAATAGTAAGGATATGAAAACTTTAGCAAAAAGAGCAAAAAATAAGAAGATCAAGAGACAAATAGAAGCTCTGTCAGATGAGGATGGTCTCATAGTACATAAACTAGAGGGGAAACTCCATATTGCAGAAAAGTTCTTTGCGGATTTATACAAAGAAAAGTCTGTTAATGTGACAAATTTAGGAACTTTTTTAGATCAAAATTTAAATATAAAATTAAAAAAAGAACATTCAGATTCTATGGAGCAAGAAATTCAAGATAAAGAAATTGAAATAGTGATTAAAAACCTAAAAAATGACAAAGCACCAGGTGAAGATGGTTTTCCATCGGAAATATATAAACAATGTCAGGAAGTAATGATTCCCAAATTAAAGAAATTGTATAATTATATATTAGAGGGGGGAAATATGCCACAATCCTGGAGTCGTTCAATTATGGTATTGATCCCAAAACCAGGTAAAGATAGGGGAAAAATTGATGCCTACCGCCCTATCTCCTTATTAAATCAGGACGCTATTCACCTCTTTATTGAATAATAGACTTAATAGCTTTTTAAGCTTTTACATAGGAGAGGATCAAGCTGGTTTTTTGAAGGGCAGACAGATGGAGGGATTGATAAGTAGGTTAGTTAATATTATAGATTTGGTTAAAAAGAGTAAGGAAAAAGTTTGTATTTTGGCACTAGATATCTACAAAGCATTTGACTCTATTCAGTGGTCTACTATTAAAGAAATATGTTGCAGATTAGAGTTTGGTTCTAAATTTAAACATGCAATTGATCAATTATATAATGATTCAGTGACAAGAATAAAAATGAATAATAGGTTAAGTGGAGAAATTGAGATTAAGGCTGGTACCCGACAAGGCTGCCCGCTCTCCTCATCACTTTTCATTCTAGCAATGGAGTTGTTAGCAAGAAGTATTCGACAAGATGAAGGTTTGACAGGTGTTAAAAACAAAAAAATTAGTTTATTTGCAGATGACACCTTGCTAGTGGTCAAGGACCCTCTTCTAAATATTAATAAAATTCAACATCATTTGAAGTTATTCGAGCAAGTTACAGGATTAAAAATAAATTGGAATAAAACAGAAGCTATTACTTGTAATCTATCGGAGGGGGAAAAGAAGAAAGTAATGGAGAAATATAAATTTAAAATAAGAGATAGAATGAGATATTTAGGAATAATGGTGTCAGATGAAGTTAAGGATTTGTATCAGATCAACTTTAATAAGTTAAAAGAGGAAATAAAAAGAATTAAGGATCAATGGAAATCATTGAAAATATCATGGTTTGGGATGATAAATTTGTGCAGGATGAAAATTATGCCAAAACTAAACTTTTTATTTGAAAATTTACCAATACAAATAAAAGAAACAGAGCTTAAAATCTGGCAGAAATTGATAAATGAAATCTGTAACAACGGAAAAAAGCCAAGAATTAATAAAAGTTTATGGTATTTAAAAAACAAGTTGGGAGGGCTAAATATCCCGAATGTTAAACTCTATTACAGAGCTTTCAATTTAAAGAGAATTATTAAACTATTAAGTCAAAATTGTGCGCAAAAGTATGAATTAGATTATATAGAGTTTAGAAATTGGAAGGGCAAATTATTTTTAGGTGAGATAAGAACTAATCCCCAATTTTGTAATTTCTCTTTAAAGAATATATTCAGAATATGGAAAGGATTAAAACCAATATTATCTCCAAATTCTTCGCCCATAATGGAAATTTTAGACCAACAAAATTGTCCTTTAGAGGTAACAATAAGTACAAGAGAAATTTTAACACGCAAAAAAGCTCTGTTAATCACGGATTGGATTGATAATTGTAATACCATCTTCCAAAGAAAAAGTATTTATGTGGAGTTAGGCTTAAACTGGTTGCAAGAACTACAGATGGAGGCGTGGAATAGAAAGATGAGGGAAAACAATACAATAAATCGGGCATCAACCCGCTTTGAAAATCTGACTCTTGAAGTAAGGAATGGTAAAAAGAATTTAAAAGGTTTAGTGGGTAAGATTTATCAGTTGCTAAATTCTAGTGAAGATACTCAGCACTGGCTTAAAAAAACTTGGGAGGAGGATTTGGGAATCATAATAAAAGATGAGAACTGGAAAAAGAAATGGACCCATAGAAGTATGAAATCACTTTCAATAAAGGAAAAAGAACATAATTGTAAAGTACTTTGGAGGTGGTATCT
This sequence comes from Bradypodion ventrale, assembly GCA_035047345.1. Lineage (NCBI taxonomy): Eukaryota > Metazoa > Chordata > Lepidosauria > Squamata > Chamaeleonidae > Bradypodion > Bradypodion ventrale. Next base: position 19,924,516 of record JAWDJE010000010.1, on the reverse strand, counting down.
CACTCCAGCCAAATTACATTTAATAAATAATAAAAACTCTGATTTATGCTGGAGATGTAATAAAGGAAAAGGGACTTACATTCATATGTGGTGGCTGTGTGATAAAAAGAGGAATTTCTGGGATGTTATAGAAGAAGAATTGAATAAAATATTAAAAATAACAATAGTGCTAAGTCCAAAGATAGTATTACTAGGTGAAGTGGATGATTTACATCTGGAAAATAATAAAAAAGAATTATTGTTATCTTTATTGATGGTAGCCAGACAGCTAATTGCCAAGGAATGGAAGAGTGGAAATAATATTAATAAAGTTAGATGGTACGCAAATGTTTGGCAATTGGCTCTCAATGAGAAATTAACTATCCAAGTTCACCAGAAAAAGGGGTTACCAATAAAGACACCATTTTGGGAGATTTGGGGTCCCTTTGTCAACTTCGCTTTATTAGGTGATAACAAGTTTAACCCAAGCCCTGACATGATCCAATTTTGGAAACAGAATTGAAGGTAAATGGTCAAGAAACCCCTGCCGACATCCCCCGACAGAGCACAGGTGGTTGGGTTATATTGTTTTATTGCTTTAGGTATTTTTTATAATGTATAGATTTGTTACTGTATTATTTTTTTGTATTATTTTCATTATTTGTTTTTGTATTATTTCAGTTCTTAATAAAAGCTTAATAAAAATTAAAAAAAAATAAAGTAACCCTAACCCTAATCCCGTGTTCCGCCCCTGACACTTTACCACTATCAAAGTTCCACTCCGGTAAAACCAAAAACCAACCAACAATTAGAATAGTTCCTTCTTAAAGAGGCTTTTGAGGATATACTGCTAATGGCCAAGTATTAGGTTGTAATTAACATTTCCATCACCAATAGGTGTTTTTGTTGCTGTCGTGTGTTTTTTTTAAAATGTGTGGCCATTATTTTTGTTCTTCTTGATATTTATAATTTGATCAATTTGTTTTAATGTTTTATTGTAAAGGTTTTTTTAAATATGTATTACGCCGCCTAGAGTGGGAAAATATCCCAGATGGGCGGGATATACAGTAAATGCAACAAACAAACAATATAAATATTTAGTATATAAAGCTAGCAGACAGGAAATGAGGTACCTCCTTGTCCGTTGCCCCAGGCAGAACAATAGCTGTGGTAGCACTCCACACAGCTACTGTAAAACCTAAAAAGCTGTTTCTTTTCTTAACAGGTGAAAACCATGCAGCCTTTTGCTTACACTTGTGTAAGCATAAGATGCTTTGTGAAGCACAGAACAGGTTAATATAGTCTGATACTGTGTTAACCAGTGTTAAGCTTCCAAGATTTCCTGAGATCTTGTATAGGTAGAGATGCTGAGAACGGAGCTGTTAAGCATGGAGCGGATGTGCAGTATCCTGGAGCTGTGGTTCCTCCATGCCTGTGATACAGTATTAAACTAACACTTTGAAGTTACTTTTTTACACTACAAGTCCTGAACTCACCAGCGAGGAAATCCAGAGCTAATTATTCTAAGTTCTGCATTTTGTCCAGGAGTTTACCCTGCTTTTAGCATCTTTGTATACCTTTCAGTAGGTTGCAAGTCATTCTTGTGTTCTGAGTCTTTGTAGACCAGGAGTTCCCAACCTAAGGCCTGTGGACCAGATCCAGCCTGTAGCACCATTCCATGTGCCCCCCACCCCTCCAAGGGCATTCGAGAAACCAAATGGCTATCCCTTTGAAGCTGTTTGGACAAAATGGCCACCCCCATCATGTAGGTAGGGCAAAATGGTTGTCCAGCTCTCAAAGCTGACTGAGAGAGTGTGACCCAGCCCCCAGCATGAAAAGGTTGTGAACCCCTGTTGTAGACCATCCTGGGAACATGGTGCCAGAATCATTGCACATGGTTGAAGGAAATGGCCGAAATCTTTAGCAAAGGAAGGGAGAAAGATGGTTCTCTGCCCAATCTGGATAATCACGAGAGATGATGATGACACCACCACCAACAACAACAACATGCTATTGATGAGTTAGACTTACTAGATTTGGAGTATTCCTGGTTTTCTTTGGGTTCAGGCCATAGCAGTTGGCTGCTCGAGCTGCTGTTGCTGCTGTAATTCTTGGAACCTGAAGTAGATTTCCATGTGTTCGAAAGCCATGGGGAGTCACTGGAATCTACCCTACAGTTAAGGAAAGAATAAATCAATTCCCATGAATGGATGTTTGAAGAATGGGAGTCTCTGGTGGTATCTTCTGAACTTGACTCTGTGTCTCCAGTTCATGCATCTGCTTAGGAAAATGGGTAGGCATCCCTCAGGAGCCAAGGACTGGCACATCACTAGGGAAGGCAGTCCTTCACTAGAGGGGCTCCCAGAAATCTTATCTTCTGTTGAATGGCAGAATGATTTAAAAAACAAGGTGGGACAACTTGCATCTGGATGTCCACATTAAGTAGCTGGACAATGGATCCAGCTGGCATTTGAGTCCTACATTGCTACACATTTTAACACAGGGCAATTCTGCTTACATTATAAAAAACAATTTCTAATATTGCATCTGCCCTTATCGATTAGTATACTCAATTTTATGCAAATCCTTCTCTGTGCTCCTTATTGATAATTTATACATGGCTGCCCCAGAAGCAAGACATATCATCTAAAGCAGGGGTTCCCAACCTTTTCAAACCGGGGGCCGGGCCATGCATTTTCAATCAGCTTTGAGGGCCGGATCACCATTTTGCCCTGCCTGCACAATGGGGGTGGCCATTTTGTCCCAACAGCTTCAAAGTGTTGGCTATTTTGTTTCTTGAATGCCCTTGGAAGGGTGGGGACCACATGAAATGACACTGGGGGCCGTATCTGGCCTGTGGGCCTTATGTTGGGAACCCCTGATCTAAAGCATGAAGCCAGCTCTAAGCCTCATTCTAGAGGACAGTTTTTCCTGCCCCAAAGACATTGTGGACTGCATCATTCTCTTTCATTGAACCAAGAACTTCACATCTGGCTTGAAGAAAGCAATGTCAGGTGGAGGGGGGGAGAGACTTTTTTTTCCTTCCTTGATTTACAGAAGAATAGTATTTCCTTGAGGAATGAATCTCCTTTTTTCAAATACACACAGAGAGAGATTAGATGAAATCCTGTTGCACAGTTATTCAACTGCATGTGAATTACCATTAGTTAAGAATCTTTGTAGACCTTATCTGTTGCATAATAAGTTGAGCAACTTGTGCACAACAGGTAAGGTCTATGGAAAAAATGTAACTTATGACAATTCACTTCCAAAAGTTACACTTTGTGTGTACAACATTATCCCAGCCACTTATTTTTTTGTAGAAAGGAGCCTCATGGTGGACTATATAATTTACACTTCTTATCTGATGACCAATCACACCTCACACCTCAATGTGGTCCAACGGTGACCCTGCCTATTTGACAGCTATGGTGGCGGGGGTGTATTGTCCTGGCAAGTTCAACCATGCCACAAAGGTGTCAGCTAGCAGCCTGGAATGGTTCTTCATTCTGGGACTGCAGGTCAGCTAAGTGGGGTTGGGTACTCGGGCAATGCACTTGGCCAGTGCATTGCTCTAATCTGGCCAACTTTGACATGAGCCCAGCCAGCTGTGTTGTTGTACTTAAAATGGCTAAAGAAGCATCGAAAACAAAGCCGTCAATCCCCCACAATCCCCTTCCAATGGTGAGAGGCTGCTAAAATCTCAGGGATTGGAAACAGTAGGAAATGATGCTTCAATCCGCCTCATCAAACTAGACGTGTAATCAACCAAGTAACCAAGTATCTAATGAAGTGGAGGGGGGGGAGGTCCAGAGTCTGAAGTTCTTTAATTGCAGTTCTGAATAAAGGGGCTGTGAAGAAATAAAGTTCTATTAGCACTTTGGAAATTGACATTTGGCCTGCATCTTAATTTACACATATACACCTAATGAACTAGAGTCATATGACTAACTGCTTCAAAACCCATTCCTTCATTTAGCATAGGAAGAAGAACACACAAATATATATCTCAATTATATTCATATATCAGGACCCGAAATATACATGGAGAACTCTAATGGATTTGTGCTGGGGACACATTACAAAATAAGGACATTAAACAGAAAAACAAATCATTTGTTCCTAGACAAATGTGGGAGTTATTTCTGCCTTCCCCTTATTCCACAAAAATCTACCTCCCCCCACCCCCAAATAGCACTTCTGTGGTATTAATCACAAGAGTTTTGGGAAGTTGTGGGTTACCTGTGTTTTACTATGGTGTCATCACTTGCATTCCTATATAAACCTGGAAAGAATGAAATGTAGTGTTAGAAATTTTATTTTCACTGACAATTATTTTATGCTTTACGTGACACAGCTGACAATAACACTCTCCACAATCCAGTACTAAGACCTCTTCTTATCAGAACAATAGGCATTGTGTGCAGAAATACATTTTGCTTTAAAGAGAAAAGGGTGCTTGTAGAGGCAAAGTTGGAATGAGAGAAGCAGCCAGTGTGGGGTGCTCAAGCTTTTCCACACACCCTGATTTCCCCATTGCAAACTACAGCATTCTCTATTTCCAATTGTTTTTTAGTCCTGTAGGATTCTAAATGCCTTACAGAAACCCTTCCAGAGACTTGACCATGGGAATGGCACTCTAATACAGAGGTTCTCAATGTTTTTCAGCTGTGGGCCAGACCATGCCTCCTCAGACAGCTGAGTGGGCCAGACTGGTGGTTCCCCCTGCCGTAAAGCATGTCCATGACAGTAGTAAACACATTTACAATGGCCAAAGACTCATTTGCGGCTGTAGTAAATGCGTTTACGATGGCCGTAAATGAGTCCACAGCCGATTCCAGCAGTGGACTCAGGGGCAGCTGGAGCGAGATCAGGGGCTGGATTATTTGACGCCACAGGTCATAGGCTGCGAGCCCCTGCTGTAATACATCAGGGGGTAACCACATTAGGAAGGCAACCTTGAAGATTCTTGCAAAAAAAGAAACTAATGTCTTTGTATATTTGCTACATTCTGTCGATGTATAAGGTGTTATTTTCTTTTCATCATGTAATATTTCGTACAATGGCAATTCACTTATTTTTAGAGTCATTCTGAGTTTTTGGTTATCTTAGCCCATGTATCCACCCCAAACCTTAACATAACATCAATGAAATTATATCCTTCCTATAAACCTAAGGTCAGATTCTTTAATCAGTGATTCCCAACTTTTAGTTTCCAAATAGATGTCCTTGGACTATAATACCCAGACTCCTCAACAACTGCCCTTACTATGTTCTGCAAGTTTAAGTCCATCCACAGTAAGGGATCTAATAAGGGGATCCCTCCCTCCCTTACCATCACCAAGGGCATAATCCTGCGTAACGCTATGCCTGGCTTGCTGCTGGCAAACATAAACAGCAAGCACCATCAGCAAGACCCAGAGGGCAGAGCCCAAGCTGGCAATGAAGACAGGCTGGCGCATTACTTCCAGGAGGTGTGAGGTTTTTGCCATCTTCTCCATTGTAGGCTCTGGAAGACAACGAGATGTGATGATGAAACTGCATTACAGAAACCGTTCCTAAAAGCAAATGTGGTTTCTGAGACCACTTAGGAAAGCCACCCTAGTGGGAAATGGGGACTCAGCTCAGTGGTAGGCCACCATAGGCATACAAAGGGAGCTAGGCTGATTTGTACCACCACCAAACAAAACTAGTCCAGTTGACTTAGTGGGTTAAGATGCTGAACTTGATGACTGGAATATCATGGAAAGTCAGAGTAAACAGCAACAGGTTAAAGAGAGGTGAGCAACCTGGAGCCCATCAACCTTTCTCTTTTTTGCAGCCCTCACCACAGGTGGAAAGAGACCCTGCAATTTTGCCAGTAGGTAAAAATATAGGTAAAGGTTGCCCTTGCTCGAAGGACAGTTGTATCTGACTCTAGAGTTGGGTGCCCATTTCCGTTTATAGCCAAAAAGCCAGCACTATCTGCATCTGCATATGTTTCCATGGTCATGTGACAGGCACGACTAGACACCAGAGTGCACAGAATGCTTCTACCTTTCCCACCAAGGTGGTACCTATTTATCCACTTGCAATTTCTTGCTATCAAACTGCTAGAGTAGAAGGAGCTGGGACAGGTGATGGGAGTTTACTCTGTCATGCAGCATTCAGGTTTCAAACTGCTAACATGCCAATCTTCCAGACATCAAGTTCAGATACTTAACCACTAAACCACCACAGTCCCAGGTAAACAAAATATACAAGCACATTATTAAGAGGCCTTAAGTGCTGGAAGACATCTGATGGTCACATATAAGCTTTGCCAATTTCCCACAGGGTGCAGATCAGCTTGCTTTGGTTTATAATTGGTCACCAGGACACAGATATTTGCAAGAATGATTCCTCAGACACAAAAGTCTGCAAGAAGCACCTGTCATGTTTGACCCTATAAAACAGGGGGTCCCAACTTTTTCAAGCCAGGGGCCAGGTCACACTCTCTCAGTCAGCTTCAAGGACCAGATGGTCATTTTGCCCTGCCTGCACCATTTTGTCCCAACAGTTTCAAAGGGGTGGCCATTTTGTTTCTCAAATGCCCTTGGAGGGGTGGTTGGCCACATAAAATGGTGCCAGGGGCCAGATCTGGCCCACAGGCCTTAGGTTGGGAACCCCTGCTCTAAATAATAGCACACTTGGAGTACCCAACATGCCTTACTGGAGAAGCAACTCTTACCTGCCCCCATCACACTTTGGCCATTTGAGGAGAAGAACCTGGGATTTTAAAATTGAAATATGGGAAATTTTGAAACTATTGCTTCAGTTGACAGACTTGGCTCTTAGAAGCATAGCTTGGGGTCCTTTGTGTGTTATCTGTGTTTGTGGTACTGAACCTGGTTTGCCACCTCTTTTCTTCCCCTCCCCCTCAGACAAACTACTCAACTTTAACAGTCAAACATCAGAGAGTTGAAATACAATTTTCACCAAGCTGGAAATAGCTGCATCTATTGAATTTGCTCACTGTGGGTTGCTGATGTTTTTATTTGGTTTGAGGTTTTATTCTAAAAGAAAAGAAATCCCAGACATTTCTTTATCAATTCAGTAGGAAAACCTGAGAGTTGAAAAATCTGAATATATAAGAAAGCAAAAACGACAGGTTTGGGCAAACCTGATTGTGATTTAAATGGCCAAATCCAGATTCTATGAGGGAGTGAGCCTAAGATAAATAAATGTTAAGAGATTATGTTCGAGAGTTTGTCTCACCTACAGAATAGCATACAGGTTCACTAGGCACTCCGATTCCCACTTCACTGACTGCTACAACCTGGACACAGTATTTCAGCCCAGCTGCCAGGCCTGTCAATTCTAGACTATGAGTTCCTCCATCAACTGTCTTATTAGATCCATGGTGCAAGTAATCGCCAAGGAACCAGATCTTTTAAAGAGAAAAAGATTTTCAAGAAAAAGGTAGCATATTTTAAAAGGAAGTTTTAAATATTATTTTTAAATAACCAGGCAATGCAAATCAGGGTGTCCCAAAAGTTGCCATGTATAACAACAGATATCTTGGAATATGGCCAACACATAGAGAATATTTTGTAAACATTTTGTAACATGTTGTAACAATATTTTTTCCCAATTAAGGTATACCAGTATTTAGGCATAATTTCCCATTTTCACTATGTATGGTGGCTTTTGGGACACCCTGTAGAATCATACAATAAATTACAGTGGAACTTCAGTTAATGAATGGTTTGGTTAACGTAATACAGTGGAACCTCATACAACAATTGCCCCGTATAGCAACGAAGTTTCATAACAATTAGTTTTTTGGGGGAAATGGCGTCCCGCATAACAATTTTCCCTGTGGAAAAATCATACAACAATTTTTCAATGGGAAAAACCCCTTAGCAAAAAAAATTTGTTGTACAATGCATCCCATAGGGAAAATAGCTATACGATGCATGCATCGTATAGCAATTGTTTCGCACAACAACGAGCCCCGTGAAACGGATAAAAATTGTTGTATGAGGTACCACTGTATTCCATTAGTGAAAGGAAATCCAGATATAATAGTGGCTTGGTTAACAGATTTATTTCACACAACAAAGCTTTTTTGGGCTGCTTGGGCACACCCTACTGCTTTCCACAGTGGTGGGAGGGTATTTGGAGCATTTCTGCTCCATTTCTGGAATGTTTTGTCATGTTCTCGGTGTGTTTTGGCAGCTTAAACACAGCATTCGGCACTTCCAGGGTAATGGGGAAACAAACAGCTGACTGTCGGGTCATTACCAGAGCTGGCCACGAGACGGTGCAAAGTGGGATTTCCCATAGGAATGCACTGAAAACCAATTCCATCTGTTCTGAAGGTCATAAAAAAGCCAAAAGCCTATTTTTTCTATTCAAAACTCTTCATAAAGTGCACTTTCTAATTTTTGCCACTTTATAAGGAGTTTTGAACAGAAAAAATAGTTTGTTTTGTTTTTTGGCTTTTTTCTGACATCCAGAATGGATTAATTGGTTTTCAATGCATTCCTATGGGAAACCACATTTCGGTTAAAGTAATTTTCTCTATAAGAAGCATCCCGAGGAATGCATTAATTATTTTAATTGAGGTTTCACAGTAGTTGGAAGGGCCCTATGAGGCCATTAAGTGCCACTTAGTGAAGGAATCCAAATCACAGTAGATTTGACAGATGTTCGTCCCATTTTCTCTTGAAAATCTCCAGCTTTGGAGCACTCACCAACAGCTGTAGCTCCACTACCCATGCAAATAGCATATAAAGAGCTAACCATACAATGCCAGTAGTACTTACTCAGAGGTAATTCTCACTGAGTTCAATAAAGTTTTACTCTTTTGTCACTGGTATACAGCAACAATACAAGCAGCAAGTGGTTTGTATTGGGTGGTGTGTGTGTAGCTGATAGGCAGACAGATGTTGTCTCCTCTTGATAGAATAATTGAGTTGGAAACACCTGCTCTTCAGGGCTTCTGGGAATTTAAGTCCAAGAACATCTGGTGAGTCAAGTTTGCAGCCCCCTGCCCTGGACTAACCATACAGTTGTGACCTAGGGCAGAACATGGCTGTTATCTTGCACCATCTATAGGTCCACTCCTTTTTAAGTCTTTTGTAGGCAGAAGTGCAATTCTTATGCCAGATCACAGTGTTGTCAGACCTCTAAAATCAATAAGCAGATGAGGATTCTTTCAGAAGAGAATGCTGCCTGATCCTGACTCCCTTTAACTAGCACACCTTGGAATTAGGATTGCACTGCCTGACGTGTTCCCTTACAAGTCCTTTTGATGTTTCACCATCTCCTAAATCTGTGGTGTCAAACCTTGGCACTCCAGATGTTCTTGGACTTCAATTCCCAGAAGCCCAAACACCATGTAAATCCAAACGAATGTGCTTCCTGCAATTCATCCAGCACGCACTGCCCTCATCGCTCCCAGAAGTGGAAGTAAAGTGTGCCCATAAAATGTGCCCATAAGAACATCTGGAGTGTCAAGGTTTGCCATCACAGTCCTAGATATTCAGTTATGCAGACTGCACAGATTTCAATTCTTTCTTACCTGGTAGGCCTTAATGATGTCATTGTGAACATCATGTGGAGGAGGTTCCCAGTGGATTATCACAGTACCATTGCCACCTTGGATTGTAGTCATCCTGACTCTCTGAGGAGCAGCACTAGGCACTGAAAGGAAAGGATGGGTTTATGTGAAGATTTTAAGGAGAACTTGGAGTATCAGTTTCTAACACTTGCAACATCTGCTATTCCACCTCTGCTTTGAACTTGGAAACCTTCATTTTGATACTGACTTCTTACTATTAAATTGTTTTTTAAAATGAATTAGTTAACACTTAAATCAGGAGTGGGCAACTTCCAGAGATCCAGCGGCCACCCAAGCTATCACCTTGACCTTGGAGGGGTACACCAACATCCAAAATATTCATTTTGAAATTCAGGCCAATAGGTTGTTGAATGAACACATACACACACTGTGGGATCCACGCACACAATTGGCATACTGTCCCTGACAGAACCACAGCTTGGGCAAACACTCCTTGGAGCCCTGGTACCGAAGGGACAGACATTGGGGAGTGGATTAATAATCATAGTTTAATTCACTGATCGCTGACCTGGCAGGCAGCTCGGACAATAGAGGGCAAAAGATCACCGGGTGATGAACTCGATAAGCATGTAATGGGTAATCTTGTATCCGCAGAGGCTCTGAGTCCAAGAGTCAACCTAGGCACATGTTTACTCCCGATAGCAGCAGACAATGCATGTCACCCAGTAGTAAATTAGATAGATAAGGAACTCACCCCCCCACTGGTGAGGTCACCCCTGATGAGCAAATTGTGTAATCTTAAAGTGCAGACCTGCAGTTTTCCTGTAACGGCCACGCGCAACCTATGCACGCGGTCGAGCTAGGCAGGGTATAAAGATTAGAGCCTTCTGATCAATAAACACTGGTCTTTGCTCCATCTTGCCTCATGTGCCTTTACTTGACCAGTCTCCTCCGGGACCTTCCAGCCCGCATCGGGCCCCGATCCAACATATGGTGACCCTGACATGATCCTAAGTGACGTCCTTGGTCTGGTTCTACACCAGAACTGCGTCCAAGTCTTCCCGGAGGTTGCGAAGCGGTCCAGGTCAGAAAGCCATCCAATTTTAATTCAGCTACGCTAAGAGGCGAGGCATTCCAGAGGCAGAGCACGCTCCAGAGCTCTGAGGCATCTTGCACATCGGAAACGCGTTCCGCTCAGGGTCAGCTGTGAACCACCGAGGGCTTGTGGCAGCAGTCCATGTTCCGATTCCTTCCCAGAGGTTCGTCACACCGAATCCAGTTACCTACACCTAGACGCGTCAACTCGTCCAGCGGAGGCAACTTCAACGGACCGGCAGGTAATATGGGGACTTGTCCACAGAAGCAAAGTCTGACAGCTAACCAGAGAGCTCACTTAATGGAGCTCAAGGCCCTGGCCAGGGAAAACTGTACTCACATTCACAGCGCCCAGTTAGCGGATCTTTTGGTGTATTTGGGGGAGCACTGTCTGTTTTATCCAGAAACGGGCATGCTAAGCCTCCAACTTTGGGACAGGATAGGGACCTGCATTAAGCAAGAACCAAGAGCCCCAGCTAAGGTGATCAGCATGTGGAGTAAATGTAGGAACCTCATCGCAGAGGTAGACCCAGTCCAGATAGAGACCGAGAACCCCCCAGCGCAGTCAGAGCCATCAGCCCCGATGGGTCTCTATCCGACAATTCAGCCTAAACAGGGAGGCTTAGGGAGCTTTCCTTCAGTGGCAGCGGCAGATGCCACTGAAGGAATTCAAGGTTTGGGAAACGCTGGCGGTTCCCAGACAGTTAAAAGTTCCATTCAGCACATGGTAGAAGAGGAAACCATCAAAGGGGAGTTATCAGCTGAACTTAGGCAGTTGTGCCCAGTCCGCATAGAGCTGGACGCCCTCACGGGTGAACAGCAAGCGGTCCACTTGGTGGGACTTCAGAGTCGCTTCACTAGAGGTACACTTCAGCAGATTTGTGAGACAATGATGCTCATTCCATATGACTGGAAGGTCGTCATGAGAATGATGCTCAATCCAAGCCAGTATTTGCTCTGGGACAGCGAGTATCGACTTGAAGCACAGGCAAGGGCTGCCAGGATGGGAGGAGCGGTAATTCCTGACCAGCTATATGGGTCGGATCAGTTCAAAACCATCCAGGCGCAGACCGCCTTGCCAATCGCCACGCTCCAACTGGCGGCTGAGACAGCCTTTAGGGCTTATCTCAAGGTCCCACCAGGTGGCAAAGCAGCCAAAATTACACAGCGGTTAAACAAGGTGCCCAGGAGTCCTACATGGACTTTATTAACAGATTGGAGGAAGCGATGAGCAGGCAGATAGACAACAAACAAGCCCAGCAGGAGCTTATGATGAAGCTGGCTAAAGACATTGCCAACCTTGACTGCCGCAAGATCTTGCAGTCACTGGGCAATCATCCCGATTTGACGCTTACTGACATGATCAGGGCTTGTGCCGACGTTGGTACAGATTCCTATAAAATGGGTCTGTTAGCAGCGGCGGTGCAAGGCGGTAGGAGACCCAAAGGCAAAACTAAGGGAGCATGTCACATTTGTGGCAAGATCGGTCATTTCGCTTGAGAATGCTGATCCAAGAAGGGTAATGGCCAAAACACAGGTCGTCCCAAGGCTCCGACCACCCAAAGTCCCCGATGTCACAATGGCTTTCACTGGGCCAGGAACTGTCCGACTTCGGAAAACCGGAGCGCAGGCTTGTCTCTGGCCCCGGTTCAAACAGAGACCACAGTCGCTCTGGAAGAGTCAGAGCTGGATTAGAATCACGGAACATTCCACCCTGCGTTCCGGAGGCACAGGCCAGACCTAAGGGCAGTACGAGACTAGACTTGACTTTCCAGTCAGAAGTCACGTGTGACTTGCCAGGCACAGTCTATCTGGTTGATTCCCAATACATGGGACCCCTGCCTAAGGGCTATATAGGTTTAGTTTTGCCCCACAGTATCGCAGGAACATGAGGAATCCTTGTGGTTCCAGGAGTTGTTGATTCCAATTTTTCAGGTGTACTCCAGGTTCAGCTTTGGACACACCTACCACAAACCATTCACAAAGGAGACACATTAGCGCAACTGATCATGGTTCCTTGTCACCCGCCAGCAGGCAGCCAGGAAAGGCTCAGAAACAGCTCAGAGTCTGGGTCAGCAGACCGCTTGAGCACAGAAGGGACAGTACAAGGATACCAGATCTTAGCGACAGTGGGAACCAACAGAGTGGAAGCGGTGGCCAGTCATAAAGGTATTTTTGAACAAAAAACCTTTTGACGGGTTGCTAGATACGAGAGCTGATGTCAGCGTGGTCACCCAGAGTCAGTGGCCATGAGAGTGGGATCTCGAGCCAGTCTCCGATGTGTGCGGGGTAGGTGGTGTTCAGGAAGTGTTTAGAGGCTGAGATTGGGTGGAAGTCACGATTCCCGGAGCTGACGGCATGGCGGTCATTTGGCTGCATATCTTAAATGTGCACGTCAATCTCTGGGGGCGGGACATCTTGCAACAGTATCGTGCCACTCTTACCTTCGGGTAATGGCTTTACCACTCAAATGGCTTACCAACATGCCAGTCTGGGTAGAGCAATGGTTGATCGTAGGGGAAAAACTAGTCACCCTAAAGCAGCTGGTTAAAGAACAATTAGATGCAGGACACATAGAACAGTCCACCAGTCCCTGGAATTTGCCCATATTCGTCATTAAAAAGAAGTCAGGGAAGTGGCGACTCCTTCACGATCTAAAAGAGATCAATAAGTGTATTCAGCCAATGGGTCCGCTTCAATGCAGCATCCCAAATCCGAACATGATCCCCTAGGGTTGGGAGATCCTGGTCGTAGACCTGAAAGACTGTTTTTACACCATTCCTTTAGATGTAAGGGATCGGGAAAGTTGGGCTAGACCGTATTTTAGGCTAGATACAGAACTCTTGAAGCCACTCTTCTTGCTGCTAACGCTAGGTAAGCAGCCAGCAGATCGGATACACATTCCGTGAGAGGCTCGCTTGACTCTCAAAAAGGTCAACCAAGTTCTCAGCCAGAGATGGGTGGACAGGATTAGTCAGGGGCCATATGCTCCTGTTCTGAACCTTTACATAGTCTGAACTGGAGCCATGTCCTCTGGAGCTCTAGGCGTAGACTCCGAGCGAGGGGCAAAAATCGTGGAATGGGTATATTTACCACACACCTCTTCCCGAAACATCATCCCTCCACAGGAACTGGTTTCTGCGGTGATTTACCGAGGAAGGTTGTGAGCAAGGGATATCTCCGGGCACGATTTAGTGAAAATCGTTGTTCCATTCACCAAGGATCAGGTCCAGCAGCTAGTGCAGCTTGGTGACTCACTTCCGATTGCATTAGAAGGATTTACAAGATCTTTGGTGTACCATTTGCCGAAAGACCCCAGTCTTGTCTCGCTTCAGATGCAGACAGTCAGCTTGTGTGAGTTATTGTCCCTGGTTCCTCTTCAGGGAGCCAGGACAGTGTTCACTGATGGGGGTAGAACATATGCACTGGCTACCAGTTTGCCTCCAGGTGCAGTTCAAGGTGCTGGTTTTGACCTTTAAAGCCCTTCATGGTAGTGGGCCAGGATACCTTAGAGACTGCATCGTCCCAAGAATGTCCACCTGTCCAACCAGAGCAGATCGGAGGGGCTCCCTAATTGTTCCATCTGCCAGAGGGGCCCGTCTCTCTGGTACACGAAGGAGGGCCTTTTCCATGTCCGCACCGGCCTTGTGGAACCTCCTACCAGTAGAGCTACAGGAGCAGATGGAGCTGCTACCTTTCAGAAAAGACCTAAAAACCTGGTTGGTGGGGCAGGTGTGGGGCCCAGATGGAAGAGTGGCCCCCGCCTGTTGGCTTATAAATTAAGCCCCCATTTCTTTTAATGAAGGCAGTTTTTTAATGTAGGTTTTTAAGAGGAATGGGGTAGGTGGGTGGGTATGTTGGGTTTTAATTGGTTGTATTGTTTTATGTATGTTTTAACTTGTTGTGAGCCGCCCAGAGTCAGGTTTACCTGATTGGGCGGCATATAAATTTGAATATAAATAAATAAATAAATATGGAGTTCTTACTTGGCAAGAGGGACAGGCTTGGTGCACGCTTCTGACTCTTCCGCAGAAATCTGAGCAGCGGGCGGAATTGGTAGCAGTGAACCTTGCCTTGCGCACTTTTGCCAAGGAACGCTTGAATATAATTACAGACAGTCAGTATGTCCGGAAGTTGCTTCACAGTCTACCGGGAGCCTACATCACTCCTGCGATAGACAAAAACTTGTTAGGTCTTTTCCTCACAACTCAATTTCATTTGTGTAACCGCACCGAAGGGCTCTATGTCGCCCACATTAGAAGTCACCAGGATATACCTGGCCCGATTTCCACAGGCAATAGCAGAGCGGATGCGGCTGCAAAGGAAATTCAGCAGAAGTCAGTTCTGGGAGTCTTCACGACCCCGATTCAAAGTCATGCATTCTTTCATCAAAATGCTAAAGCACTTGCACAGCAGTTCAACCTGCCACTTTCCCAAGCTCAGGGCATAGTCCGTTCCTGCCCACAATGTGCAGGGGCAGTGGGGGGGGCCCTCGTGGGGTGTCAACCCACGAGGGACAGAAGCCAACCAGGTGTGGCAGATGGATGTCATACATGTTCCGCAGTTTGGGAGATGGCAGTTCATGCACATCTGCATAGACACGTTTTCACAGTTTGTCTGGGCTATGGCTCAGAAAGGAGAAACAGCTTCCCACATGGAGCAACATCTCCTCTCCTGTTTCGCGGCCATGGATACACCACGGCACGTGAAATCCGACAATGCTCTGGCTTATAGCTCCAGGCAGCTGGCCACGTTTATGGCCACCTGGGACATTAAGCACACTTTTTGGTGTTCTGTACAATCCGCAAGGGCAAGCAATTGTCGAGCGGGTGAATCGGATGCTCAAGTCCTACATTGACAAACAAACAGAAAGGGGGGACCTAGCCCTCCCCAAAAATCAGGGCCAGGCACAGCATTGTCTGAACAAGGTACTGTTCACGTACAACCACCTCAACGTTTTCTCAGATTGCACTCCGTAGGAGAAGCACTTCTGTCAAACGGAGGCTCTTCCGCGCCCTATGGTGTGTTATCGAGTGCCACCGGATCCTTCCTGGAGGGACCCGGCGCCACCCATAATGTGGGGAAGAGGGTATCCCACAATTATGTCCCCTTCAGGTGTCGTCTGGATTCCAGCTCGTTGTGTGAAGCCTCATCTCAAGTCCAATGGCGTGGAGCCAGGCGTCCCCGGATCCTCTGCCAGAGATGGAGGAATTGACTCTGACGTGAGAAACCAGGCGGAGGAGGCGATGCCAGCTGATGCCAGCGCTGAAGATCACATGGGGAATGGTCAAGTCCTTGTGCCAGGAGGCAACTGACATCGTGTGGCAGCAGAATGCAGAACCAACTCCAGAGAACATTGTGGTTGTGGTTTTGTCCCAGATCACCTTTAATTCCTTGATATCTCTCAATGCCATTTCCAGGGAATCCTAAGCAGGTGAAGGCATCTGCTTGGGAATACCCTGAAGGAAATGGTGAGCCACTGTGTGAGACAGAATGCTGGACTGGATGGGCTGTGGCCTGTTCCAGCAAGGCTGTTCTTATGTTTATGTTCTTTTATATATATATATATATATATATATATATATATATATATATATATATATATATATATATATATATATATATATATATATATATATATATATATATATATATATATATATATATATATGTTTATGTATCTTGATCCTTTCCTTGCTTATGGGGGGAGGGTTTCAAGCTGCTTTATTTGAAGCAGAAAATCTGATGCCTAGTGGAGACCTATCTACCCGGCTGCACTACAACATCTGGGAAAGATTGCCGAACCTCGTCAATCAGTCCCATTTTTGCCTGAGGCAGGCCACCGATTCTGCCTCTCTCCTTAGTACTTGTCTCATCCCAGTGTGTCATGCCCCAGGTGCGCACATCAGGCACAGTGACTGGTTAGTGAAGCGGATATTTGGCCCGTTTCACAGGATCATGTATTCGACATATGCACACTGGGGAACCCAGGTCACAAAAGTCCTACTGGCTGATGCGGCCACTCTGTACACTCCCCGAGTGGCGATCAGTCCAAACTCAACTTGTGCTCGCATGACCAGCTGTTCTGCGGTCAAAGGGCTACATCACCGTTGCCTCGACCCCGGCAACAGCACTTGGATTTGCAGTCACCCAGAGACTATTGATTCATTGTTTGTTCATGTCACTTTGCCTTCAGGCTGGTTTTTTACATGTAACCAACACACATGGAACTATAATCCAGTGAATGTATCTGATTATTTCTGCTGTATCAGTCGTTTGACACTGTTGCTTCCCACCAAGGATATGGTTGTCCCAAGCACCAACATATCTGCCCACACACGGCACGCTCGTGCCACCCAGCAGGATAGTTCATGTGACAGCAATATTAGGCTTCTGAGCAAAGCTCATTGGCGGTCAGTTTGTTCAGCGTGCCAGGCTTAACCATAGGCAATGCTCGCAGGATTGGTCAACTGGCTTGCGCGTTAGCAAAAGCCATTAACCACACCTCGTCATGCTATATTGGATAATCGAGCAGCTATAGACTACCTCCTGCTCTTCCACCATTTGGGTTGCGAGACAGTCCATGGCATGTGTTATTTTAACCTCACGGACAATTCTCGCAAGGCACAAAGTCAGATCACAGATCTCCATATCCTGGTTAAGAATATGGAAGATGCCACGTGGGGATGGTGGGATTCGCTCTGGTCATGGTTTCCATGGGGGTGGCTTCAAACAACGCTCAAGGTGATTGTGGGTGTTGCAATTTTGGGGATAGCAGTTTGCTGCTTCGCACAATGTATTCCCTCATTGCTGTCAATGAGTCCCCCATGGAGAAAACCCTAAGATGTCCTCACTCCACGTCAGCTCATGCCACTCCTACGGCGAGCTGTCAGGTCCAATTAAACAAATAAAGGGGAAACGTGGGATCCGCGCACACAATTGGCATACTGTCCCTGACAGAACCACAGCTTGGGGGAACACTCCTTGGAGCCCTGGTTCTGAAGGGACAGACATTGGGGAGCGGATTAATAATCATAGTTTAATTCACCGATCGCTGACCTGGCAGGCAGCTCAGACAATAGAGGGCAAAAGATCACCGGGTGATGAACTCAATAAGCATGTAATGGGTAATCTTGTATTCGCAGAGGCTCTGAGTCCAAGAGTCAACCTAGGCACATGTTTACTCCTGATAGCAGCAGACAATGCATGTCCCCCAGTAGTAAATTAGATAGATAAGGAACTCCACCACCACCCCACCGGTGAGGTCACCCCTGATGAGCAACTTGTGTAATCTTAAAGTGCAGACCTGCAGTTTTGCTGTAATGGCCACGCGCAACCTATGCACGCGGTCGAGCTAGGCAGAGTATAAAGATTAGAGCCTTCTGAGCAATAAACACTGGTCTTTGCTCCATCTTGCCTCATGTGCCTTTACTTGACCAGTCTCCTCCGGGACCTTCCAGCCCGCATCGGGCCCTGATCCAACAACACACAATGATAATTGTGCAAGCAGCTTGCATCCTTTGGTGAAATATCCGTTGCATGACTGATCACACAATAGACACACCACTAAAAGGTACAAAATGCTTGTATAATTGCCATTGCACACTTTTTGCTTCAATAGGATTCTGGTCTTTTTTAAAAAAAGCTGTCATACCTTCTAGTAGAAGGGTTCCCAACTTTTTCAAGCCAGGGGCCAGGTCACACTCTCTCAGTCAGCTTTGAGAGCCAGACAGCCATTTTGCCCTGCCTGCACAATGGGGTGTGTCGTGTGTGTGTGTGTGTGTGTGTGTGTGTGTGTGTGTGTGTGTGTGTGTGTGTGTGTGTGACCATTGTGTCCCAACAGCTTCAAAGAGGTGGCCATTTTGTTTCTCAAATGCCCTTGGAGGGGTGGAGGACCACATAAAATGGTGCCAGGGGCTGGATCTGGCCTGCAAACTTTAAGTTGAGAACCTCTGTTCTAGTGGGTATGACAATTTTTCCAACATTTCCCCCCATCCTTTTGAGCTATTTTAGCCACAAGAGAGTCATATTTAGGACAAAGGACTTTCCAAAAAGAGGCTTCTTGAACCTAGAGCAGAGAAATACTTCTCACATAACAATCCTAGAGAAGCAAGGGGGGATTGAGTAAAAAGGTTGAAAACAAAATGTGGATGGAGGCAGGATATTGGAGAATCAGGTGACTGCCGTGAAGTGTGGGGGCCACATCTGGTCCCTCCTGGGGTGACATTCATCCCACAGGCCAAGCCTGAGAACAAACATTTCAAAAAGGTTCTCAAGAGGCTGCCCTCCAATTTAAATGGATCTAAAGGCAAAACGTAGAACATAAAGTATCTGTGACTTGGCATAGGCTGTGTGGCCATTGAGAGAAGTCCGCAGAGAGCTGCATATGGCCTCAAGAGTTCTGATTTCCCAGCCATGACTTAAACATTAATACAAGTAAGCAGAATTAAATGTCATTCTTTGATAACCACATGCATGGCTGTTTTGACTTCATTCTTCCCCAAAATAGATGTGGCTTGGATTAGTAAATGATATCTTCAAAACCACTGTGCATGAAGGTTGAGAGAGCACCTTCATTCATTATGTCTATATCTTTTGTAAAATCACCCAAGACAGTTGCCATCACCAACCATGTGTAGGCAGGGAAATATGTAACAGCTTTTACATATTTTGCCATGAAAAGACAGCAAGGAAGCAGCACCAGCAAAAAGAAAAATGTCTTTTGTAGATATTTTCCTCTTTTTGGACTAGAGACAAGGCAGGATGATTAAGCCGTGTTGCAAAAAGAATTATTTGTTGAATAAACATCATGTCACTGC
The DNA here is from genome assembly GCA_035047345.1 of Bradypodion ventrale. NCBI lineage: Eukaryota > Metazoa > Chordata > Lepidosauria > Squamata > Chamaeleonidae > Bradypodion > Bradypodion ventrale. The sequence goes on along the minus strand of JAWDJE010000010.1, from coordinate 19,905,076 downwards.
ATGATATTTATCTCCTGCTGTCAGCATTTACCCAGTCTTGCCAAGAGCTAAAATACATAACAATTTAACAAGACAGGAATGGAGAATCTGGTCCAAGTGGCTGACATGATCCATGGAGTCCCCATCCAAATGACATTTGGATGAATACCATTTCTAGGCATGAAGTTGGGGGATCCTGGGAAAGATGCTCTTGATGGGTCCCTCTTCCTTGTTTACCAGCCTCTTCCCTTTTCTCTATGATTGCTACTCTGGGGCCATTCAACAATTACGCGATCCTCAAAGGGGGGGAGGAGTCTGCCACCTGGATTACAGAAAATTATGGGGGGATGGGGGGTCAGGTCAAATATTACGTAATACATTTTGGAGCAGTTGTGGTTTCAAAACATGGCACTTTTTTAGGTTTAAAAATGATCTCTGGGAATTTTGATCCGATTTGAGATTATTGAATCCTCACCAATACGTTCTGCATTAGGCACCAATAGCGAAAAGTTCTAAACATTAGAGTTTTGATACAAAAGCTCTGGATTACATAATTTTAAAGGGGGGGGTTTCAAAGTGAAAATTATGGTCAGATTACATGGGGGGGGGAGGCAAAAAAATGAATCACGTAATTGTTGAATGGCCCCTCTCCTCTGCTTACTTTTCCTTTTGAACCAATTTCAGACTATCTGTGCACAAAAGAGGATAGATTGTGTGGAGTTTCTTGTTATTTCCTTTGCTTAGTCAAGGAAGGCAGGTGATCAGCCACAAAATTAGGAAGGGCCAGGGGCCTTCTTCTGTAAAGTAGTACTTGAAAGAATGAAACCACTCTCATTTGCTGATCCTTCTTACCCTGCACTGTTAAGGATGCCTTGGCTGAGGTAGTTCCCACTTTGTTATGAGCAGTGCAGACATATTTGCCTGCATCATACACTCTCAGATCATTAATCTGAAGAACATTTTCTTGATTTACTTCATATCTGTAAAAACAAAGGTGTGGAATTAGAACAAGATTGAGGCCTTATTGATAAATCTACATTTGTCTATAAATGCTGCAACTGTTATGCAATGATCATGCATCAGACTGAGCTTGTCTATACCATTTTTTGTTTAATACAGTAAACCCCCGACTTACAAATGCCTCAGGTTACATAAAATCTGACTTACATAATGATTTTGTGCTAAAACCACATCCTGATTTACACAATTTCCTATGGGTTTGCTTCAAGTTACATAAAGATTCCTTTTCCTATGGGTTTGCTTCGAGTTACATAAAAATTCATTTCCCTATGGGTTTGCTTCAATTTACATAAAATTTCATTTTTTCCTATGGGTTTGCTTTGAGTTACAAAAAAATTCAATTTAAGCAAAAGCCTATGGAATTGACTTTTTTTTGTAAGTAGGGGTTTTTACTGTACAACACTTTCTAGACCCCTCCACAAAGCTCTGCACTTCAATTTGCATAATCCCCAGCCATTGACCATGATGTTGGGAGCATCTGAGAGTAATTGGCATTATTTGTATGAAGTAAGGACTACATTTGATGGATTTTGGTGTTTTGGATTCTATACTCACTTTTCTTTCCAAGCCTAAATTCATTTTTGCCCATGGGCATCTGATTGTGAACTTTTGTAAGATCTTTTATAAACTGTGTTCTCTAACCTAGGGGACCCTAACCACCGGGTCGCAGACCGGTACTGGTCCATGGGTTGTCCCGAACCAGGCCGTGGGGGTGGGTGGTGCTGGGAGTCCCCATGGCACCTTCTGCCCTCAACGTGCTCCGCCGGGTCTGCTCAGTGAATGAAGCGAGAGCATGGGCTTCAGACACAGCAGATAGGCAGGTGGCCAGGTCCCTCCTTTACGTTGCTCAACTATAGCAGGGCTCCACCCCCGCCTGTGTGCAGTGTAATACCTCACTGCCTGAGTCAAACAGTGTGGCTTGCACTGTCCAACCCAACAACTACCCCCACTTCCCTGTCCATGGAAAAATTGTTCAGCATGAAACTGGTCCATGGTGCAAAAAAGGTTGGGGAGCCCTGCTCTAACCCATGCATTGTTTTAATTGAAGAAAGGCACAAAATTTGGGGAAATGCAACAAAAGGCAAGTAATTGCACTCTCATTGATGTATTAGCTTGTTACATTGCTATGAAAATTTCTCAATCTCTACTGAAGACAAACTGTCTGAGATAAATACAGCTTTCTGATTCTGGAAAACAGATAGGGACTATACAAAGACTAATAATGAAGGTGGAAGTGTATGCACACTGAGTCTGCCTCCCAAGACCAATACTGCAGAGTCTGAATAGCAGGCAAAGATAGGAAATTAACCTTCTAATGTATCAGATTATGCTCACCTCCCCAAGGGCAATTCTCCATTTTCCTTGTGCCACTGGACAACAGGTGTTGGGTCGCCATGGACTCCACACATGAACTGAGCAGCATCACCAAGTTTGGCTGAGGCATCATTAGGTCGCCAACTGAATGTTGGCTTTTCTAAGAAGAGAAAGGCAGGGAATATAATCCAACCCGATAGCACTAGTTTGTTGTAATAACAGAAGTCCTTATATTGAGTAGATAGTATTATGGAGTCTGGTCATCAAAAATCAGAACTGACTTTCTGCAGAGTGACCCTCTCTAGCTATGTTGTCATTTGAACCACTTTCCCATACTTTGTGATGACAGATCCAGTAAAATAGCTATATACAAATTCCAGTTACAGTAAGATACTCATATTATGGAATGGAATAATTTATGTACTTATATGCTCGAGTATAAGCTGATTTTTTTCAGCACCAAAAAATGTGCTGAAAAAAGCAGACTCGGCTTATACTCGAGTTATCTGCTCTATTTTCTGACCCTGCCCTTGCTGCCTCTTGATGGCCAGTGGCTTTCTGCCTCAGCTGCCTTGGCGAGTGAAGCGGGCTCCTTTGCCAGCCTGTTTTCCCCACCCTCTGTGGCTATATGCTTTCAGCCACAGTGGTCTCAGTGAGGGAAGCAGGATGGCAAAGGAGAATGCTTCCCTCGCAGAGGCTGAAAGCCCGTAGCCATGTGGGGGGAGCTCATTTACTAATGTTATACTTGTTAAGTCCTTTTACTCATGTTTTTATTTGAAATAAATATTTAAAAATGTTACCCCAATGATGTCTCAATTAACGTAATTTTATTTTCATTTACAGGTATTTTGATTATTGAAAATCACTAATAGCTGTTGCATTTCCCACCCTAGGCTTATACTTAAATCAATAAGTTTTCCTGGTTTCTCAGGTAAAATTAGGTACCTCAGCTTATATTTGAATTAGTTTATACTCAAGTATATATGGTAATCCAATCACTTGATCTAGGGACTGCAGTGACTTAAGTGGCTAAGACACTGACTAGAAGGTGAAAGGTCAGCAGTTCGAGACCTGAATATTGCAGGACAGAATGAGCTCCCATCTTTCTCTCAGCTCCTGCCAACCTAGCAGTTCGAAAGCAAAAAATTGCAAGTAGATAAATAGGGACCACTTTGGTGGGAAGGTAAACAGCGTTCCTTGTGCTCCAGTGTCTAGTCATGCCTGCCACATGACCATGGAAATGTCTGCAGAAGCAGACAGTGCTGGCTCTTCGGCTATGAAACAGAGATGAGCACTGAACCCTAGAGTCGGATATGACTGGCTTTCAAGCAAGGGTGACCTTTACCTTTACTTTAGTCCCTTGTCCTAATGACCAGTGGCATGCTATGACACCAAGTAAAACCAGTAAAAATCTACTGGTTAGCTTTGCTATAATGCACGAATTCTAGATCCATGTGAAACACATACTTATGATGAAGAAATGTATCATAAAGCAGACATGATTAAAATACTGTAACTGTCTTTTGAAAGCCTGTGTGGTGTAGCAAATAGAGTACCAGGTTCGAGTTTCAGTTGCTGATGAGCCATTAAATCCACTGGGTGATGTTGGCCAAGTCTTTCTCAGCCTGTCCTATCGTACAGACCCATTCTTAGGATAAAATTATGTAGCAAGAGAGCTGTGGATACCGGCTGCAGTTCACCTGGGAATGTGTGAACCATAGTAACAAATTCCCTCAACAAGTACTTCAGCTCTTTGTGCAAATTTTTCCCATTAGTCCTAATCTGATATTTTCCTCTCTCTTTTTTTTTTAAACGACAACTCCCAGAATGTTGTTCTGGCTGGAGAATTCTGGGATCTGGACACCAACAGAGCAAGAACAACCTTTTCAATCTTCAACATAGAAACAAATGCTCAGGGATTCCAACTAGTTATAAAACACAAGGGGAAAAGACAAGATGAGCAGCCCCTGCTGATCTTCTTACCCAAGACAGTGACCATGGCTGTTTGACTGGCTCTCTCTCCTGCTTGATTGGTGGCCATACAAACATATGATCCTGAGTCACTCTTCAGAGCATGGGCTACCAGAAGCTTTCCAGTGGTAACCTGTAGAAGTGGAGAAGAAGCCACTGGAACTCAAGGCATCTTTTCCATATTCCTGGTGTTGCCATCTTGTCAGGGAATATGAGAAGCAGATGTCCAGAGCTGCTGAGAGAAAGTTCCTCTGGACATCTGCAGCAAAGTTTATTTCTTATTCTCAGTTCCTGTGGACATTTGCAGCAAAGCTTATTCCTAAAAGTGGCTTAGCCTTATTTCTTTATATCTTTCATGCTGGAGAAATTATGATAGTTAAGAAGATAGTAGGTTGTTGGATAAACTCCTATACATTAATCTTACATTAGTAATGGTAACTTTCTTTAAGTTTCTCTACCCTTCTAAACGGGGGCTTTTGAACCAACACGGTCCTTTATAACACTAAGATGTATTTCTTAGTGGTCTCCTGGCAGAAGATGGTACGGAAACATCCCTTTGCCCTCTTGGAAGCCCTATCTAATCACAAGCTTGGCCTTATGGAGGCATGCTTATGTAGAACTGGTAACAGCCAGTGCAATCCTGTAATGTGTGAAAGGGTAGGTCAAGTAACCCAGATGCCTTGATGCCAAGATTATGCAGTGTATGCCTTCCTATGCTTTCCTATGCTTTAACCAATAACCTAGAAGATTGATTGCCAGGACATACTATGCTCTTCACCTATATCCTGTATATGTTTGGATATCACATGATCTGTAGTTTGTACCCCCATGTTTACCTTACTACATGAAGGGGGAGGATTTTCTAGGCAATAAATTGAGCAGGCTTCCTTTGTTCGGGAGTCTGCCTCCTTGCACCCACATCATCCTGGCGTGTGTGTATTCATCTCTGCAGTAGGTGAATTCCAATAATCATTCCATTTGAAGCAGATTCAGTGAAGTAAATAGAACTTGTTGGTTACGTAAATTACACTGATTTCTGTTGAATTACTTCTGGTACTAACATAGGATTTAGTCTGGTGGCTCCACAGCTCCCTCTTATAGCAACCAATTTAACTTTGTAAAGACAGAACAGAATATATCCACTGACAGCAACAGGAAAATTCTGCTCATTGCAAACTAGAGAGATCTTGGTTCAGCCACTATTTCCCAGCCTACAATGCCTTGCAGGTCTGTTGTGAAGATAAAAATAGGAGTTGAGGAGATAATAATATATTCCCCTTCAAGTTATTTGGAGGAAATATAGATTGTAAATGTGAGACATAAATAGCCAGAATAACCTTGGCACATACCTCTTTTTCTGAGCCATTTTGTTACTATTTATTAATAACATTTGTCCACCTTTCCTACTTCATTGAGGCAACTGGCACACCTGCTGGGCTTACTTCCTGAGATAATGTCTCTCTACAGCTGACTGGTTAGCAGTACCCCATTCCCCAATATTCAGGGCTGAGCTTGACATCAGGGTTTTTAAGGAAATGGACCGAGAATCAGCTTCTTCTTCTGCCATGTCTAGGCCAGACGTGAAACCGCCAAAATGAAGGCACCTTTTAGGGACTGCAGTGGCTCAAGTGACTAAGACGCTGACTGAGAGGTGGAAGGTCAGCAGTTTGATTCCCGAGTACTGCAGAACTTTGTCCCAGCTCCTGTCAACCTAGCAGTTCGAAAGCAAGAAATTGCAAGTAGATAAATAGGACCACTTCGGTGGGAAGGTAACAGCGTTCCGTGCGCTCTGGTGTCTATTCATGCCTGCCACATGACCATGGAAATGTCTGCAGAAGCAGACAGCGCTGGCTCTTTGGCTTTGAAACAGAGATGAGCACTGAACCCTAGAGACAGATATGACTGGCTTTCGAGCAAAGGGAAACTTTTACCTTTACCTTTAGTGAGTTTATTCTGCAGTTCCTTTCATATTACCTAGTGTGAGAAACATTAGCTGGCAACACAAAGTTGCTATTACCAGGGTATGCCCGATTGTGGTTCAAAAATATCACAATCTTCGAGGAGGCTCTTTCTGTGTACTCCCCCTAGAATCAGCTAATCAGGTAATATAGAATCAGCTAACCAAGTAATTCAGGATCCCAGGGCAGGCATTTTCATTGGTTAGGTAGACAGTAAAATACACGGAATGACTACAGTGGTGGCTATCATTCCTGCCAGGAGTTCCATCCATCACACCCCCACTCACAACACCTATCACGCACATAGGGACATACCTGTCAAGTATCCCATATTGGCCAGGAAATCCCATATTTCACCCCTTTTTCCCAGTCCTTCCCGCGGCCATCCTGTATTTGAACAGCCAGAAAAGGAGTTACTGCGCATGCGTGCCCGTCAGAGGAAGCGGTGTGCATGCACAAAGAGGTTACTGCAGCTGTGTGCATGCACAAAGTGTCACTGCACATGTGCAGTAACCCCTTCATGCATGCACACTGCTGCAGCAACCCCTTCATGCTTGCGTACCCATCAGACGCAGCAGTGCAACTTTTCACCGCTGCAACTTAACAGGTATGCATAGGGAGCTTTTGCAAGCTGTCATGCTTGGCCTGGAGTATCTTATGCTTTGTGCTGCTCCTTTCAAGGTATTCAAAAAGAAAGCTCATGAGTTACAAGGGCTAGTGCTTCTACCCCTGCCTCTCTCAAAATGGCATAACATGCTGGCTTTCTCCCCAGTTCTCTCCTCTTGTCCCTGATTTTTGCTTTGTTTTGTTACAATCAGTTTTCTCTTATTATTCGTAACTGCCAGCATTGTTCAGGTCCAATCACACAAACAAACCCTTTCACGCAAAGCTAGGAATGTTGATTAACTTTAAATGCCTGCCACATGTCCACAGAAACGTCTGCAGACGCAGACAGCACTGGCCCTTCGGCTATGAAACAGAGATGAGCACTGAACCCTAGAGTCGGATCCGACTGGCTTTCAAGCAAGGGTGACCTTTACCTTTACTTTATAGGACTTCTACTCTCGAGATCTATATCTCTGAGGAAACAGCAATTCCCAGACATTTCATTTGACACCCTAAAATCTGCCTCATACCTTCCACCCTGTAAAATGCAAAGAGATGGATCCAGACTTATTTACACACAGAGCAGACCTACTGAAATCAATGAAAGCAAAGTTAACTCATCCTCAGAACTTTTCCAGATGGGGCAAAATTTCTACTTCAGCTGGTACCAGTTCATCCCAAACAGGACCGTAGCCAGGATTCTAGATGTGGGTGAGCAAATATTTTTCAGGGTGGGCAACAAAGCCTCTTTTCAAAGCATTACTATGGAAAACCACATCTTGCCAGGGTGGGCAAAGCGCTAACTCAGGGTGGGCCAAGCCCACCCTGGCCACCCTCTGGCTATGGCCCTGATTACAAATGAGAGAAGGGCTTATCAGCCTTCATGTGAGATGAGGCGAAAGCATTGAACATATCAGTCAAACCTTATTCCAGCGGGATAGTGGGCAAAACTTAGTGCAGAACTCCATACATCTATCTGGAAGACTCCTAAAACTGGTTCCAACCCAGTATTACTGTCAAGTATTTGCACTGTTATGTCTATTATTACCTCATAATGTCCATTTTCCTTATTTATAGGCACCCCATTTTTCTTCCATGAAACAGTAGGTTTAGGATGTCCTCTAGGGGGCACACATTCTAACAACAACAGTTCTCCAGTTGTTACTACCAAATCACTGGGATGAAGACGGAACTCTTCCTGAAGAGCTACAAGAAAACACAAATGTCCAAAAATGAAATTATTTCAGTTTATTAAATATCAAAGTACTTGGGAAGTTCAAACACCATCCCACTTTTTTCTCAATTATGTTATTTCTCAACATCAGAAATTGATCTATATATTCTGCTAGAGATTGATGGAGAGAGGTCATAGCAGAGCAGTAGAGCACACTATTTATAGAAGGTTCAATCTGTGATTTACTCACTCATTTCTTTGTTCTCATCAGTTGTCTCAAATTGGTGAGGCACCTCAGTTAGGAATTTTAAAACCCCTCAGGATTCCTCTCTGCCATGTAATAGCATGACTAGGAATTGCCATGTTTCTTCCCCACAAACTGTTTCTGTGCAACACTACTGCTGTTGTCCTTTGAGATGCAGAACACCAACATACAAAGGTACAGCAAACACTAAAGGGATGCTTGGTTGTTTTTAAACGACACAAACAAATCCTCTCCCAACCTACCAAAAAAAACAAAAACCACCTCCAGCCATTGTCTTTTCCCATAGTTTGAATTATTTGTGCAATTTTGCCTAATTTTCATAAAAAGCATTTCTATTGGTTCCTCTCATTGTGAATTTATAGGAATTTTATCAATGCATTTTTCTGTTTATATTCCATTTTGATACCATTACTGTATATGCAGCAAAGGGATGCAGTGGCTCAAGTGGCTAAGATGCTGACTGGGAGGCGGAAGGTCAGCAGTTCACTTCCCGAGTACTGCAGGACAGAATGAGCTCCCGTCTTTGTCCCAGCTCCTGCCAACCTAGCAGTTCGAAAGCAAGAAATTGCAAGTAGATAAATAGGGACCACTTTGGTGGGAAGGTAACAGCGTTCCGTGCGTTCCGGTGTCTAGTCATGCCTGCCACATGACCACGGAAACGTCTGCAGAAGCAGACAGTGCTGGCTCTTCGGCTATGAAACAGAGATGAGCACTGAACCCTAGAGTTGGATATGACTGGCTTTCGAGCAAGGGATACCTTTACCTTTACCTTACTGTATATGCATTGCATTGTTTTATTTATTTAATTTAAATTGTATCGGGTTTTATTGATAAGATTGTAAGGCTAATCAATTAATAAATATCCTGCTTTCATTGTGAGTGTCACAAACACCTCGCCTTCTGGCCTGCAAGGGCTACTCAAGTGATGATTTCCATCCTTAATCTGCCCCCTAAAATGACTACATAAACCTTGACTACAGTTGTCCTGGATGTAGTGGAAATCCCCCTTTCAACAGTAGTACAGAACAAATCTCACCAGGTCACTGAAATAAATGTCCCACCAGCCCTAGCTCACACAGGGAATGATAAAATAAATTTTGTGTCAGAAATTACTTTGGGTTGAAAGGATTTTTGCTGGAGAAACTCTGCTCAGGGGATGCCCGAATGAGGCTCCTTTCATGTCCCCAAGATCCGTCGTGCAGCACTCGGGTATCGAACCCTGGTCTTCCAAGCTCAGTGTCTTAACCACTAAGCCACTGTGAATTGGACCACCTGTTCTCTATCCCTCCTCTAAAACTTTCAAAACTGAAGGTCATCAGCACATCCTGTGGCAGTGAAATAAGAACAAATGTGGCTATTTATGGGGAATCTACCTCAGTTGCTTCATCTCCTTCAACTATAATTGCCTAGACTAACTCAACAGGGCAACAATCAGAAAGGAAATCCCACAGAGACCAAAGGGGGATGCCTTTCCCCTTGCCATTCAATATGCTGCCTGTTTCCTGAACCCATCCCACCAGAAGGATGTGAATTTATTTGTGATATAATAAAAATAACAGATGAGTCAAGCGCTGACAAGAGGAGCGGGCTGCAAAGACAATACCTTAGGAAGTTATTGTGAGATATTTGTAGGCTTTTCCTCCTCCATCCTGATTTTTTCTAAAAGACATTCACCCTACAGGCATTATGTCAGAACCCAAAAGAAATGATTTGACTGTTTTGCAGTGATTGCAGCGTAATAAAGAAATGCAGCATATTTTTGCATCTAAGGAAGACAATAGCATTTTAACATCTGGAAGGATAATATTCAAATTAACTGCCCTAGACCAGATGTTTAGAACGTGTCATATAGCTATAACTTTACAGTGATAACGACTCTATAGTGTGTGAGCAAATTGTAGATGCAATTTGAACTGACTTAACACTTTTCTGGAACTGAAATTTTATCCTGGAGTTGATGTAGCATCAGAAAATAATACTAAAGAACATAAAACTGTAGGATTATAATCAAATTAAAGAAATTAAAAGTAGTCCAGCTCAGACATGCTCAGCAAGCTGATATGTAAATGCTACTAGATTGAAACTGATATAATTATGCTCAGCCTCAAACGTAGAAATTATAAGTGTGTGTGTGTTGTGGAGTGGGTGAGTTAATGATTAAAAAGAAATAGAGCCAATTAAAGCCAGTTGGAAAAGATAAGGCATTAGATATAATACTTTTTTAAAGAAAAAAAAATTAAGGTAGCTGAAGCAAAACGGTGATTCAAAAAACAGATACAGAATGCCTAGAAAATAGACCAGGGGTTCCCATCCTACGGCTCATGGGCCAGACCTAGCCCGGTGCACCATTTCATCCGGCTCATCACTTCTACACCTGCACCCGGAGGTGAGAGAGAACACAATTACGCCAGCCATAAAACGTGCCTGTGCATGTGTAAACACACCGGTGGCTGTCGTAAACGTGGAAGTGGGTGCATTTATGGCTGTCATAAACATAAGAACATAAGAACATAAGAACAGCCTTGCTGGAACAGGCCACAGCCCATCCAGTCCAGCATTCTGTCTCACACAGTGGCTCACCATTTCCTTCAGGGTATTCCCAAGGAGATGCCTTCACCTGCTTAGGATTCCCTGGAAATGGCATTGAGAGATATCCTGCCTATCTCTCCAACCCGGAGGTTGTCCTTAGGTAGCCATAATTATAGCCATTGATAGCCTTGTCCTCCATGAACTTGTCTAATCCTTTCTTAAAGCTGTGAAGACTGACAGCTGTCACCACTTCTTCTGGCAGGGAGTTCCATAGACCAGTAATCCTCTGGGTGAAAAAGTACTTTCTCTTATTTGTTTGAGAACTAGTACCCAAAAGTTTCATGAAGTGTCCCCTAGTTCTAGTGTTGTGCGATAGGGAAAACACTTTTTCCTTATCTACCTTGTCCACACCGTGCATGATTTTATAAACTTCAATCAGGTCACCTCTTAGACGCCGTCGTTCAAGAGTGAAAAGGCCCAAACGTTGCAGCCTCAGATGGTAAGGATGGTGTTCCAGTCCCCTAATCATTCTGGTTGCCCTCCTCTGTACTTTCTCCAACTCCATAATATCCTTCTGGAGGTATGGCGACCAGAACTGTACACAATATTCCAGATGGGGCCTCACCATAGATTTATAAAGAGGCAAAATGACACTTGCTGACTTATTTTCTATACCCTTCCTAATGATCCCTAACATTGAGTTTGCTTTTTTCACTGCTGAGGCACACTGGGTTGACACCTTCATTGAGCTGTCCACCAGGACACCAAGGTCCCTTTCCTGGTTTGTCGCAGAGAGTTCAGACCCCATCAGTTTATAAATGTAATTGGGGTTTTTTGCCCCAACATGCATCACTCTGCACTTACTGATGTTGAAGCTCATTTGCCACTGTTTTGCCCACTCCCCCAGTGTCAAGAGATCCCTCTGGAGCTCTTCACAATCTCTCACAGTTTTCACTACCCTGTATAATTTAGTGTCGTCAGCAAACATGTCCGCTTCCACTTCCGGGAGGTGTGTTCAGGCCCCCTCAGCTGTTCATGTGGGCGTGGTCAGGCCCACAGTGTAAAATTTGGGAACTCCTGCCCTAGACCTTTACATTTATCTTAGTCTAAAAATGATCTCCCCCCCCCCCCAAAAAAAAAAAAAAAAGCTCTAGTGGGTCTGTCTGCAACTGTTTGGCCTTCCACAGACATTTAGCTCTTTAAGGAAAAGTCTTCACCAGGGAATATTCAGGTTGATATCTTTGAGCACCTCATTTTAAAAGGTGAGCTTTGCCACCCATATGTCTTCTGCTACATTTGTGGTATAGATCTGGGATTAACAAATAATAATAATAATAATAATAATAATAATAATAATAATAATAATAATAATAATAATAATAATAATAATAATAATAATTATTATTATTATTATTATTATTATTATTATTATTATTATTATTATTATTATTATTATTATTATTATTATTTTATATCCCACTTCCCTCAATCTACTTCTTTCTCTGGCAGCCTAATAAATAATAATTCTCTCCTACACTGAACCTATTTAGCTTGACCAGTGCAACTTGCTGAAAATTTTGTTGAGGTTCTATTTATTTATTTTATTTAGATTTATATACTGCCCCAATCAATAGACTCTGGGCAGTGTACACAGTCCAGTGAACACCTCACTGGCTGCTCAACAAAACTTAAAAACAATATAAAAACAGTTGAAAGCCCTTCAATAAAACCAATTGTGGGGGGGGGGGCTCAGACGAGCCATAACGGAGCGCTTGTTGGCAATCCCAGCCCCCAGCCCCACTCAGCTAACCACATTTTCAATTCTCTCCTAAACGGTAGCAACTGGGCCTGGAGACGTAATTCTACCAGGAGGAGATTCCATAATGTGGGGGCTATGGCTGAAAAGGCCCTTTTCCTCATGCTGAAGAGGTGCGCCTGCCCAACAGATGGTATATGGAGTGTGCCCTCTCGGTTTACTCTCATGGGACAGGTCGATGTCCTAGGGATACCCTGAGGTATCCTGGTCTGCTACCATGAAGGGCTTTAAAGGTGATAACCAGCACCTTGAATTGCACCTGGAGACATATAGGCAGCTAGTGCAGCTCCCGCAGCAGTGGCGAGGCGCAGGCAAAACGACCACACCCCACCACCGCACGGGCCACTGCATTCTGGACCAACTGCAGCCTCCGGATGGTCATCCATGAAATAAAAGTCTGGCCCGGTTATTCTGCTATGGTAATAGAGTAGACCATACTGCCAGCAATTCGATGCCAAGTGTCAGGTGGCGGTTAACTAACCTGACAACCCTGAAGACTAGCAGCCTTATCGAAGTCCACAGGGCAGGGTGATGGTCCCCAAGAGAATTAAATCCCACTTGAATCCATCTTGATGGAGGGCAGCAGCTTCATCAATACTGGCCTAGGGCTGAGGAGGACTTTGTGTGCCAAAAGGGCGCAGGACCAGAAAGTTCCTTGCAGAGCTGGATCAGTGGTATGGGGGTCATGCAGCGATGCGCAAGACAGATGGAAAAGGCCACAGCATTATATTCTCAGGCCAGTCTTCATGGCTGATCACCATGATGATTCCCAATATTTGGAATTGGATACACCACAAGAAGAAGATTAATGAAATGGATTAAAGGAAGTTGAGATTTGCTCAGAAAGTGGAAGAAAGCATAACTGACAGCATTAAAGAATCTGAGCTCTTTGCTCTCAAGCAATGGCTGCACAAAAGGAAATATTTTATCACCTCCCTCTTTCAAGAGGCTGAAGATGATATTGTTTGTTTGTTTGTTTATATTATTTCTTTTTCTATACTGCCTCATTAGTGTTATCATTCTCTGAGGGTTCAAAACATACAATATGCTATACTCAAGGAATCCAATATTCTCATGATTTACAGCTGTCTTAAATAATGAGACATCTCACCAAAGGATGTTCAAGCCTCACAAAATTCATCACCTCCACACAAACCATGCATGCTACAAAGAATCTGTGTGAAACATCTCTGTGCAAAACTAGAGCATAGGACTGTGTGATTATTGAAAATGATGCAAATGATCCATCTAATGCTTTTAATTCTTAAAAGTCCATCCAATAAAGCAGCTGCTATCCTATTCATTTCCAATGTGCATTATTTTATTTGTGTTGTGAAGGGGGGATCATTTTCATACATACAGAAACATGCAGTTCTCATTCTTGTAGATGGAAATGAGACAAGAAAGGGTTTATATTTTTTGGGAAACAAGTTCTCCTTCAACAACAAATGCTCTTGGTTTGGCTGGGTGCTGCTGGAAATTATCGAGTGCCTCACCTTCCACATACAGAGAAGCATTCTTGCTAACAGCTGTGCCATGATGGTTTTTGGCCACACAGTTGTAGACCCCTTCATCTGATTTCCCCTTTTTCTGGCTGAGGCGGAGGAAGAAGAGCGACCCATCCATCAGAAGGGTAGGTTGAGAAGCTGCATCATCTTTATTCGTTTTCACATACTCTCCATTACGATACCACTCAATTGTGGGTGTGGGATTGCCAATGGCATGACAGTTCAAGGTAGCAGGTTGGTCCCAGCGTACTACAAGGTCAGAAGGGTGATCAAGGATCTGAGGGATAAATTCTTCTGAGTAAGACTTTGAACCTGGGGAATCACAAAGGAAGGAGAAAACAGAAATGTCTTTTATTTCCTGCCATCAATGGGGGTAGTATCAAGATTGCTGGACTTGACGGGTTCAACATCCTACCAATGCCAGAAAAACATATCAGGATAATGCACAGCCTAGCCTATCACAGCCTGCACAATCTTACTCTTGGGGCTATTATGATAACAACTTTTAGGAGATTGTGCATGCAGTCTTCAATCCATGAGGAAAGGATGGGATATATTGTGCGAAGTTCTGCATGAACTAATGCAGGCATTTGCAACCTACAGCCCATGGGCCAGACCCAGACCCTGATACCAATCCATCCCCCCCCCCCCCAAAATGCCCTCACTGCTCCCGGAAGCGGAGGTAAAATGTGCACCACACATGCTAAATGTGTTCTGCACATGCACAGCATGCATTTTACTTCTGCTTCCAGGTGGGAGGAACCACGTGACCAGCCCAATCAGCTGTCCAGGAGGCGTTGTCAGGCCCGCAACCTGAAAACCTTGAGAACCCCTGAACTGAACTAATGAGACAATGTGCAGAAACCATGATACTGTAAATCAGAATTCTTCCCAATTCTGGCTTCTTAGAGATGAAACACCATGGTAGTTCATGAAATCCCATGGTTCCCCTCTGTGAAGAGAAGTGGTTAATTAAGCCAGGGCCTTTGCATCCACAGTCAGCTTATTATTCAGTGTGGTGGCTCAGTGGTTAAGAAGCTGGAAGGCTGGCAAGTCAGCAGTTCGAGACCCGGGTACTGCATGACAGATTGAGCGCCTATCTCTGTCCCAGCTCTTGTCAACCTAGCAGATCGAAAGCAAGAAATTGCAAGTAGATAAATAGGAGCCACTTTGGTGGGAAAAGATTTTGGGGACATGGAAGAAGCCTCATCCAGCAAAAATCCTTTCAACCCAGAATAATTTCTGATACAAATTTATTATTATCCTTTCCCTTTACAAGCCAGAATAATAGAGAATCATAAGGTCTTCAAGTCTGTAGCATCTCATTCCCTGAGATTTCAAGTCAAAAACTGAAATCGGGTGTGTCTCCTGCCCCCCCCCCCCAAAGTTGTCAGGACTCACAAGTCATGATACTGGAATTCCATTTCTTATCTTGCTCCAAATGGCCCAGAAGCAGCATTCCCAAAAAGCCAGGGTAAATGAAAGGGAGTGAGGAGAAAGCTGATGGTTACATGCACTAGGATCCATGATGCTACTTGGGACAACACAAACAAACACCTTCTCACTGAACTGTCTTCCTCTGGTGCCAGCTGGAAATGGGCAAAAATGGATGCCCACTTCAGACCCTGAGGTCCAGCTATCTCCTCCTCCAAAGCTGTTCATCCCCGAGTCAGACAGCCTTGACAAAGAAAAGCACAGTAATTCCTGGAGGCTTCACTTGACACCCTGAGCTCTGGCAATCCTATGAGTTAACGCATGACCAGAAGGAGATGTAGAATCACTTTGGATCTCGCAGGGAAGGGCTGCTTTGCACGGTGAAATCTCCCTTAGAGTGTCTCCATTTATACAGGAATAGCTCTGTGCCAAAATTGTTTAATCTGTGAACATTCCCACCACATGTGTAGGTAAGTGCCCCTCTCAACTTTACATCTCCAACAAAGGTCAGATTGTAACTTATTCATTTGATGTATTCTGACTGGCGTGTAGTACCATTGCCAGAGGATTTTACTATTGTGCTCCTTTTCTATGATAGATAATGATTTATTTATTCTTTGTGACCACTTCCTGTTCCAGTTTTCCTCTTTAATTTTGATTCCTAAATCGTTTCCCCATATTTCTCTTAAAATTTGTTGAGAGCTTGTTTCTAAATTCAGTTGGTGATATATTTTACCTACAATTCCTTTTATTTTTTTCCTTCCACTTCTAATTTCAAGTATTAAATCCTCGAACGATGTTAGTGTTCTGCTTACAGTTGGTAATTTTCTGATATTCCTGTCCCACTCATCCATTTGTATCCTTTGAAGCCAATAAAGCCCAAGTTTGTTATATATTTCTTTTTTAATACAATTGTTGTGGCAGTTACTAATCCATTCATCGAATAATAACATCTTATACTTCGATAAAACTTCCCTTATCTCTTTTGAGGCTCTCAGCGGGCAACTTCTAACATCTTATATTTCTAGGATAGGGGACTTATTGGGGGCCATGTTTGGTTTTATCTTTTTCCAAAAATTGTAGAGTGTCCTCAGTGCATAATTATTGATCTTAATTTTATTTGAGAGTTCACCCAGAAACATTTCTCCTTTCAAACCTTTAAATTCCAAACACTCAGGTTCTAAACTGTTCTCATTCCCATACATAAGGTGTTTTATCAGTCTTTTCAAATGAAATGCTTTGTAATAGTTTGTAATCCTTGGAATGCCTAAACTTCCCTCTTTCTGTTTGGAGTACCATAACCTTTTGGATATCCTGGGGTTTTTACCACTGTTGCAGAAAGTGTTAATGATTTTTTTGCCACTTTATAAGTTCCAACACCTTAATGACTATTGATAGATTCTCCAATAAAAAGTTTATTTTGGGAATAATTTTCATTTTGCATATGTTTATCTTTCCGAACCAAGACACTTTCAGCGTATTTAAATGTATAACTAAATTTTTAATCTCTTTTTTTAATTTGTCGTAATTAAGCTTATAAAGGTACTAGCAGATTTTGCCCGGCGTTGCCAGGCTGTTTTAAATGGTGTTGGATGGTTTTTGTTGTATGCGTATTTAAATGAGGTATGTTATTTTTTAAAAATAATGTTTTTTTATACATAGGTAGTGTTTTAAACGGCCATCATTTTTTTTGATTTTAAAAAGAGGAAAGGTTGCTATATTTTTTTTCAATTATGGCATTTTTAAAAATAATGTGTTACTATATGATTTTTTTGTTAATAGGTGTACCTTGGATAAGAATTTTTTTTAAATGTGTAAGTGTATGTTTTTTTAAATTCAATGTTTTTGATTGTGTTTAGATGTTTGGTTTTTCTTTTAGTGTGCTCTTATTTATTTATTTTTGAATAATTTTTTTGTTTGGATATTTTTGAATGTTTTTAAAACTTATTTCCCTTTGTTAAAAATCTTGGAGATAAATTTGAATTTATTGAGTGTTATTTTTCCTGTGGCCACTGGGTGGTGCTGTTGCGTAATTTTTCAATTTTGACTGTGTCGTGGGCTGTGTATTCCTCCTGTTCTTTTGTCATTTCTGTTCTGGACCTCGGTGAGGCCGGTCATGGTAAGGTGTCTGCTCTTTTTGTTAGGAGGGAGTTGGGATTTGTGGGGGGGTGGGGGGGTTGTGATTGTCCTTGTTTATTTTTGGTTGTTTTGGGATGTTTTTCTTTTTAATTTTTATGTTTATTATTGTTTTTGATTTTTGTTGAAGGTTCTTGTTTGTGTTTTTGGTGTTGGTATTTCCGTGGGCCGGCCTCGGTGGCTGGCTGGCCCATTGAAATACCATGTGGTGTTGGGTTGGGGGTATTTTCGCGGGCCAGTGTCGATGGCTGACTCGTGGAAATACCATTGCTGGTTCATGCGTGGTTGGGGTTGGGGTATTTTCGCGGGCCGGCCACGTTGGAATATCCACGCCACCGGCCCGTGGGAATACCCACGTTGTGTTTGTTGGTTGTTTTGTTTTGGTGGGGGTGGGGGGTTCGCGGCTCGGCCTTGGTGGCCGGACTGCGAAAATCCCCACGCCGTTTTTGTTTGCGGGGGGAGCCCAGCGTCGGGGTGGGTCGCTGGGCTTTCCTTACTGGGGGCTGGCTTCCCTGGGTGGCCCGCGGTAAGGAAGTCCAGCGGCGGGGTGTGTGTGCTTTCGTTACTGGGGGCTGTGTGTCTTTGCGTTTTTTATTTTTATTTTGCCCACGCCGGCTTTCCCAAAGTTCTGCGTGCTCACGGCGCGCAGGACACTGGGGATTGTATTTTTCCATTTGTGCTTTCCCTTTGTGCTCCAGTTTTTTTTTGTGCGGCTTGTTTTTGATTGGCCGCACCACGTTTCCCCAGGTTCTTTGTGCTCCCACCTCTCAGCCTGATTGGCTGTGGCGCAGCCCCACTGCCGCTTTACTCAATCTTTCGTTGACCTGCGGACCCAGTCCACCCATGTTCCCGAAGGATGAGTGCAGGCAAGTAGGGCCAGCCGTAGGAACCTATAGCAAGTTCCAACGGTTAACCCTTGGTTTTATAGGTTAAGATTTAATATTCTCTGACACTATTATTCCCAGGTATTTCATATTATTGTTGAATTTTATTTTGTATCTTTCTCCTAATTCCTTTTGTTCTAAATCGGAATGATTACAAACAATGGCCTCCATCTTGTCCCAATTAGTTTGTAAACCTGTGGCCAGCTCAAATTGCTTCAAATGAGTTTTGATCTTATTTATCACATTTAACGGATCTTTGATTACCATCAGGGTGTCATCTGCAAATAAACTTACTTTCTTCTGTCCTATCCCTTTTATTTCTTCATCGTTTCTAATTGATGAGGCTAACAGTTCAATAGCTAATATGAACAGAGAGGGTGATAGGGGGCATCCTTGCATACCTGTCAACCGCGGCTCCGGGGAATCCGGATCCTGCACAGACCAGGTCTGCGCAGGTCGCGTTGTACGCATGCGCATGGAGGGCTACGCTACTTGCATAGCCTTCTATGCAGGCGGCGTAGCCTTCTGCGCATGCGTGGAAGGGAGCTACAGAAGTGTAGAGCCCTTCCACGCATGCGTGCAACGTGACCTGCGCAAGTCACATTGTACGCATGCACATGGAGGGCTATGCCACTTGTGTAGCCTTCTACACAGGTGGCGTAGCCTTCTGCGCACGTGTGGAAGGGAGCTACAGAAGTGTAGAGCCCTTCCATGCATGCATGCAAAACAACCTGCGCAAATGGGCTGTGCAGTGCCTCCTTTCCCCTGCTGCCAAATTACGGGGTTTTGGCAGTGCGGGTCGGGAAATGGCACAAATCGGCGCCGAATTACGGGGTAATCCCAGCCAAATCGGGATGGTTGACAGGTATGCATCCTTGTCTTGTACCCATGTTCAACATTATGGTGTTACTTAGAGAATCATTTAACTTTATTCTGGTCTGGCTCTCTTTGTACAATTGGTTAATTACGTGACAAACTTTTGGGCCGAAGTTTAGTTTTTCAATTATCTTCTTGATCGTGATCCATTGGATGGAATCGAACGCCTTATAAATGTCGAGAGCTAGAGTGCATACCTTTACTTTTTTTCCTTCACTCGCTGATGTTAATCAATCTGGAAATTAATGTTTGCATCTGACGTCCTTTTAAGAAGCCCACTTGGTCTTCATCTATATACTTGTTTATAAATTTATTGAGTCTGTTTGACATAACATGTAGAAATCTGATTCATGTAAAGATCTCTTCTCAATCAGTCTCATGAAGCAGCAGTTTATATCATCAGATCTTTTAAGATAGAAACTTAAGAGTCCACGAAGTCCAGCTTCATTAGGCTCAGAGTAAGGAAAGAACAGAGAGAGACAGAAAACACGACTGCAGTCTTTGGCTGAACAAAGGATACTAATCGCTTCTCTTTATTCAAACAGAGTATACCAGAAACGAAACTTAAGCTACATAATCAATCATAATGTCAGAACCCAAATAAGGAGAGATAAGGAGCGTTGTCTCTCATGCAAGCAAAGAGGCTTTTGTTTACAAAATGTGTCAGAAGACAGGAGACAGAAACCAGATACATTCCTACATGTCCTCCTTTTTCATTTAAATTTGAGAGAGGGACAGCTAATCATACCCCTGCATGTACCTCATTGAGTACAATTGCCGTCATGCAAAACTCGATGTCTCCCTTCTACGCAGTGGACATGCGTTACACATAGAAATAAGATTAGGAATACAAGTAATGCAAAAACACAAAGGTATAAGGCAGATAATAATAATGAACCCATTAAAGAAAACTTGTCTAATGACAGATAAATCAGGCAACCAAGAAGTCACCCAATCAAAGAGATTAACATCAGTGCGTACATTGTTAGTAATGCTCTCCTGTAAAGTCTGAAGTTCTTTCTCAATAGTATTATTCAGATCCTGGAATTTTACCCGACATCCCTGGTTCCCGACCAGTTTACAAAATCCTCCAGATTTTGCTAACAGGTAATCTATGACCCATTGGGCCGGCAGCAGCTCTCCGGCGCCGTGCATCTGCCTGAGGCGGCATTTGCACTTGTACGGGTAAGGTAAAATAACCCAATGCTGCACATTGATATTGTCCTGGATGGAAATTCGTGGCAACTCCATTAAAAAAGAACCACATGTTAGGATCCTTGATTTGCCATCCATTGCAAATTGAACCACTATCTATAGCAGAATAATCAGGAGTAAACATAGGAAACACATCATATATATCTTCAATAGTAGTGTTAAACAAGGTATAATTAAGCTTATAAGAACTGTTATAACTACCCCATAACCAAAAATAATCGTCACAACCCGTATAATTGCCTACATTCCGCAAAACCCTTTTTGCTTGAGTCCAGTGCTTCCATTTACTATTCCAGACTCCAGAACTATGACAGCAGAAACAAAGTCCTTTAGTGTATTTCTTGAATGTCATGCTTCGCCAGCGGGTGTTGTTAAATTGTTCTGGAGGATTAGAGAAGAGTGTAGACCTATCAAGATGTTGCAAATGTCCAATAACCAACTCTGGCGTGTTGAACAATGCCGGAAGAAAGGCCATTTGAGACACTGCCAGTGGATGCTCATAGTATAACGTTGCATTCTTACCATGAACCTCAAACATATAGTTAGCATGACGAATCCAAAAGTTGGGGTTGCCCCCATGAGGCATTGTTCTTACAGCTGGAAGCACAGTAAGAAAGAAAAGAACAAATGTCAGCAAAGTTAGTCTACTGGTGAACCACCATCCTGGACCTGAGTAACCTTCTTCTCTCTCCATGGGCGAATCGCTCGAGCAGGAATCCACACAGGTCCTGAGGTTGTAGAAACCGCTGCGTATCCTCGTCCCCAGGTGATTAGAGGCACAGGACCCTTCCACTCAGGATCCAGTTGCTGCCGATAAACGACCAATGGCTTAGGAAGACACTCCTCGGTCCTGAAATGCAATTCGACTGGAGAGTGTGACCTGTTATGGGGAGCAAGAAGAAAATTAAGAGTATACAGTACTTTAGCAACAGCTGTAGGTATTTCAGCCACAGGAACCCCTCTATCTCCCACTTGCTTGTGTAACAAATTTTTGAATGTCAGGTGGGCTCTTTCAACAATCGCCTGTCCAGTCGAGTTATAGGGTATTCCATGGGTTAGCTTAATGTCCCACTGACGGCAAAAGTCCTGAAAGGCAGAAGAAACATATGATGACCCATTGTCTGTCTTAAGGCGTTTAGGTTTACCCATTACCGCAAACAAACGAATGCAATGTTGTGTAACATGTCTGGATGTTTCACCCCGTAAGGGTGTAGCCCATATAAATCCAGAGAAGGTATCAACAGTCACATGTAACTTAGAAAGCGGAGCCAAAGCAGGTACTTGCGTGACATCCATCTGCCATAGCTGATTAGCTTCTGTTCCTCGAGGATTAACAGCATCAAATGGCAGGAATATAGGAGACTTCGTACAGGAAGCACAGGATGACACAATGTCTCTAGCCTGTGACATAGGAATGGAAAATCGTTTATGCAAAACCTTAACAGATTGATGAAACATTGCATGACTGTCAATGGGGTTGTCAAAGAGAGAAAAAACCTCAGCAGAGTCTCGGAGAGCCGAATCTGCTCGTGCATTGCCCTCCGTCAAATAACCTGGGATCCTTGTGTGAGAGCGTATGTGGGCAATGAAGAAAGGGACCATACGGTTGGAAAGAAAACCTTGAAGCTGTTGGAATAAAGCAAAAAGATCCCTATCCATCTATGGAGACAAATAAGCTTGAGCTAAAGTAAAAACAAGGCGGTAAACATATTGAGTATCCACAATCAGGTTAAAAGGCACATCAGAAAACGTAGAGAAAGCAAGTATGACCGCTGCCAGTTCCGACCGCTGGGCCGATGCTTGAGGTCCTGTAAAAACAACCTCCCATTCCCCAGTAGGACCCTGCCATGTAAGGACTCCATGGGAGGGGGAGCCATCCGAGAAAAGAGTAACGGCATGCAAGATAGGTTGCATGCAAAGCGGGGATGACAGGGAGTAAGAAGTGAGATTCAGCAAGGTAAACCGCTTATCCTTGGGGGGGTTAAATTTAACTTGTCCCACAAAGTCCGCCATGGCCACCTGAAATGCCTCAGAATGCTGTAGCAAGGCAGTTAGCTGATCCTGCGAAAAAGGAAAACAAACAAAGTCAACGTCATAGCCAGTCAAATGCTTTGCCCTAGTACGGCATTTAAGGAAAAGATCAGCAATCGCATCAGGTAGGCGATAACAGTTTTTCGAGGGAGTGTGCGCCAAGTGTAGCCATTCCACGATGGCCACCTTCTGAGCGTTGACAGGCGCGAACAAAACAGCAGTGGGCAGCCTCGGTGTAGGAAGAAGAGCGCATGCCAGCGCAATGGTGCCTGAGGGCACCCGATCCACAGCGATGGTATGCAGCTTTTCGTTGAGGCGTTGAAGAGCTGTACGCATCTCCGTTGCGCAGGGAATGATGTCCGCTGGAGAAGTGTGTCCAGAAAGAGCAGCAAAGAGTGGTGACAGTTCCTCCGTCCTCAGGGCCAAGAAAGGACGAGCCCAATTTATGTTCCCTAGCAATTGTTGCAATTGTACAAGAGTGAACTGCTCTGGAATAGCTATTGTTGGCAATAGCGGAGTTGAAGCTGTAGCTGAGAGCCTATGTCCCAGATTTTGGAATGTATACATCCGCTGTACTTTTTCAGGAGCTATGATCAAGCCCGCTTGTTGCAAAATGTCTGCTAGGTACTGCAGGTGTTTCTCCGTGACTTGTGGACCATGTAATAAAATGTCATCTGTGTAATGATAGACTTTAACCTCTGGATGGCGTTGCCTGAAAGGTTCCAAAGCCATGTTCACAAAATGTTGGCATAGAGTCGGCGAGTTGGCCATACCCATAGGCAAGACACACCATTCAAACCGTTGAGTAGGATGTTCATTATTGTATACTGGCAATGTAAATGCAAATTTTTCTCTATCTTGTGGCGCTAGCAAGATTGTATAAAAACAGTCCTTCAAATCTATGACCATGAGTTGATGATCTTCCGGAATCATGTTTGGATTAGGGAGTCCAGATTGTAGAGGTCCCATTGGCAAGATGTGCTCATTAACTTTTCTCAAATCATGTAACAATCTCCATTTTCCAGACTTCTTTTTCACCACAAAAATTGGAGAGTTCCAAGGACTAGTGGTTGTTTGAATATGTCCCAGATTTAATTGCTCCTGTACAAGGGCCTCCGCTGCCTGGAGCTTTTCTCTTGAGAGCGGCCATTGATCCGTCCACACTGGCGGGGTGTTTTTCCATTGTAGTGGAAGTGCATGCAACGGCGCTGCAGGGGAGGCCCGTATCAAAAATTTGTCTGCAAGGTACACCCTGTTTTAGCCAGGAGATCCCGGCCCCACAGAGTAATAGGAATATCCATAATCAGGGGGTGAAGAGAAACTTTTGTTCCCCCTGAGGTCTCAAAGACGATTGGATGAACACTTTGCTGTGCTGGCTCGTACCCGCCCACCCCATAAACTTCCCTACAGGGGCGGACGGCCCATCCAGTCGGCCAATCTTTTTTTGCCACCACTGAAATATCGGCTCCTGTATCAACCAATCCAGACACTGAACGTCCACCCATAATCAGAGAGCGGGTCGGTCTATCCTTGGTGATTTGTATCACCGCCATAGCTGCTGTTACAGTCCCCTCCTGGGATGGAGTTACAGTGGTCCCTAGTGGGAGCAGATGAAGGCGTCCTACAGGTTGTCCCTTAGGCAGGGTGAGATGTTGCGTGGCTGATGCAGGGATGACAATTTCTTGGTGACCCAATGTAACTGACCCTGCTGCAATGTGTACAGAAGCGGGCAAGGCGTCTGGGCAAGGAAGAACAATGCCCATCATGCCCTGGGGAATAACATCATCAACCAGTGTGGGAAGAGCCTCCACACACCCTGGCATAGTAAAGGTACAGTCCTTAGATAACCTCAATAATAGTCCTTCTTTTAGAGGATGGTTTTTTCTATATCGTGAAATCATTTCTTGGGCAAGTTCCTTATCTTCTTCCAAAACCTCCGCTATTGCTTCCTCACTGACCTCTGGTAGCCCTATTATTTTGCCTGGGCCCGAGCCTGGCCCGCACTCCCATTTCCCTGCTGCTGTGGAGAAAAGTCAGAGTCTTTGTGCTGAGCAGCTGAGGAGTTGGCATTAGGATTTGAGCGGCACTGATTGGCCCAATGGTACCCTTTCTGGCAAATGGGACACTTCCTTGAAGGGCGTGCTGCCTGCTTTTGACATTGTGCTTTAAAATGCCCTTCTTTTCCACAACCAAAACAACGTTTGTTTTGAGCCTGAGTTGTGGGCAATTGAACTGCAGCTGCCAGAAGTTGAGCCTTGTAACTGCGAGTCCCCACATTTTGACAAACTTTCATCATGTCTGCTATAGATGTTCCTGGCCTAGCATAAACAGCTGTCAGAGCCCCTTTACAATCCTCATTGGCATTTTCAAAAGCCAGTTGTTTCATGAGCATTTCCCGTGCCGGGACATTTTCCACCTGGCGGCTGAGGGCAGTCATGAGTCTGTTAATAAACTCAGTGTAATTCTCTTTAGGGCCCTGCCTGATTGCTGCAAACCCAGCAACTGAGCTATCTTCTTTGGAAGGAATCTTACTCCAGGCACGCATGACTATCTGTGCAATATCTCCCAGCTGGGCATCAGTGAGTGCCAACTGCTGTGTGGGGTTGGCAAAATTTCCCTGCCCACATAACATATCCATCGTGAGTGCAGGGCGTGTATGATGTACCTCCCAAGCCACATCCCTCCACTCTTGCAAGCAGAGCATAGCTTCTGCAGGAGGCAGGAGTGCTTTGATCATCTGTTTCCAATCAACTGGTAGCAATTTTTGAGAAGCAATGGCTTCCAACAGAGCTTTTGTAAAAGGTGCATTAAACCCATAGTCACGTATGCTGACTCTTAGTTCCTTCAGATATTTGTAATGGAGGGTTTCATATCTATCTGGGACTGCCGGTGCATTGCCCACAGCCGGAGCCCCCCTGATCACTGGGTATATTTCAGTAGATTGCATGTCCAGCACAGCTGCAGTTAAAGCAGCAGAGAACTGTGTTTTGGTAGGGCTAAAAGTGCTTGATTGCTGCAAAGCAGGATATAATGTCCCATCTTCTTTTCCACCCACATCAGGGGGCTTATGCTGTTGTTGCTCATATGATGGAGGGGCAGTTGGACTCCCTCCCTTGGCTGGAGGCAAAAGCTGTGGGAGGGGGCCATCAAGCCTTTGTGAGAACAAAATATTCTTTGGAGTGAGTCTCTGAAGGCAGTTTCTAACTTCCTCCCATGTAAATAGCACTGAAACAGAAATTCTCTCATGCTTTTGCAATGCTTTTCCAATTTGATTCCACTGTTTTAAGTCCAAACATTCATATTTAAACCAATGACAGTTTTTTTCTATAGCTTTGACTAGCTTTTGTATCTCCTTCTCATCAGCCTTTCGCCCATTGTTATTCAAAAGATCTGAGATATCTTTACAAAGCTCCTGCGTTTGCGAAGTAAGCACGCACCCCATGATAAAAAAAATATTTTTCTTTTTCCTTTGTCACTCACCTAGTGTGGGACCCAAAGTTGACTTTGGATGAATTTCGAGCGCTCGATTTATGACCTTCCCGGTCGGGGTGAATGAGACCTTGTCCCGGTCGATGAGGTGATAATTAGGTGCTAATTGCTGAAGCAGATCTCTTCAAAGCATTCCTTTGAATTTCATTCAATGGCCTCACGATGGGGCACCAGTTGTAGAAATCTGATTCATGTAAAGATCTCTTCTCAATCAGTCTCATGAAGCAGCAGTTTATATCATCAGATCTTTTAAGATAGAAACTTAAGAGTCCACGAAGTCCAGCTTCATTAGGCTCAGAGTAAGGAAAGAACAGAGAGAGAAAGAAAACACGACTGCAGTCTTTGGCTGAACAAAGGATACTAATCGCTTCTCTTTATTCAAACAGAGTATACCAGAAACGAAACTTAAGCTACATAATCAATCAGAATGTCAGAACCCAAATAAGGAGAGATAAGGAGCGTTGTCTCTCATGCAAGCAAAGAGGCTTTTGTTTACAAAATGTGTCAGAAGACAGGAGACAGAAACCAGATACATTCCTACAATAACAGCTGTAAATATTTTAGCATCTTGGTTCAGAAGCGTTATCGGTCTATGATTCCACTTTGTCTTTTTCCTTATCAGGTTTAGGTATCAGTATAGTGATCAACTGACACCATGAGGGTGGCATGATACCTCCATCAATTATGTAATTGTACAGATTTTTTAGTCTTGGGATAATTAAATCATGAAATTCTTTGTAAAGTTCAATGCGGAGACCGTCCCCTAACACTTGACCTAAAAGACACAGACCAGGAGTGATCTGGTTTGCTATTTATTCTGATTGCTGGGAAATAATGTAAACCAGAGCAGACCATGCCACAAGTGGTCCAAAATGTGGGCTAGATCTCCATTTGACTACACCCTCAGTGGCTGAATATCTTTTGCTTAGCATAGTAAGTTACACTAGAAAAGGCCCATTGAGAATCAAGCACCGATGAGGACTTAAGTTTGGCCAATGACAAAGCCAAGAAGGTGTCTTCATTTTGGCAGTTCAGGGTTTGATCTGGACATGAAAGAAGAATAAGGCCCATTGAGATTTTGTGGGTCAACTTCTCTGTGTGTTCCACTGATCGTAATTTATTTTAGCTTAGCAGGTTGCTAATAAAAAGCCATTTGAATCTACAGAGTTTACAGAGGAGTTCACTCACCAGATCCCCACTGATTTAGTAGGCCTATTCTAGTTACCACTTACTATGCTGAGCAACAAAATGTCAGCTACTTATTCTTGACATTCTTAACTTGGAAAATAATAGTTACTATAATTTATTTATTTATTCATTTTGTACACTGCCCACTCGGCCAAGGCCGACTCAGTCTATCTGATGTAACCTCATCAGATAGATAACAATAAAGATAAAATGTGTTGGAGATGTAAGGATATAATGGGAACGTATGAACACATGTGGTGGGGTTGTAATGTGTTAAAAGATTTCTGGGGAAAAATTGAGAAAGAGATTTGTGCTATTATGGGCATGAGACTTAAATTGGGGCCAAGTACTGTTTTGTTGACAGATGTGGAAAATATGAATTTAAATAAGGATGAAAAAGAGTTACTGTCGATAATGTTGACAACGGGTAGACAGTGCATCGTTAGAAATTGGAAAAATGAAGTAATTTTGAAAGTAGAAGAATGGTACAAGGAGATGTGGGATCTCGCGTTGAATGATAATTTAACATGGGAGATGAGTAAGAAAAAGGGTATAGTCAAAGAAAATAGATTTTGGAAAATATGGCAATTATTTGTGGATTACTCATTGAAGGGGGATGAAGGGAATAGACCAGTACCTGACCAAATGAGTTTTCGGGAATAGAAAATAACTGTGACACTCCGTCTTCTCCGGGGCATTGTATAAAACACTGGGTGTATAATGTTTATTGTTCATTGTATTTTAATTATTGCATTTTTATTTTTATTTAGTAGTTGTATTAAATTAATGGAGTTTAAGAATTGAGTTTGAATGTGTATATTAGGATAGTTGTAAAAGTGTTACAATGTATTAAATTTTTTTGAAATATAACTAAAGATGTAAAGAAGAAAGGGGAAGGTATCATATTATCAAGTCCTAATTTAATTGCATTTTTATGTTTTTTTCTTTCTTTTTTTGTTATATATATTGTATTTGTAAGTTTATTGTTTGTATTTTTATTCATAATTGATGTTTCTTTTTTAAGTTGTATTATTGTTGAAAACTTAATAAAAAATTATTTTAAAAAAAGGACATCTGTTCATCCAATCAGAGCAGACTGGAGGGGCTCTCTAATTATATCATCAGCTAGCACAAGGAGGAGGGCCTTCTCCGTGTCTGCACCGGCCCTTTGGAACCTCCTGCCGGTAGAATTACGACTGCAGACAGAATTGCTGCCCTTCAGAAAAGAACTCAAAACCTGGCTGGTGGGCCAAGTATGGGGTGCAGGTGGAAGGGTGACCCCGGTTGGGTGGTTGGTATAGAACATAATCTTTCCCCCTTCGGTTCCAGCACTCTTTTATGGGGTGGGTAGTTTTAAATAGTTTTTATTATTTTTTATGATGACAGTATATGTTTTATTGCTGTTTTACTTTGTGATTGTGAACCACCCTGAGTCGGCCTTGGCCGAGTGGGCAGTGTAGAAATTGAATAAATAAATAAATTATAGTAACTATTATTTTCCAAGTTAAGAATGTCAAGAATAAGTAGCTGACATTTTGTTGCTCAGCATAGTAAGTGGTAACTAGAATAGGCCTACTAAATCAGTGGGGTCAAGTACCATTTCCACAACATTTTATAATTATGTCCTTTCACTCTAACAGACATAGTTCTCATGATCCTTTTCTTCCATTTATTTTTCCAAACTTCATCTGCTATCTTTATTTTCAATTCTTGTTCCCTGTTTGTTTTCAATGCTTCTTGTGGATTACTATCTTTATTTAACATTACATATATTTTGCTTACCAAGCCCTTAATACCCCTTTCTCCCTTTCTTATCTTTGATATCAGTTCTTCAAACTCAGTCTTACCTCTTTCCAAACTGACTTCCCTCAAATATTTACTATTCCACTTATTTACCAACACTATCTGGAGCCAGTTCAACCTCAACTGTGCATACATCTCTGCTTTTCTCTCTCTATCTTTACAAGCCCGTATCCAGTCTTTCAACAGGAAAACATCATTTCTAAAAAGAATTTCTTTCACCCTTTTGCCAATTTTTATTGGAATTTTTTTTAGTATCCTCTATTTCTATTATAGGAGATGTACCTGGGGCCAATTCCTTCTTCACCTTTTTCCATACTCCCAATATTGTCTTCATCATTTTATTTTTTGTAACTATTTTCCCCATATTACTATCTAAAAAGACCATTTTCCCCATTTGATTTAGATTCCTCATCTCAATTTCTTCCCAAATTGCCTTTTCCCTTGCTAAAATTTTCACAATGGTTTTAATTTGAAAAGCTCTATAATAATTTGGCAATCCTAGTCCTCCTTTTTTCTGAGATAAATACCAATTTTTTTCCAATTGTAGGTTTTCTTCCACCATTACAAACATTATTTAACATATTCTGAAATTCCTTAATTTATTTATCATTTAATTGGATTGGCAGGCCATCAAATAAAAAATTAATTCCCGGTAACAACATCATTTTACATAACGCAATCCTGCCAAACCAAGACAACTTCAACTTTTGATATTGCTGTATTTTATCCTTAATTTCCATTTTCTGTTTTCCATAATTCACTTTCTTAAGATCCTCGTATTTTTTTGAAATGTTTATTCCCAAATACTTAGCGTGGCTAAGATGGTGCCTGAGTAGTACGTATTTCGATCAGCTCGCACTGGAGCGGAGGATTAAAAGTGGAAATTTTTAAAAATGGGATGGTTAACTGTTCAAAGAAAGAGTTATTTGGATCTTTGGAGTACTGGTGATTAAATTGATATCGGCATGGGATCGGAGTTAGAAGATCGGGCAATGAGTGAGACGCGGTGTAGGTCGTGTCGAACAAACCACAGTGATCTCGGACGGGAGCCCTGTGCATGAAAAACAGCAGATTTAGACTCCAAAGTGTTTCCAAAAGAAAAGAGAAGTATTAAAAATACCAAAGCAGTGGCGGCGGAGACGAGTGGTCCTGGATCGAAATGTGGTAGATGCCAGAAAAGGACAAGTAAGTGCCGAGGGCGAGAGGAAGTGAAAGTTGGTAAAGAAGGGGTAATGGCGACGGGTGACTGCAAGAACGAAAGTTAAAAAGAAGGAAAGTTGAGCTGGGAGCTATAGAAAATGGACAACAAGGGAGCGGTGGAATTGGAAAGTTATAGTGAGTGAAGTAATATAAGAAGGAAAATAAGGAGAGAATTGGGGGTTGATATTGGAACTGTTTGGACTGGCATGGAAAGTAGAAGGGACCCCGTCTGGAAACCGCTGCCACAACTTTGAAGGTAAAAAGTGGATTGCCTGGGTAAATATTTCTGAGATGGAACAGTTTAGCCTGAATTATAAAGCTCTCCTTCTGGATCACCGAATTGGATTATAATTTTGGGTTGTTGTTTTTTTCTCCACCGATTTTACTGTTCTGCCATTACAAACTGGAACTAGTTTGGGGAGTGGAATATTGAGTCGTGTCATCTTTTTTTCTTTCTTCTTCTTTGGAGCCACAATAACAGTAACAGTATTTTAAAAGTTGCAACTTTTCCTTGGGATCATTAAATTGGATTATAGTTCTAGGTTTTTCTCTTTTTTTTCTTCTTCAAACCATTTGGAATATAATTTTTTAAAATTAGAATATTTGGCTGGAAGAATATTAACTTTATTTCTTAAACTGGAAATACATAAATGGAAACCTTTATCTGAATTTAGGACTTTTGGACATAATTTTGCAATTGGATTACAATAAAGAAGCTTCCTATTTGGTTGGATCATAACGTGTGCAGAGGAATCCTGGAGCTGTATTTGGATTATAATCATTGAAAGTGTGTGGCTGCATTTAGCTAAATTTTTGTTTTGGATCTTGAAGAAATAATAGAAGTTACAAGCTAATAAGTTTATCATAATTAATTGAATCTGGAATATGACCAGGAAATCGGGTTTGGAGGAAATAAAGGGGTAGCTGCATTGAGATTACTATTTGAAGTTACAATGGAAAAACCTGGAAAAGGAAAAGGAAAGGAGGAAGAGGTGGTGAAGCCTAAGAAGATGGATGAGAAGAAGGATGAGAAGAAAGACAAATCAGCAACTGAAGAATCACCCCCATCGACAGCAGCACCAGAACCTGCACCAATGGACCAAACACAAATTATGGTAGAGTTGGGGAAATTGTTTTAAAAATTTAAGAAGATGGAGGAGGCAAATGTGAAGGGTTTTCGTGAGATCAAAGAAATAAGGGTAAAAGACAAAGATGAAATAATGGAAAAACAGGATAAGCTGGTTGCAATGTTCACTGATTTTTCTAAGAAGGTTGATTTCAAATTTCAGAGGATGAATATAAGTATTAAGTCGATACAAAAAGGTATGAAATGCAGGAGAATATGAAAGGGTTACACGAGGAAGAAAAGGAAACTAAAAGGAAAGTAGAAGTGCAGGTGAAAAGGATAGATATGATGGAAGAGATGATGAGAAAACAGAACATAGTAATTCGTAATCTCGTGGAAAAAATGCCAGACCAGCTGAAGGAAAGAATAGTTAATTGGCTAAATGGTTTGAAAATGGGGAAAGAGTTTGAGAATGAAGACATTGCAAATGTTGAGAATGAAGATATTGCAAGAAAAGGGAAAAGTGTTCAAATAAATGTTTTGGTTAAGTTTGCAAATTGGGGGGATAAATTAAAGGTGACGGCTTTTCTAAAACAAGCGGGGTCTGGCGTTTTAAAAATTGATGGGAATAATGTTGAGGTATACAACAATATATCAGTGGATTAACGTGGTTGGCGTTATAAGATGAAACCAGCAACAAAAATTCTGATGGAACGTGGGATAAAATACAATTGGAGATTTCCACAACAATTGAGATATTTTTATGATAAGAAAATGCATACGATTGATGCAGGAACTGATGCTTTGGAATATTTGTGTTTAATTGGTCTGGTTAAGGCGGCTTCGCAAGAATGGCTTGGATTAAGGAAAGCTTTAATAGAATAGGGAGGAATAAAAAGAGATTATGGAAATGTAGAATAGAGGGGTGCTACAGGAGGAACAGATGTGGACTCTAAAGTACTGACAGTGGTTGATGAAGGGTGAATCAGGGTTTAGTGGATGGAGAAGAAGATAGAGTGATGCAGGGGAGAGAAATAATTTTTATAAATGTTTGTTGTTTCTAAAGCGCTAGAACGTTAGATAGTAGGCACATCTTCCATGTTCCCCCCTCCCCTCTTTGACTGGCAAAGGCTACTTTTTGGAGAAAGAAGTAGGGAGGGTAGGTATGAACATAAGAACATAAGAACAGCCTTGCTGGAACAGGCCACAGGCCATCCAGTCCAGCATTCTGTCTCACACAGTGGCTCACCATTTCCTTCAGGGTATTCCCAAGGAGATGCCTTCACCTGCTTAGGATTCCCTGGAAATGGTATTGAGAGATATCCTGCCTATCTCTCCAACCCGGAGGTTGTCCTTAAGTATCCATAATTATAGCCATTGATACCCTTGTCCTCCATGAACTTGTCTAATCCTTTCTTAAAGCTGTCAAGACTGACAGCAGTCACCACTTCTTCTGGCAGGGAGTTCCATAGACCAGTAATCCTCTGGGTGAAAAGGTACTTTCTCTTATTTGTTTGAGAACAAGTACCCAAAAGTTTCATGGAGTGTCCCCTAGTACTAGTGTTATGCGATAGGGAAATCAGTTTTTCCTTATCTACTTTGTCCACACTGTGCATGATTTTATAAACTTCAATCAGGTCACCTCTTAGACGCCATCGTTCAAGAGTGAAAAGGCCCAACCGTTGCAGCCTCAGATGGTAAGGAAGGTGTTCCAGTCCCCTAATCATTTTGGTTGCCCTCCTCTGCACTTTTTCCAACTCCATAATATCCTTCTGGAGGTATGGCGACCAGAACTGTACACAGTATTCCAGATGGGGCCTCACCATAGATTTATAAAGAGGCAAAATGACACTTGCTGACTTATTTTCTATACCCTTCCTAATGATCCCTAGCATTGAGTTTGCTTTTTTCATTGCTGAGGCACACTGGGTTGACACCTTCATTGAGCTGTCCACCAGGACACCAAGGTCCCTTTCCTGGTTTGTCGCAGAGAGTTTATAACCCATCAGTTTATAAATGTAATTGGGTTTTTTTGCCCCAACATGCATCACTCTTCCACTTACTAATGTTGAAGCTCATTTGCCACTGTTTTGCCCACTCCCCCAGTGTCAAGAGATCCCTCTGGAGCTCCTCACAATCTCTCACAGTTTTCAGTACACTGTATAATTTAGTGTCGACAGCAAATTTGGCTACCTTGCTTTTTACTCCTACCTCTAGATAATTTATGAAGAGGTTGAAAAGCAGGAGTCCCAGTACTGAACCCTGGGGGACCCCACTCATTACTTCCCTCCACTTGGAGAAGTGTCCATTTAGTGCTACCCTCTGTTTCCTGTCCCTTAGCCATTTGCTGATCCAGGACAAGACCTGTCCCTTTATTCCATGACTGGTAAGTTTATTCAAGAGCCGTTGGTGTGGGACCTTGTCAAAAGTCTTCTGAAAGTCCAGATAAACAATGTCAACTGGATCCCCCTTATCCACATGCTTGTTGACACTCTCAAAAAATTCCAACAGATTAGTGAGGCATGATTTGCTCTTGCAAAAGCCATGTTGGCTCTCCTTTAGCAGCGCCTTCTCTTCTATGTGCCTATTAATTCTATCTTTTAGGATGGTTTCCATCACTTTACCTGGGACACATGTCAAACTGACAGGTCGGTAATTTCCTGGATCACCCCTGGATCCTTTTTTGAAAATTGGTGTTACATTCGCTACCTTCCAGTCATCAGGCACAAAGCCTGATTTGAGGGAAAGATTATATATTTTGGCTAGGAGATCAGCAATTTCATCTTTAAGTTCCCTGAGAACTCGTGGATGGATGCCATCTGGTCCTGGTGATTTGTTAGTGTTTAGTTTAACAAGACATGCAAGGACCTCCTCCCTGGTTATTTCTATCTGGCTTAATTCTTCAGTTTCCCTCCCTACGAAGATAGGCTCTGTTTTGGGCATGTGGTCTCTGTCTTCTTCAGTGAATACTGAAGCAAAGAATTCATTGAGTCTCTCTGCAATCTCTGTTTCCTCTTTAATAACCCCTTGCCTTCTATTGTCATCTAATGGTCCAATGGCCTTCCTAGTTGGGTTCTTATTTCTAATGTACTTAAAGAAGTCTTTGTTATTTCTCTGAGTATTTTTAGCAATACACTCCTCAAAGTCTTGCTTTGCTTTCCTGATTGTTGCCTTGCATTTGTTCTGCCAGAATTTATGTTTCTGCCTGCTGTCCTCATTTGGACAAGCCTTCCATCTTCTAAATGAGCTTTTCTTGCTTTTGATCACTTCCCGAACAGCTCCTGTAAACCACATCGGAGTCCTCTTGGACCTGGCAGTGCCCTTTTTCCTTTTGGGTATGCATTCCAATTGGGCCTCTGTTATTGTTTTTGTAAACAGCCTCCATGCCTCTTGGAGTGTTTGGACTCTCTCAATTTTCCCTTTCAGCTTCTTTGTTTACTAGTTTCCTCATCTTTGGGAAATTTCCTTTTTGAAAATTTAAGGTCTCTGTGTTAGATTTTATCAGTGACTTGCGGTCTATGATCAAGTTAAACATAATTGAGTTGTGGTCATTGTTTCCTATTGGATCAGTCACATTAACATCTTGCACCAGATCCTGAGTATTACAAGGATATATCAAGGATTCTTGTACCTCTATTTGGGTCTTCAACCATCTGTCCCAGGTAGCAATCATTTAGCATATCTAGGAACTTTATCTCTTTATCATGTGCTGAACAACAGTTCACCCAGTCTATGTAAGGGTAATTGAAGTCCCCCATTATAACCAGGCTTCCCTTCTTGGATGCCTCCTTTACAACATTCTCCAACTGCCAGTCTCCCTCAAGAGTTTGGGTCGGAGGCCGATAGTATATGCCTACTGTTAGACCATCCTTGTTGCCTGGTACTCTTACCCACAGAGCTTCTAATGGTGACTCCAAATCACCTAGATATTCCAATTTATACGATTTTATCACTTCTTTGACATACAAGGCTACACCACCTCCTGTTTGCCCCTTCCTATCCTTCCTGTACAGTTTGTAGCCTGGGATAACTGTATCCCATTGGTTATCATCCATCCACCAGGATTCAGTGATACCAATAATATCTATATTCTTATCTATTGCTAAGTATTCCAGCTCCCCTATTTTGTTCCGGAGGCTTCTGGCATTTGTATACAAGCATTCATACATGCTTTCCTGATACAGTCTTTTGAGTCCAGTTACATTGTTAGACTGCCTCTTGCATCCTTCTGCTAGAGTGCTGGTGACTAGCTCCTTGCTCTGCTCAGTAATTTTTGCATCCTCCTCACTACTCAAGTACACACTTTCCCGAACCGGATGCTGCCCAGTTCCTGTCGGCTTTCCCCCAGTTATCAGTTTAAAAGCTACTCTGCAGCCTTTTTGATGTTGTGTGCCAGCAATCTGGTCCCATCATGGTTCAAATGCAACCCATCCCTCCTGAACAGATTTGGCTTGTCCCAAAATGTTCTCCAGTTCCTGACAAATCTGAAACCCTCCTCTCGACACCACCGCCTCAACTACGCAATGAGGCTTCTGAGCTCTGCCTACCTGGTAGGTCCTGCGCGAGGGACAGGCAGTACTTCTGAAAATGCTACCTTTGAAGTCCGGGACTTCAATCTTCTTCCTAACAACCTGAATTTGGCTTCCAGGACAGACCGCTTGGCCTTCCCAACATCATTGGTACCAATGTGCACCATGACAACTGGCTCGTTCTCAGTTCTCTCTAACAATCTATCTAGATTTCTTGTGATGTCTGCAACTTTTGCACCTGGCAGGCAAGTCACCATACGGTTATCATGTGCATCACAAATCCATTTCTCTGTATTTCTAATTTTTGAATTGCCTAGTACAAGGAGCCTCTCTCCTGCAATCTGTTCATCTACATGCACCTCATCAACCATATTAAGGGAGAGAACCTCAGTTTGTTCCTGTTGTTTATCTTCCTGGATCTCATCAAGTGTGATGAAGGAGAGATCATCAGGTGGAACCAGTTGTTCCTCTGTGTGTTCCTCATCAGGTGTGATGAGGGAAAGAGCCTCAAATTTATTATGTAATTTCGGACTCTCAGAGTGATGTTCATTGTTTTAGCTGTTGTTATTGTTTATGTGTGGTAGAGGGAAACACGCCCGTAGGAGGAAGCGGAGGTCATAGAAGATGGTTTTTAAGATTAAGATATGAGAAATATTAAAGTGTTATCATGGAATGTGAAGGGTACTGGTGAAGAGAAGAAAAATAGAATCAGCCCTTAGGAAAGTTATGCCGGATATAGTCTTCTTACAGGAAACTCATCAAAAATCAGGGGATACAAACAAGATCTTTTTGGGATGGATGCAAATTTATGAAAAGTCCTATGGTACTTCAAAAGCAAGAGGGGTAGCGGTTCTGATTTCAAGTAGATTAGGTTTCGAGATGATAAATAGTATTTCCAAACCGGAAGGTAGATATTTAATAATAAAAGGAAAGATTGATGATGAGGAAATAATTTTAGTGAATATATATGCACCAAACGATCATCAAGGCGAGTTTTTAGATAAAATGTATGGTATACTGGAGAAAGAAAAAACAACAGAAATGATTGTGGCTGGAGATTTTAATTTAATAAGGTCAAATTTAGACTGTACAAATAGAGCAAGGAGTGGGAGAGGAGTTAAACAGCAGATTCTTGATAAATGGATGAAATCTCTAGGCTTAAAAGATACATGGAGGGAGTTTAAAGGGTCGGAAAGGACATATACATTTTTTTCACAGGTACATAATACATACTCCAGAATAGATTATATATTTGTAACAGAGAGTATGATCAGGAATATAGATGAGGTGGAAGTGGGAATTTTTAAAGAATCAGATCATGCAAAAGTGTTGGTGGAATTGAAGATAGAGGGACTAAAGAAAATTAGAAGGAACTGAAGATATGATGCTAATTTTTTTAAAGACCATAAATGTAAAAAACAAATAATTGAAAAATGGAAAGAAAGTTGGTATTGGAATGATACGGATGAGGTGAGTTATAATATGGTATGGGACGCCATGAAGTCAGTTTTTAGATGGGAGAGTATTAAGTTGGCTAACAACTGCTCCCCTTTCGGCAGGACAGACTGGAGGGAGGAAGACTTGGGCAGCGGCTCAAGTGGCCCCGCCAAATTTGCCATGGCCGCCCTCAGCCCCAGTGTGGCCTTGGAGCCTGCGGGGCAGGAGGGGTGGGAGTCAGGACTTGGTTCAGCTGGGCGGGAGGTTAAGCTGGTTTGCCCCACACAGGAATTCTATTGAGTCTGTTGTCTTCGACATGGGAAGTGGACAGCCATCTGGAGCCAGATGTAAGGTTCTGGGCCCCACATCAAGTGTCAGCAAGTGTCATTTTGCCTCTTTATAAATCTATGGTGAGGCCCCATCTGGAATATTGTGTACAGTTCTGGTCGCCATACCTCCAGAAGGATATTATGGAGTTGGAGAAAGTACAGAGGAGCGCAACCAGAATGATTAGGGGACTGGAACACCTTCCTTACCATCTGAGGCTGTAACGGTTGGGCCTTTTCACTCTTGAACGACGGCGTCTAAGAGGTGACCTGATTGAAGTTTATAAAATCATGCACGGTGTGGACAAAGTAGATAAGGAAAAACTGTTTTCCCTATCGCACAACACTAGAACTAGGGGACACTCCATGAAACTTTTGGGTACTAGTTCTCAAATAACTAAGAGAAAGTACTTTTTCACCCAGAGGATTACTGGTCTATGGAACTCCCTGCCAGAAGAAGTGGTGACAGCTGTCAGACTTGACAGCTTTAAGAAAGGATTAGACAAGTTCATGGAGGACAAGTGTATCAATGGCTATAATTATGGCTACCTAAGGACAACCTCCGGGTTGGAGAGATAGGCAGGATATCTCTCAATGCCATTGCCAGGGAATCCTAAGCAGGTGAAGGCATCTCCTTGGGAATACCCTGAAGGAAATGGTGAGCCACTGTGTGAGACAGAATGCTGGACTGGATGGGCTGTGGCCTGTTCCAGCAAGGCTGTTCTTATGTTCTTATGTTCTTATCTCAGTAGTGACGGGCAAGGGGCAATATAGCAGGAGCGGTGGGGCGGGCCACACACGGGGAATGAGGGACCGATGCTTGTTATCTGTCCCTTGTTCTAGCCCCTCTGCTCAATCTCTGGGTATTGGTCAGCAGGTTTGGAGTGACTCCTCCTTTAGGCTGCTGTTGCTGAATGCTAGGTCAGTCTGCAACAAAGCACCCTTTCTTTTTTGATTCGATCGTAGGGGAGCGAGCCGACCTGGCATGTATTACCGAGACCTGGCTGACACCTGAGGATGGGGTTCCTATATCAAAATGTGTCCAGCTGGGTTCGGGGTATGGCATCAGCCTAGGGGTACAGGGAAGGGCGGTGGCATTGCGATTGTAGCCCGGGAATCACTGAGAGTTACCAGGGCCACCACTCCACAGGTGAAGGGTTGTGAGCTGCTGCTGCTTCGGTTGGGCCTCAGGAGTCAGTCGGGAATCCTACTTCTGTACCTGCTCCCTTGCAGAGTTGCAGATTCCCTGCCTGACCTGCTTGAGGCGATTGCAGCATTGGCGTTGGAGCTCCCGGGGCTTATGGTCCTGGGGGGCTTCAATTTGCCATCCCTGGGACCGGCTTCTCAGGCGGCTCAGGAGTTCATGACTTCCATGGCATCTATGGGCATGACTCAAGTAATTGGGGGTCCCACCAGGAGTAGCGGCCACTCCCCTGACTTAGTTTTCCTGTCAGAGCGGTGGCTGAGTGATCTGATATTACATCATATAGAGATAACACCAGTGCCATGGTCAGATCACTATCTGGTCTCTCTTGATTTTCAGGAGCGATGCTTCACTGTAGGGAGGCTGGACCCATTAAATTGGTGAGACCCCGGTGACTTATGGACTCTGAGAGATTTCAGACGGAGCTGGGGCATTTTCCTCCGGACAGGCTGCACAATTCAACTGAGACCTTGGTCGCCCTCTGGGAAAAGGAGGCGGCATCGGTCTTGGATACAATCGCGCCAATGCGTCCTCTCCCTTCTCGCAGACTGCACAGCTCTCCCTGGTATACTGATGAGTTGAGGGAGTTGAAGCGGGTTATGAGACGCCTTGAGCGCCGTTGGGTGAAGACCCGGTGTGAATGCGACCAACACGAGTTAGAGCTGCTATTAAAGCCTACCTCGTGGCGATGAGGGTGGTGAAGGAAGCGTCAGTACTTCACCTCCCTCATTGCCTCTGCTGATAATCGTTCAGTGGCCCTGTTCCGGGTTACCAGGTCCCTTCTGGGTAGGGAGGGGCTTGGTCCTGGGGGGCAGGGATCAGCTGACAATTTTGCTGACCATCTTGCAGCGAAAGTTGCTCGCATCCACTCAGGGTTTAATCCTGATGTGGAAATTGATTGCCGGGGGGGGGGGGGGGGGCTGGAGTGGAGTCTAGCTATGTTATCTGGGATCGGTTTGATCCCGTTGCCCCTGATGAAGTGGACAGGCTTCTTGGAGCTGTGCATGATACCACTTGCTTACTTGCTCACTGCCCGGCATGGCTAGTTAGAGCTGCCAAGGCAACTACGGGCAGTTGGGTCGGTGCGATGGTGAACGCCTCTTTGCGGGAGGGGGTGGTTCTGGCAGTTTTCAAACATGCGCTGGTTCACCCTCTCTTGAAGAAGCCATTGCTCGACCCTACTGTTATTTCTAATTTCAGACCTATCTCCAACCTTCCCTTTGTGGGGAAGGTGTTGGAAAAAGCAGTGGCTTGGCAGCTCCAGGGGGTTCTGGATGATACGAATTATCTGGACCCATTTCAGTCGGGATTCAGGCCCGGTTATGGTACCGAGATGGCATTGGTCACACTCTTGGATGATCTTAGGCGGGAGCAGGATGGAGGCAACCCCTCTGTCCTTGCTCTTCTTGACCTCTCAGCGGCTTTCAATACCATCGACCATGGTATCCTTCTGGGCCGGCTCTGAGGAGTGGGGGCCCAGGGCACTGTGTTGTCCTGGTTTCCCTCATTTCTGACAGGCCAGACTCAGTCGGTGTCTTTGGAGAGTGGGTTGTCCAGCCCTAGGTTGCTTCCATGTGGGGTTCCTCAGGGCTCGGTACTCTCGCCTCTATTGTTTAATATCTACATGAAACCGCTGGGTAATGCACTCTACATGGGGCTGCCCTTGGGGACCATTTGGAGGCTTCAGCTGGTCCAGAATGTGGCTGCCCGGGTTGTGATGGGGTGCGGGCGTTATGCTCGCACCTCACCACTTCTCCAGGAGCTGCACTGGTTGCCGGTGTGCCTCTGGGTGCAATTCAAGGTGCTGGTTTTGACCTTTAAAGCCCTTCATGGCATTGGACCAGGCTACTTAAGAGACCGTGTCGCCACAAGGAATTTAGCCCGTCCTACTAGGGCAGACAGGAGGGGCTCACTGGTGGTCCCATCAGTGAAAGAAGTACATCTTATTGGGACCAGGAAAAGAACCTTTTCCGTGTCTGCCCCAGCCCTATGGAACCTCTTACCAACTGAGTTGCATCTCCAGACAGAACAACTCCCCTTTAGAAAGATGCTGAAGACATGGCTCTTTCAGCAGGTTTGGGGCATGCTTGACTCTACCAGTCAAGCCCAGTGGCTGATTTAGCCTATGTGAGGGGCTGTCCCCCGGCTTGGTTATTCTGTTTTAATGGGGGTAGGGTGGGTGTGGGTTGTTTTTTAATGATGATTTGTTTGTGTTTTTAATGCTGGTTTTAATTGGGGTTGTTAGGTTTGTTTTAGCTATTGTTGCTGAATTGTTTTTATTGTAATTTTTATTATGTTGTTAGCCGCCCTGAGCAGTGTAAATAAAATAAATAAATTAGAAACAAACAATTCAAGGAAACACAAGACAAAGTTGAAAAAGAGATAAAGCGGTTACAATAAGAGCATGTAAAGACAAATGATAAGAAGGTTTTTGACAGGATGCAAAGATTAAAGACGGAATTGGTAGGAAAGGACATTGAAAAGGTAAAAAGAGATTTGGTATATTTAAAAAGGGAATATTTTGAATACAGCAATAAGAACTCAAAATTATTAGCAAGAGCCGCCAAAGAAAAGAGAAATAAAAGGGAAATTGGAATTTTGATTAATAAAGATGGAATAAGATGTAATAGGATTAGAGATAAATGTCAGATTGTTAAAGATTTTTATCAGGATTTATATGCTAAAAAGAATATATATTTGGAGAAGTTAAAGGATCAATTGGGGAAACAAATAGAAAATAAGATAAAACAGGAACATAGAGATAGAATGGAAGAGCGAATAACAGAGAAATAAATAAAAGAAGTAATAGCCAACTTGAAGACAGATAAAGCCCGAAGGAAGATGGGTTATCAGCTGAATTTTATAAGGAATTTAAAGACTTCGTGGTTCCAAAATTGATGAAATTATATAATTATGTATTGGAAGGAGGGCAAATTCCAACCTCATGGTATAGAACTATAATTGTTCTATTACCAAAACCTGGAAAGGATTTAGAAAAGGTGGAATCATATAGGCCTATTTCCCTGATAAATCAAGATGCCAAGATTTTTACAGCGATTCTGGCAAACAGAATGAATAGTTTTATGGGTAGTTATATAAACGAAGATCAAATGGGTTTTCTGAAAGGAAGACATATAGTGGACTTGACTTGGAGAGTTTTAGATTTAATAGATATTGTAGGTCAAACAAAAGAGAAAGTAGGATTATTATCATTAGATATTTTTAAGGCATTCGACTCATTACAGTGGGTAACAATCAATGAGATAATTAAATGCTATGGATTTAAGGATACACTTAAAAGGATGATTGAACAATTATATCAATATGGTATTGCCATTGTTAGGGTAAATGATGATGTTACAGAAGAAGTTATAGAACTGTGTGAACCGCTCGGAGTCGGCTTTGGCTGAGTGGGCAGTATAGAAATTTAACAATAAAAAATAAAAAATAAATAAAGTAAAATTAGAAGCTGGAACAAGGCAAGGTTGTCCATTATCACCAATATTGTTTATTATGGCAATGGAGTTGTTGGCAAAGGCTATAAGAGAAGAT
Organism: Bradypodion ventrale; assembly: GCA_035047345.1. Lineage (NCBI taxonomy): Eukaryota > Metazoa > Chordata > Lepidosauria > Squamata > Chamaeleonidae > Bradypodion > Bradypodion ventrale. The sequence goes on along the minus strand of JAWDJE010000010.1, from coordinate 19,862,566 downwards.
AAGGATATTGAAGGAATATTAGGAAATAAGATAAATTTGTATGCAGATGATACTTTGATAATTGCGAAGCATCCAGGAAGGCATTAGAAAGAATACAAGAGCAGTTAAAAGATTTTGAAGAGATGACAGGTTTGAGAATAAATTGGGATAAGTCGGAAATGATAATGTGTAATATTGACAAGGAAGGACAACAGAAAATAAAGGGTAAATTTAAATTACAGATTAAAGACAGACGTCCTTAGGGTGGTGCAGTCTCTTAGGTATCCTGGCCCACTACCATATATACTTGTCAAGTGAGGCTCCGGAGAATACAGGATCTGCGCAGTAGCCTCCTGTGCAGAACCCTTCTACGCATACGCAGAAGGCTTCTACGCACGCATAGAAGGGTTCTGAACAGAAGGGGATAAGCAGTAACTACTTTCCCCCACTGTCAAATTATGGGATGGCAGTGGATGGTAGTGGGAAAGTAGAGTTTGCGGCCCTGAATTATGGGAAATCCTGGCCAATCCAGGATACTTGACAGGTATGCTACCATATAGGGCTTTAAAGGTCAAAAACAGCACCTTGAATTGCACCCGGAGGCAAACTGGTAACCAGTGCAGCTCCCAAAGCAGTGGTGAGGCACGGGCATAACGCCCACACCCCATCACCACCTGGGCAGCCGCATTCTGGACCAGCTGCAGCCTCTGAATGGTCATCAAGGGCAGCCCCATGTAGAGCACATTACAATAATATAGTCTGGAGGTGACCAGAGCATGAGTGACCATGAACAAGGAGTCCCGGTCCAGGAGAGGGCACAACTGGCAGATTATTCGAAGTTGTGCAAAGACCCTCCTAGCCATGACAGCCGCCTGCTCATTGAGCAGCAGTCGCGAGTCCAGGAGGACTCCCCAAGTTGCGCACTGGGGCTGTCTGGGGCAGGACTGCCCCATCCAGGACCAAAGATGGTAGCTCCTGGGACAACCCATAGGCCCCAACCCATAGCCCCTCAGTCTTGCTGTGATTCAGTTGTAGCCCATTGTCCCCCATCCAGACCCCAACAGCCTCCAGATAATCCAAATACTTCAAACCCCTTGAACTTATCACAAGATCTTTAACAGATTCTGCTTTTCTATTCTTCCTTTTCCTGTTGAATACAAGATTCAGATTTCACAGCCAACAAGCAGCTTCCAGACTACAACAACAGATGGTAAAGCCACCCAACCCTCCAACTGAAGCAGAAAATAAAGGCATTCTTTTGCTCAGCAGTGCCACCCACCCACCCCCTAATATTCCAGCTCATTGTTACTGCTGAAACACAGAATGATTCCTTAGGCATGTCCCATGTAAAATGTCCGGCCAACATCCTCTCAGGAAGTACAAAAATTCATGGGCCTTCCAGCAACCGTGATTGGAATCTGCAGGCTGATGGCTCGCCAGGTGCTAATTCAGAGAGAAGACTTTCCAACAACCTGCCTTGACTACTTAATGATCTCTGCTTTCTGGGCTTTCCCATGAAAATTTTATCTCATTATTTTTCATTCCTAAAGCCTTCTTAAGCAAAAATATTCATGTTGCATTAGCTCTCCATTAAAAGCAAAGTATTTCAATCAGATAATGAATATATAATTTGTCAAAAATCAGGGAAGGGCACAACGTTGCAGGAGAAAACAATATCTAAAATGAAGGTTAACAGCTTTCCCACCACTCTAGGTGTGTTCTCAACAATGTATGTGTGTGTTTCAACTACGGCATACGAAAGAAATAAACCTAATTTATTTCAATCTTCTTGCCATACCTGTCAACCATCACGATTTGGCCAGGAAAACCCCGTAATTTGACGTCCATTGACGTCATAACCCGCCCCGAGCTGCCAAAACCCCATAATTTGGCAGCGGGCGGAAACGCTTTCCGCACATGCATGGAATCACTATGCCGCTTGCGCAGCCCCTACGCAAGTGGCGTAGCACTTCCGCGCATGCGCGCATGTGCGGAAGTGCTACGCCGCTTGCGTAGGGGCTGCACAAGTGGCGTAGTGCTTCCGCACATGCGTGGAAGGGTTTTACCCCTTCCATGCATGCGCGGAAGTGCTACACCACTTGCGTAGGGGCTGCGCAAGCAGCATAGTGCTTCCGCACATGCGTGGAAGGGGTAAAACCCTTCCACACATGCGTGGAAAGCGACCTGCGCACAAGCGATGTGCGCAGGTCCCGTTTTTCCGGAGCCACGGGTTGACAGGTATGCTTCTTGCATGTGATCCAACATATAAAAACAGCTGCATGTAACTCATGGACTATAGGTTCCCAGTCTCCTGAATTAAAAGCAGATTATATGAGGGTCTCCCCACCCCCACCCCCCAAATGCTGTGGTCAGGTCACAATTAAACACAGCAACATAGGCTGCAGAAAAAATATCCACTGCATCATGCAAAGTAAAATTATGGGTGATTCTCAGCAGCCTGGTACAGATCACAGGGAGTGGTGGGATTCAAATTTTTTTACTACCTACTCTGTGCACGTGGTATGGTGGGTGTGGCCAGGGGGGAAGCCCGGTGTTACACCCAAATTAGGACTACTTTATTTCAAAACTTGGATGGGCGGGGCCAGTTCTGCTACCAGTTCTGGCAAACTGGGGTGAACCTGCTGAATCCTACCACTGATCACAGGTCACCTGTTGTGAACAATCATGGGGACAGCTGCCAATCTGGGCCAATCCTCCACAATTCTTCACCATTGTATACATAAGTAAAGACTCACAAATGTCTGTGTCGGGGATGGGCGAACACAAAGTCCTTCTAAGCCTTTTTTGTAGCAACTAATCACATACAAACCAATATGAAAAACGTCTTCTAGAAAATGAAGAATCCTGGAAGTTTTTTCATGATTGTCTTCTAAATCATGCTGATTCTCCTCAAAACAAGTTTCAGGACTTTCCTTTATTGCAGGAAAGGGTATTACTGGATCTCACAAAACAGGAAAAACTTTTGATCATGCAGAATCTGAAATAATGCAGTAAAGATGCATTTTTCAAGGAGTTTCTGGCAGCAAAATTGACTTAGGAACTTTCATACTTGTACCCTCTATGAATAACTAGGTGGCAGCTGAGAATCACATTTGGTTGGACTCATAGAATACAGTAATACCTCGGATAATGTTTGCATCAGATAATGCTAAAACCACATAAGATTAAGCAACCTGGGGGGGAATTGCATCGCATAACATTAAAATCCAATGGGATGCATCGGATAACATTCGCTAAAGCCTGTGCCAGTTATAATGTATCTCTATGGAGTTTTAACATTTCCCGATACATCCCATAGGATTTTAACATTATCCGATGCATCCGATAATGTTAAAAATCAGATAACACTAAGACATGTGGAACCAAGTTTTAGCATTATCCAAGGTTTTACTGTATAGATTTGTAAAATTCAATTGAGCCTTTGAGACGATTGAGTCCAACCCTCTGCTCAGTGCAGGAATCAAAATCAAACCAGATCTGACAGATGGTTGTCCAATTTTCTCTTGAATGCCTCCAGTGTTGGAGTGCTCGCCACCTCCAAGGTAATGGGTTCCATTGTCATACTGAATCCATCAGCTCAGATCCAGGAAGAGCTTTATGGCAAGAAGAAACATTATTGAGGGTACACAAGAACAAAACCAAATTTGAAGATGGAGGAAGGAGCTCACTGGACAAAGAACAACATTAAAGTAGGATATAGCTGAGGAACTTAAACTCTCCTACATCCAGTGGTGGGCATCAGCAGGTTCATACCAGTTCGCCAGAACCAGTAGCAGAAATTCTGGCGGGCCCCACCATACCTGTCAACTGTGGCTCCGGACAATCCGGGACCTGCGCACAATGGTTCTGCACAAGTCACGTTTTACGCATGCATAGAATGCTTTTATGTGACTTGCGCAGAAGGGATGCGCAGTACCTCTTTCCCCCCACTGCCAATTCCGGGGTTTTGGCAGCTGTGGGTGGGAAATTGTGCAAATCAGTGCCGAAAATTGGGAAATCCTGGCCAATCCGGGAAGGTTGACAGGTATGGGCCCCACCCATCCAAGTTTTGAAACAAAGTAGTCCTAATTCAGGTGCAAAGCAGGGCTTCCCCCCTGGCCATGTCCATCATACCATGCCCACAGTGTGGTAGTAAATTTTTTGGGAGCCCATCACTGCCTACATCACTTGGAGGACTCTGAATAGGCTGAGGGTCGGAGTCCCTAAATGGAAGACCAACATGCCCAAGTGGGGGCTGCTGGTGGAAAACAACACATTGTGTGAATATGAGAGGTACAGAATACGGCTCACTTACCGCTCTGATTACTGCCAGAAACATGCACCAATGAGGACTTAAGTTTGGCCAATGACAATGCCACGAAAGTGGCTTCATTTTGACAGTCCAAGGTTTGATCAGGACATGAAAGAAAGAAAAAACTGATCTTAACGGTTAGGTGTTTTCTGATATTCAGCCTATATCTGAAGATTCAGGTCAGGCTAACTGATCTATATTTTCCCTGTTCCTCAAAGAGTTCCATTTGTTTGGCCTATTCTTGTTTATGAGTGGCAATAAAATTCTTATCAAACTGCCATCAACAGGCTTTTTTTTTTAAAAAAAAAACCCACACATTTTATTCAACACAAGTATTCATGGACTGCATCACAAAAGTGGGCTGTAGATCACAAAAACTTCTTATGAATATTTCTGAAGCTTGTACATATGTTTGTCCTGAAAGATTTCTAAAACAATAAGAACTGGGAATGGAAATTTGGCATGGAAGCTTTTGAGTTCCTTAGTTAAATAACTGGGTGTGTTACATCTTGAAATTAGTTCATTTTGAACCACTTTTGTTTGTTGGTTGAATTTATTTCTCCTGAAAGCTCTCTGAATCACTGAGTTAAAATATGAAATTTAGCATAGGAGCCACTGATTTCCTAATTTAAAGTATTGATTTGTTACATATTGTAAACAATTTCATCATATCATTTTTGTTTGCTTGTCTCAAAAAAATCTCAAAAAATATAACAGATATGTGAACATTTGAAGGAGGCTGCAAAATTCCTGACTTACATAACTGGATTGTTTTTATCTCACAATCCATTTTCCTCAGTTCAACTAACTACTCACTTTTAGTGTACTACCTGGTAGCAATCATTTGCTAGGCTCTTCTATTAAGACTGCAGTGGCTCAAGTGGTTAAGATGCTGAACTTGATGACTGGAAGGTCAGCAGGTTAGCAGTTCAAGACCTGAGTGCCGTATAATGCAGTGAGTGCCTGTCATCTGTCCCAGCTCCTGCCAACCTAGCAGTTCGAAAGCAGGAAATTGCAAGTAGATAAATAGGTACCACTTCAGTGGGAAGGTAAACAGCATTCTGTGCACTCTGGTGTGTTTAGTCATGCCTGCCACATGTCCACGGAAACGTCTGCAGACACAGAAAGCTCTGGCTCTTTGGCTATAAACAAAGATGAGCACTGAACCCTAGAGTCAGATACAACTGGCTTTCAAACAAGGGCGACCTTTACCGTTACCTTCTATTAAGCTGTATTATTTGAATGAGTGCCACTGTGCAGAGAGATGCAGAGGTAAAGAGAACACACAAAGTGTGTAAGAAAGTAAAGTGGGCAGGAATCAAACTTGAGCTCAGTGAGTAGCGAGTGAGGTGGAAGAAAAAAAGACCAACAGGGAAAAATAATTTGAGGGGGGAGAAAGAGAGGTATTGCATTAGGATAGAAAGGGGAACAAATGGCAGGCTGAAGCCAAACATATTTGTTAATTTTTCAAATCATAGAGTTGGAAGCTTGTCAGTTTTTAAAATTTCATAGGACTTTTCATTGGTTTTAGTTCAGCAGCCAAAAGTCTGGCCAGGTTATCCTGCGATGGTAATAGAGCAGACCATACTGCCAGGGACTCAACACCGAGTGTCAGGTGGCAGTTAACTAACCTGACCACCCAGTGGACTAACGGCCTTGGGTGCCAAAATCCACAGGGAAGGGTGATGGTCCCCAAGTGGATTAAATCCCACTTTAATCCAACTTGATGGAGGGCAGCAGCTTCATCAATACTGGCCTGGGGCTGAGGAGGACTTTGCAAGCCGAAAGTGCTCAGAACCAAAAAGTGACTCGCAGAACTGGATTAGTGGTATGGGGGTCATGCTGCGATGCAGAAGGCAGATGAAAGGCCATGGCATTATAGTCTCAGGACAGTCTTCATGGCTGATCCCCATGATTATCACCTATATTCAGATTTGGATACGGCACAAGAAGAAGAAGAAGCCGAAGAAGAAGAAGAAGCCAAAATGGCCATTTTCCTTCCTGCTCTGCAACAACAGCTCTACAAACAAATTTCCATCTCAGCTCTTGTTTCAGGACTCTAAGGTTACTTGAAATAATAAAAAAAACCTGCTTATGCAACACAGAAATACAGTTTGCTTTTCCCATGTCCTGTTATACAATGCTGGTTCCCCATCTATCCATTTACTTACCAAGCACATGAGTGGCTCCACAAAAGGGGAAAGATGTTTGCATGCATTGCACCTTGCCAGCCAGATCAGCCGAATCAACCCTGGCAATCAATGGGGTGACAGATGCCGCAGCCAGATCACCCTCACATCCCCAAAGCTAGTGAGCCAGCCTTTGAATGTATTTTTGTACACTGACGATGCTGCATTTTAGCCAGAACCCCCATTGGGCTAAGAAGAATGCTTCAAGCACTCCATGATTTCTGCCAGCAGCAGGAGCTCCAACTAAATTATATCAAGACTAAAATAATGGTCTTCTCTCCCCGGCCAAAACTTTATACCTGGGCTATGAATGGAATTACATTGGAGCAAGTCCATTGCTTTAAATACCTCGGCCAAGTAATTCGATCTAATTGGTCCTTTCCGGCCCATAGAGACTATGTCTCTACAAATGCATTTAAAGCTGCCCTATCAATTAGATCCCTGTATGCTAAGAAACAAGCTCAGTCTGTAAAGGTTGTCCTGAGATTGTTCCAAATGAAAGTCCTTCCCCTTATGTTGGTGGGTAGCCCCCTGGGTTTCCATTCAGATTATTTGAAACTGGAGTCAATTCAATCACGGTTCCTTAGATCTATACTTAGGATTCCACCATCAATAGCAGGTATCGGCAAGCAAGAGGATATTGCTTTTTTGAAACTGGAGATGTATTTGGGGGACCAGATTTGGCAGAGCACTCCAGCTCCATATTTGGCCAAAAATTGTTATGTGGAATATCGCAGGCTTTATACGGCTGCTAGATTAAACGCCCTTAATACAGCTGTTCTATTGGGAAGATACAAAGGTATACCATATGCCCAAAGAACCTGTCTCTGTCCCCAGAAAGCGGTTGAGTCAACTGAGCATATCCTTCTGAATTGTCCTTTAGACAAATACTCATAGCTCCTCTTCTTTGCCAAATCAGATTTGAGCCTAGAGAAAAGCAGGTTCGATTTCTCTTGAATAGCGTTGCTGCTTTGTCAGCCATACAAGTTTCTAAATTCCTATTTTTGGCACTCAAACGTCGCAAGATTAAAATTGACAGTATTGACTCGGGCCTATTAATATAGAGTATGTATATTCTGAAGGTAAAGATTGTTAGGCTTAAATGTTATTTTGTGCTGACTGATAGTCAAATAAAGATATGTATTTATTATTATATGTATTGCACCTTGCATGCATTGCACCTGGCAGGAACATTTCTGGAATATCCTGATTTTCCACACTACTGTATATGGAAAATATTTGTGAAAAAGGAGAAAATCAAAATAGTGGGTCATCATGTTCCAGGGCCCAGGAACATTTGATAAGTACTGTATTTCACATTTTTTTTGGTCAGTGAAGTTGGAATACATCTTGATAGTGATTTCGCCCCCTTCTATAAGCAAATAAGCAAAGCAGTGAAAACAAACCAGGAACTCCAATCCCAACTGTTTCAGCATATACTAATAGGGCAGTCTTTAATATGTTTACTCAGAGGTAAAGCACTCTCATTTCAATAAAAGAGTTTGGAAAAGTTACTTTTTTGAACTATGGTGGATGGGGGAATGCCAGGGGTTATTGCTTCAAAATTAGCTTCTTTAACCTGTGGTTTTAACCATAGCATGATGTAAATCATACTGATTTTACAGTACTTTCAAATTAAATAGGTTTGAAATGGTGATGGAAGAGCTAAGCTATGTCCTGCAGTCATTTGAGCTGAAATCATATCATGGGATGTGAATTTGACAATCTTTTATGACTGAGAAATCAGATGGACTGATGACTGAAAAATTGCTCATTAACCAAAGCAAGTTAATTTGTAAAATACAAGAAGCTAAAACTGCTTCTGCAATAACAATTACACACAATCAACAGCCCTGAAGGAATTTAAAAAGAAAAAGACTATTTATCTACAATGTTTAACTTGACATAAGGATTCCCTTCTTTCCCAGTGAGAAAAAGAATTAGAAACTGCACAGATCCAATTGACAACTCCCATATGAGATTCCTCCTGTATGACCTATGGATCACTTACCTTCCATTAATAGAAATGCTTCCCAAATCAAGTGCCACTGTAACACAACATGGATTATTCTTCCTCTCAACATATCTCATTACTCAAACCTTCTTCTTTGGAAGATTTTGCACTCAAGAAGATTGACTAGATGCCATTCACTTTCCCTGTTTTCTGGTACGCTTTAAAAGCACAAGAGGTTGTCCACGTCTCTGCTCCAAAACACACGTACAAATTTGTTAGTTCCAAAGGGGTTCATTAAACAGCTAGCGAACTGCTTGGTATCATCCCATTATTTTCCTGCAATGTTCACAGGATATAGGAAGTGGTGGGTGTAATTTCAGTGGCTTCCTCCCATTCAGCTTTAGCATAAAAACAATAGTTAGTTGCGGATCTATTAGCATTACTATGAAAACCAGATTTGCAGCCCCTTCTTAGTTTTTTTCCTGTTTCACAGGAAAGTTGAAACCTGTCCATGTCAAGACAAACAAGGCTGTTTCAGTAGAATGCATTTTCCTGTTTCACTTTAGCCAACTTCCTTTCTTTCAATCATACAGTAAAACCCCAAATTACGTAAAAAGTCCGTTCTGTAGCTTCTTACGTAAATAGGGGTTTTACGTAAATCGATGCATCTCCATAGGAATGCGTAGAAAAATTTAAAAAAACAGGCTTAAAACTGGTTTTCAATGAATCCCTATGGAGAATTGCGCTTTGCGCCCCAGTGGCCATCTCTGTAATGACATGCAATTCCCACACACACTTTTAAAGCTGTTCTCTGACAAACAGTTGAACACTTACCTAGTCCCCATAGAAGCAGTGGGGGCTCCGGAATACGCAGCTGCCAAGGTAAGTGGTTTCTTGAGACTTTCAGTGGTGAGGGTGGGTGGCATGGGGTGGAATTTGTAATTTTAAGATGGCAGCATCCAAGTCTCTGTGAATTCACACAAATGGATTTACTGAGCATATGAGCAGTAAACCCATTCGTGTGGATTCAATAAGACATGGGCTTCTGGGAATGGAAGTCCAAGAACAGCTGGAGTGCCAAGGTTCACCATCATGGATCTAGGTGGTTTTATTATTTATTTTGGACTACGTATATTTGTCAGCCCCCATAAACCTTATTATTTCTTTAAATGGTTAAAATGTGATAAATGCATTCTGCAGACCTTGCTGTTCTCCAAAGATTGCAGCATCTCTCCCGTGGCCACACCATCACCTGGGATGGGAGACAGTTGGGGCCATCACCACCCTGGCCCTGCCTGGCCAGACGGTGCAAGAAATGCCGAGCCCAGCTCCCAAGGACTCTTGCAGCATCTCTCCTGTGGCCATACCATTGCCTGAGATGGGAGACAGCTGGGACCATCACCACCCCCGGCCCCGCCTGGCTGGAGGGTGCAAAAGATGCCAAGTCACAGGCTCCACCAGGTACGGTGAGCAACAGGGCGCAGAACCGCTGCAGTGCCGGGACCCTTTCACCACCACCGGTGTCCTGGGCCCCCGCCCCTGCCCCCGCCCCAGTGGGAGCACCTGGACTCTGTGGCATCGCGGCAACAAGAACCGCCGCCACTTGAGCTCCTTCCTCCGACCCGGTCTGGCCGTGGGGAAGTGGGAGCACTTGCGCTGAGGACATTGAGCCAGGCTCTGCCAGAGACGTTCAGCCCGGGCTCCGTTAAGGACATTGAGCCCGGGCTCTGCGAAGATCATTGAGCTTTGGGCTCCAAACCCTGGCGCCGTCAGAAGGTTCGCTGCATTTGTACCTTTATTTGTGGGTTGATTATTGTAATCATATTTGGTATTTTTCTGTTAATTCTCTTCTCTTATTTGTAATTGTATTATATATCCCTTATTGTAAGCCACCTTGAGTTGCACTTGTGTTGAGTAAGGCAGGATATAAATCTAATAATAAATAAATAATTTTCCTATCACTTCCTTCTTATGTGCTGCTGGTGACGCAATAAAAAAAATGAGTTTGACATCAAGGCAATATTTAAATACTGGCACCTTATTTTCCTAAAAATTTGAAAGAGCTATTTTCAGTGGCTGTGACACAACCAGATTGCCAAAAATCTCAGGCACAGAAATTTTTATACGATGATGATGATGATGTTTGGAAAACAGAAAATGCTGATGTCCTATCACACAGGGACACATAGACCACACCAAACTATACAGAATGCTCTTCAGGATGGAACTAATGGCCACAAAACATTTCTCCAAACCTTCTGCACTTTAACTTTGTGGCGCATAGAGCTTGCTCACAATATTTAGCGTAAAGACATTGATTCTTCAGATAAGGCACTGAGGGGTAATACAGAGCCCCTGCAAACAACATATGACTAGAAAACAACAGGATGTTTCAGACTTACAGGAAGTGCCATGAACTATACCCCTAAACGAGCAAACAAACAAGCTGGTTGAGCCACAGAAGGCCAGAAAAGGCCAGCATCAGAGGATTTTGGGATGATGCAGGACTAAGATTGAAAGTGAATGTTATTGTAATCCTTTGGTGTTCAGAAACTGGGACGACAACCTGGCCTGCCATCAGAAATTTCTGGGCCCCATACTGAGCAATCCTATTGCCCCCACCCCCACACATACATTTTGGCCACACCCCTCTGTGGGTGTGGCCAAATCTGTGGGCGTGGCCTGATTTGGCCATGTGACTTGCTGGGTTCTAGTCATACATGCCACATAAAGGTAAAGGTTTCCCTTGCTCGAAATCCAGTCGTCTCCGACTCTAGGGTTTAGTGCTCATCTCTGTTTCAAAGCCGAAGAGCCCGTGCGGTCTGCTTTCTGCAGACTTTTCCGTGGTCATGTGGCAGGCATGACTAGACACCAGAGCACACGGGAATGCTGTTACCTTCCCACCAAAGTGGTCCCTATTTATCTAATTGCATTTTCTTTCAATCAGTAGATAAATAGTAGTCTGGCTCCTGCTTGTTTACTTACATAAATGAGGAGAGATGAGAGCCCAATTTGGACAGATAATTCATTTTAAGGTAAAGGTTTCCCTTGCTCGAAAGCAAGTCGTCACCGACTCTATGGTTCAATGCTCATCTCTGTTTCAAAGCTGAAGAGCCAGCACTGTCTGCTTCTGCAGATGTTTCCGTGGTCATGTGGCAGGTATGACTAGACATAGAACAGTGTTTACCTTCCTACCGAAGTGGTCCCTATTTATCTACTTGCAATTTCTTGCTTTCCAACTACTAGGTTGGCAGGAACTGGGACAGAAGATGGGAGCTCACTCTGTCGTGCAGCACACGGCAGGGCCATAGCCAGGGGATGGCCAGGGTCGGCATTGCCCACCCAGAGTTAGCAGTCTGCCCACCCTTAGACTCTTGGCTGGGTTCAGAAGAGGCAGGGGGGCCAGAGACCACATTGCCAACATACGTTGGAGAAAACAAAGGAATACCAGAAACAAGTCTACTTTTGCTTCATTGACTACACCAAGGGCTTTGATTGTGTGGACCACAACAAAATGTGGCAAGTAATTAAAGAGATGGGAATACCAGAACATCTCATATGCCTCATCTGTACAAGAGTCAAGAAGCAACAGTTAGGACAGAGTATGGAATGACGGAGTGGTTTGGAATAGGAAAAGGAGTAAGACAAGGCTGCATCTTGTCACCCTGCTTATTCAACTTATACACAGAGCACATAATGTGCAATGCAGTGATGGAGGAATCACAATATGGAATCAAAATTGCTGGGAGAAACATCAACAATTTGAGACATGCAGATGATACCACCCTAATGGCAGAACGTGAGGAAGGCCTAAAGAAGCTCCTGATTAAGTTGAAAGAAGAGAGTGCAAAAGCTGGCCTGAGACTCAATATCAAGAAAACCAAGATAAATTGATGGGGAAGAAGTAGAAGCAGTGACAGATTTTACTTTCTTAGTATCTAAGATCACTGCAGATGGGGATTGCAGCCATGAAATAAAAAGGCGACTGATTCTTGGGAGACAAGCTATGAGAAACCTGGGGAACATAATGAAAAGCAGAGACATCATATTGCAAACAAAAATTCGAATAGTCAAAGCAATGGTATTCCCGGTGCTATTGTATGGTTGTGAGAGCTGGACCATTAGAAAGGCTGAGCGCAGAAAAATAGATGCCTTTGAGATGTGGTGCTGGAGGAGAGTTTTGAGAGTCCCCTAGACAATGAGGAGAACAAATAGGTCAATATTAGAACATAAGAACATAAGAACAGCCTTGCTGGAACAGGCCACAGCCCATCCAGTCCAGCATTCTGTCTCACACAGTGGCTCACCATTTACTTCAGGGTATTCCCAAGGAGATGCCTTCACCTGCTTAGGATTCCCTGGAAATGGCATTGAGAGATATCCTGCCTATCTCTCCAACCCCGAGGTTGTCCTTAAGTATCCATAATTATAGCCATTGATACCCTTGTCCTCCATGAACTTGTCTAATCCTTTCTTAAAGCTGTCAAGATTGACAGCTGTCACCACTTCTTCTGGCAGGAAGTTCCATAGACCAGTAATCCTCTGGGTGAAAAAGTATTAGAAGAGATTAGCCCTGACTGCTCCTTAGAAGGACAAATAACAAAGATGAAGATGAAGTATTTTGGACATCAAATGAGAAGAGAAGATTCACTTGAGAAGGTCTTGATGCTGGGGAAGGTGGAGGGAAAAAGAAGATGAGATGGCTAGATGGTATTGTAGACACAATGGGTATGGGGCTGTGTGGACTGAGAAGGATGGTGGAGGACAGGGGTGCCTGGAGAGCAATGGTCCATGGGGTCGCAAAGAGTCGGAGTCGACTGTGCGACTGAACAACAACAACAATATATATGTGATATTGTTGCCCACCCTGAAAAAATATTCACCCTAGAATCTTGGCTATGGCCCTGAGCCACCACAGTTTTTTTTAAAAAAAAAACCCACAAACACCCACTCAGCCACAGCCAGAAAATTCAGCTGTTTCCTAACAAGAAGATGCTTTTCACATGCTCAGAGCAGGGCCATAGCCAGGGGGTGGCCAGGGCGGGCTTTGCCCACCCTGAGTTAGCAGTTTCCCCACCCATCTATCTATCTATCTGTCTGTCTGTCTGTCTGTGTTTGTGTGACATTGTTGCCCACCCTGAAAAAATATTCACCCACACACATCTAGAATCCTGGCTATGTCCCTGGCTCAGAGGCTCTCTGAAAAGAGAGAGAGAAAGAGGGGGGGGGAGTGAGACAGGAAGCTTCCCACACATCCCGCGCCCTTTTGCTAGCAGAGGAATTCTTACACTTTTTTTGCACATTCCACTCTCGAGTGGGTGCAGCCAGGTGTAGCTCCTTGCTGGCCGGCCCTGCCACTCCTTTGGGGGGGATGCTTGTGCTTCTTCAGTGGGGCTGCTAGAAAGTGAAACCTAGCAGCAGGGCACTGGCGCTCGCTCGCCTTCCCTGTTCAAACAGAGGAAGCAGTTTGAAGTTTCCAGAAGCAGGGGGCAGAGCCACACCAGGCCCTTCCCTGAACTGTGACTCATAGGGGCACAGCCACACTAGCCTTTAAAAGCTCTAAGCTCTTTCAGGATCAGCCCTTTTGACTCTGCATGTGCTCTTAAGCAGAGCTGCTGCTGAGCAGAGCCAAACAAAGGAAGTGAGCACTGCTAAGTTTTGCAATTGGAGTAGAGCTGCTTTAGAGGCCTCCACTAATTTAAATTGATAATTTAAACTGCTGAGAGCCACCTCTGTTCAAACAGAGGAAGCAGTTTGAAGCTTCCAGAAGCAGGGGGCAGAGCCACACCAGGCCCTTCCCTGAACTGTGACTCATAGGGGCGGAGCCACACTAGCCTTTAAAAGCTCTGAGCTCTTTCAGGATCAGCCCTTTTGACTCTGCATGTGCTCTTAAGCAGAGCTGCTGCTGAGCAGAGCCAAACAAAGGAAGTGAGCACTGCTAAGTTTTGCAATTGGAGTAGAGCTGCTTTAGAGGCCTCCACTAATTTAAATTGATAATTTAAACTGCTGAGAGCCACCTCTGTTCAAACAGAGGAAGCAGTTTGAAGCTTCCAGAAGCAGGGGGCAGAGCCACACCAGGCCCTTCCCTGAACTGTGACTCATAGGGGCGGAGCCACACTAGCCTTTAAAAGCTCTGAGCTCTTTCAGGATCAGCCCTTTTGACTCTGCATGTGCTCTTAAGCAGAGCTGCTGCTGAGGAGAGCCAAACAAAGGAAGTGAGCACTGCTAAGTTTTGCAGTTGGAGTAGAGCTGCTTTAGAGGCCTGTGCGCCTAACGGCGCGCGAGATTGCAAACTAGTAACAAAGGAAGAATATAGTCTTACTAGGTAGAAAGGTAGTAAACGTGTACATTTTTGAGGCCCAGAATACTGCACTTGTTAAAATGGATTCTGAGGGAACAGTTGTAGTTACCTGCAATACTTGTGCCATGTTTGTGTTCTTGCCAAAGCATATGGAGAACTACACTTGCAGGAAGTGCAAGCTGGTTGCACTACTAGAAGAGAAGGTCCAGCAGCTAGAGGCCCGCATATCTAACCATCAACTAATTAAGGAGCTTGAGCTGTTCTTGGACAGAGCGGAGCAGACTATGCTGGACAAAGAAGAGACAGGGCACAGTTCTGAGCGAGAAGGCCCTTCACTAACTCAGGAGGGAGATGTTTGGAGGAATGTGACTCAAAGGAGGAGAAGAGTAGGGGATCACTCTGAGAGTCTGAAATTACAGAATAAATTTGAGGCTCTTTCCCTCATCACACCTGATGAGGAACACACAGAGGAACAACTGGTTCCACCTGATGATCTCTCCTTCATCACACTTGATGAGATCCAGGAAGATAAACAACAGGAACAAACTGAGTTTCTCTCCCTTAATATGGTTGATGAGGGGCATGTAGATGAACAGATTGCAGGAGAGAGGCTCCTTGTACTAGGCGATTCAATAATTAGAAATACACAGAAATGGATTTGTGATGCACATGATAACCGTATGGTGACTTGCCTGCCAGGTGCAAAAGTTGCAGACATCACAAGAAATCTAGATAGATTGTTAGAGAGAACTGGGAACGAGCCAGTTGTCATGGTACACGTTGGTATCAATGATGTTGGGAAGGCCAAGCGGTCTGTCCTGGAAGCCAAATTCAGGTTGTTAGGAAGAAGATTGAAGTCCCGGACTTCCAAGGTAGCATTTTCAGAAGTGCTGCCTGTCCCTCGCGCAGGACCTACCAGGCAGGCAGAGCTCAGAAGCCTCAATGCGTGGATGAGGCGGTGGTGTCGAGAGGAGGGTTTCAGATTTGTCAGGAACTGGAGAACATTTTGGGACAAGCCAAATCTGTTCAGGAGGGATGGGTTGCATTTGAACCATGATGGGACCAGATTGCTGGCACTCAACATCAAAAAGGCTGCAGAGCAGCTTTTAAACTGATAACTGGGGGAAAGCCGACAGGAGCTGGGCAGCATCCGGTTCGGGAAAGTGTGTACTTGAGTAGTGAGGAGGATGCAAAAATTACTGAGCAGATCGAGGAGCTAGTCACTAGCATTCTAGCAGAAGGATGCAAGAGGCAGTCTAACAATGCAACTGGACACAAAAGACTGTGTCAGAAAAGCATATATAAATGCTTGTATACAAATGCCAGAAGCCTCCGGAACAAAATAGGGGAGTTGGAATACTTAGCAATAGATAAGAATATTGATATTATTGGTATCACTGAAACCTGGTGGACGGATGATAATCAATGGGATACAGTTATCCCAGGCTACAAACTGTACAGGAAGGAAAGGAAGGGGCAAATGGGAGGTGGTGTGGCCTTGTATGTCAAAGAAGTGATAAAATCGTATGAATTGGAATATCTAGGTGATTTGGAGGTACCATTAGAAGCTCTGTGGGTAAGAGTACCAGGCCACAAGGATGGTCTAACAGTAGGCATATACTATCGGCCTCCGACCCAAACTCTTGAGGGAGACTGGCAGTTGGAGAATGTTGTAAAGGAGGCATCCAAGAAGGGTAGCCTGGTTATAATGGGGGACTTCAATTACCCTCACATAGACTGGGTGAACTGTTGTTCAGCACATGATAAAGAGATAAAGTTCCTAGATATGCTAAATGATTGTTCCCTGGGACAGATGGTTGAAGACCCAACTAGAGGTACAAGAATCCTTGACTTGATCCTGAGTATTACTGGTGCAAGATGTTACTGTGACTGATCCAATAGGGAACAGTGACCACAACTCAATTATGTTTAATTTGATCATAGACCGCAAGTCATTGATAAAATCTAACCCAGAGACCTTAAATTTTCAAAAAGGAAATTTCCCAAAGTTGAGGAAACTAGTAAAAAAGAAGCTGAAAGGGAAAATTGAGAGAGTCCAAACACTCCAAGAGGCATGGAGGCTGTTTACAAAAACAATAACAGAGGCTCAATTGGAATGCATACCCAAAAGGAAAAAGGGCACTGCCAGGTCCAAGAGGACTCCAATGTGGCTTACAGGAGCTGTTCGGGAAGTGATCAAGAGCAAGGAAAGCTCATTTAGAAGATGGAAGGCTTGTCCGAATGAGGACAGCAGGCAGAAACATAAATTCTGGCAGAACAAATGCAAGGCAACAATCAGGAAAGCAAAGCAAGACTTTGAGGAGCGTATAGCTAAAAATACTCAGAGAAATAACAAAGACTTCTTTAAGTACATTAGAAGTAAGAACCCAACTAGGAAGGCCATTGGACCATTACATGACAATGGAAGGCAAGGGGTTATTAAAGAGGAAACAGAGATTGCAGAGAGACTCAATGAATTCTTTGCTTCAGTATTCACTGAAGAAGACAGAGGCCACATGCCCAAAACAGAGCCGATCTTCGTAGGGAGGGAAACCGAAGAATTAAGCCAGATAGAAATAACCAGGGAGGAGGTCCTTGCATGTCTTGTTAAACTAAACACTAACAAATCACCAGGACCAGATGGCATCCATCCACGAGTTCTCAGGGAACTTAAAGATGAAATTGCTGATCTCCTAGCCAAAATATATAATCTTTCCATCAAATCAGGCTTTGTGCCTGATGACTGGAAGGTAGCGAATGTAACACCAATTTTCAAAAAAGGATCCAGGGGTGATCCAGGAGATTACCGACCTGTCAGTTTGACATGTGTCCCAGGTAAAGTGATGGAAACCATCCTAAAAGATAGAATTAATAGGCACATAGAAGAGAAGGCGCTGCTAAAGGAGAGCCAACATGGCTTTTGCATGGGCAAATCATGCCTCACTAATCTGTTGGAATTTTTTGAGAGTGTCAACAAGCATGTGGATAAGGGGGGTCCAGTTGACATTGTTTATCTGGACTTTCAGAAGGCTTTTGACAAGGTCCCACACCAAAGGCTCTTGAATAAACTTACCAGTCATGGAATAAAGGGACAGGTCTTGTCCTGGATCAGCAACTGGCTAAGGGACAGGAAACAGAGGGTAGCACTAAATGGACACTTCTCCAAGTGGAGGGAAGTAAAGAGTGGGGTCCCCCAAGGTTCAGTACTGGGACCCCTGCTTTTCAACCTCTTCATAAATGATCTAGAGGTAGGAGTAAAAAGCAAGGTAGCCAAATTTGCTGACGACACTAAATTATATAGGGTAGTGAAAACTGTGAGAGATTGTGAGGAGCTCCAGAGGGATCTCTTGACACTAGGGGAGTGGGCAAAACAGTGGCAAATGAGCTTCAACATTAGTAAGTGCAGAGTGATGCATGTTGGGGCAAAAAACCCCAATTACATTTATAAACTGATGGGTTCTGAACTCTCTGCGACAAACCAGGAAAGGGATCTTGGTGTCCTGGTGGACAACTCAATGAAGGTGTCAACCCAGTGTGCCTCAGCAGTGAAAAAAGCAAACTCAATGCTAGGGATCATTAGGAAGGGTATAGAAAATAAGTCAGCAAGTGTCATTTTGCCTCTTTATAAATCTATGGTGAGGCCCCATCTGGAATACTGTGTACAGTTCTGGTTGCCATACCTCCGGAAGGATATTATGGAGCTGGAAAAAGTGCAGAGGAGGGCAACCAGAATGATTAGGGGACTGGAACACCTTCCTTACCATCTGAGACTGCAACGATTGGGCCTCTTCACTCTTGAACGACGACGTCTAAGAGGTGACCTGATTGAAGTTTATAAAATCATGCACGGTGTGGACAAAGTAGATAAGGAAAAACTGTTTTCCCTATCGCATAACACTAGAACTAGGGGACACTCCATGAAACTTTTGGGTACTAGTTCTCAAACAAATAAGAGAAAGTACTTTTTCACCCAGAGGATTACTGGTCTATGGAACTCCCTGCCAGAAGAAGTGGTGACAGCTGTCAGTCTTGACAGCTTTAAGAAAGGATTAGACAAGTTCATGGAGGACAAGAGTATCAATGGCTATAATTATGGATACTTAAGGACAACCTTGGCGTTGGAGAGATAGGCAGGATATCTCTCAATGCCATCTCCAGGGAATCCTAAGCAGGTGAAGGCATCTGCTTGGGAATACCCTGAAGGAAATGGTGAGCCACTGTGTGAGACAGAATGCTGGACTGGATGGGCTGTGGCCTGTTCCAGCAAGGCTGTTCTTATGTTCTTATGAAGCGTGGTGGCGTACTCTGCCACAGACTCTCCCAGACGCTGCTCTCTCCGGTGGAATGCCACCCAGGCCGGAAAAATCGACACCTCAGGCTGCAGATGCCTCCTCAGTGCTGCCAGGATCTCAGCGAGCGGCACTTCATCCACGTCCTGAGGAAGGATGAGGTGGATTGCCAGCTCCAGTGTCTCGGATCTGCACTGGGATAGGAAGCAGGAGTGCATCTGAGCCCCATCTGTGATCTTCTGGGCCGCCATGGCATGGTGGAACCGGTGGTTGTAGAGTGCCCACTTGTCTGGATGGGCCACGTAGAAGGGACTGATGTTTCCTTGTGAGGACAACATCCCACCTTCATCGCCAATTTGGTGTTCAGAAACTGGGACGACAACCAGTGAAGTGAAATACAGCTCTTTTATTTCTGGGGTCTGAACATAACTTGGAGGGGAACAACAGGGACTTATATACACAATAAACTCGATACAATTGAGCAGGAACAAACATATTTGGTTGATTTGAATACATGTTACATAGTAGATACATTTTGACAGTTCTGGAGCCGCCTCTCGGCATTTGAATCTTGCGCGCTTGAAGTCTCGCGATACTTCGCGATCTGTCGAGATCTTGTGGCTGTCAAACAGCAATGCTGTTTGACAGTAGTTTGCACAGGATATTTGGCGGTTTGAATGTTCGACATGTCATTAACACAGTTATCATACATAACAAATCCCCATACGGTCTGCCTGATATTGGGTAAACAGCAGACAGTTTCTAAGGCACCTCTGTGACAGCATACAAACTGTGTACTATTTGTACATTAACTATCTGGAGGACCCAGGAGAAGTTACTCGTTCTCCATAATCTTTAAAAAGAGAAAAAAGAATATATCAGCTTGGACAAGTTTCTTTCAAATAATCTGTGGGAGCCAAAAGATTAATGAAAAGGTCATCTTTAATAGCTCTTACTGAGGAAGTCCTGCTACAGTTTCATTATTGCAAGCCAATTTATTGAATTGGGTTAAGAACAACAACAACAAAAAACCACCTGAAACCTGGGTAGTGGGAATTTTACAGGAAAACTATTGGCAAGCTGTAGGAATTGGGCCGTGAGGAGGCCCTTAGGATCCCGGAGGAGACTGGTCAAAGGAGCGACACGAGGCAAGATGGAGTGAAGACCAGTACTTTATTGAGAAAAGGCTGCCACATATATAGAAGGAAAAGCGCAACGCTGGCAAGACTGTCATCTGACAGGAATGACATCACCTGTGTACTCAAGTTAATTGGGAATCTCTTTGGGGAAGTTAATTAACTGGGGCAAACATGGACCTCGGAATCCCCATTGTTCAGGGATTAGACAGGGGTAAACATGGCATCTGTTTGTGCCTGAGATTACACTGAGGCACGGAGATGAGTGATTTACTCTAATAGGTAACTGAGGTCTGCGAGATGCTTATTCGGCAGAGTCGTCGCTCAGGCTAGAAGCAGCCGAATTAATCCCTATAATTAATTCACCCCCCTTATGCCCTGACAAGGGCCAGAGGCCAGGAGTTTGCTCGCTGGTTTAACCTCTGCCAGAGACCACTGATGCCCAACCGGGCATTGGGAATCTTCACCTCCCCTTACTTTTTTATATTAAGAGCCTGACTGGCGACTCTGCGCAGGAGCGGCATCAGCTGTTGACGCTTCGGGGTTCCCACCATGGGGGACATCTCGATGGCAGTGAGGGAATACATTGCATGAAACAACACACTGTTGTGCCCAGTATTACCACCCCCACAATCACTTTGAGTGTCGTCTGGAGCCAACCCCATGGGAACCACAACCACAGGGAGTCCTGCCACCCCCATGAAGAATCCTCCTTGATGTTCTAGGGTGTGGAGGTCCGTGAGCTGGCTCTGTATCTTGTGGGTATTGTCTGTGAGGTTAAAGCAACACATGCCATGGACAGACTTGCAGCCCAAATGATGTGACCACAGGGGATTATCCAGTATGGCATGGCAAAGCTCTGTCTGCTCCTGGCTGAGCAGCACTATTGTTGAGGAGGTATGGTCAATGGCTTTTGCTAATCCGCAAGCCAGTTGACCAATTCTCTGAGCGTTGCCTATGGCTAAGCCTGGCACACTGAATGTACTGCTGCCTGGTTTTTCAGAGCTGTGGGTCTGAATTCAGACTGCATTCTGTAGCAAGGCAAGATAACGAGATGTGTCATTGATCTCTTACTGTGACCTGGGGAGATTCTAAGCTATCTCTGCAGCTTCTGGCATTGTGCAATTGTCCTCCTAGCACCTATGGGGAGGTGTGAAACTAACTGGGGATAACCAGCTACCGGGTACTCAATCTTTCCAAGCAATGGGCCGATGCAAAACATGGGCTGGTCTGGCTTCCTTTGGTGGAAGCTGGCCGTTATTAACAATATACAGAAATTCAAGTGTCCCTTGCAAATCCCAACTGGAGCATTGTACAAGGCATGAATAAATAGAATAGCAATAGAAAACATTCAGCGGCTTCTTGAGGCTTCCCTTCTTGGTGGGGCTTCATGTGCAACTTGAGTTTGGAAAAGTCCTTTTTTTGGGGGAAAGCATGATCCTCAGAAGTAGCACTGAGTATGCAAAAATGTTCATAGAAATGTCTTTGGAGATGTAAGTCATAGAGGCAGACGGACAGCTGATGACATCCAGGACAGTGACTGGTGCCGCTCTTTGCAATCATCCGGGTCTGATTCTGGCCTCTGGGACCTGAATGGGGAAGAGACTTGTTTGGGAGATAAAAATTCTGAGAGAGGTAGTTAGTTTTTGCACTTATAGGATAGCAATTGCTGTGCAACTATGGGACGTGGTTTCCCCCCCTTTCTGTTTGTTTGTCAACGTAGGACTTAAGCATCCGATAGACCCGTTCCACAATCGCTTGCCCCTGCGGATTGTAAGGAATGCCAAAAGTGAGCTTAATATCCCAGGTGGCCCTGAAGGTGGCCAGCCGCCTGGAGCTATAAGCTGGGGCGTCATCGGACTTCGGGTGCCGAGGTTAGCCCTTGGCAGTGGGAAAGGAGATGCTGCTCCACATGGGGAGCCGTTTCTCCCTTCTGTGCTGTTGCCCAAACGAACTGTGGGAAGG
Organism: Bradypodion ventrale; assembly: GCA_035047345.1. NCBI lineage: Eukaryota > Metazoa > Chordata > Lepidosauria > Squamata > Chamaeleonidae > Bradypodion > Bradypodion ventrale. The sequence continues at coordinate 19,840,441 of JAWDJE010000010.1, read as the reverse complement.
TATTAATGCAAACGTGCATGTACTGCCATTTGCCAAAATGTGGGGATGTGTGACGTCCATTTGCCACACCTGGATGGCCTCTGTCCCTCGTGGGTTGACCCCCCCACGAGGGCCCCCCCGGTGCCCCTGCACGATGCAGGCAGGGACGGACTATGCCTTGGGCTTGGGAAGGTGGCAGGTTGAACTGCCTTGCAAGTGCTTGGCATTCTGAAGAAGGAATGCATGACTCTGAATTGGAGTTGTGAGGAACAAACTTAGCAAATTTTTGTCTAACGCGGGAGTGATGTGTGCTCCCGGTAGACTGTGAGGCAAATTCCTAGGAAACTGGCTGTCAGCAATTATGTTGAAGCGTTCTTTGGCAAAGGTGCGCAAAGCGAGGTTCACGGCTGCCAACTCTGCCTGCTTGCGGAAGAGTCAGGAGCGTGTGCCAAGCTTGGTCCTCTAGCCAAGTAAGAACCTAATATGTGCGACCCCCATAAGTGAAAACTGTCCTAGCCCCCCCCCGAAGGGGAACCAGTGGCATGAATTCACACAAGGTGACTGTCTGCGTTTGAAGCGAGACGAGTCTGGGGTCTAATGGCAAACCTTGGCGCATGAAGCGCCAGGCTTCCCTTGGGTAAATTTCTCATGAAGGCCCCCCTGCGCACATCCATTCATGGTGTGCGTGCACACTTTCACTGGAGCGATTCTGGCGCTCCTGTGAGAAGGGTGCCAGATGCTGGCTTTAGCCTTTTGCCTGTGCTTAGACTAGCAGCCAAAAGGGAAGGGGTGGCCTAAAAATGCCTGTATCTGATTGAAGGTGTGACCTGACTGCACTCTTAAAATGGTCCTAGGCAGTCCTGGCTAATGGGTGGCACTCTGCATATGCTCGGGAGCTCAGGGACTAATCCTTCCTCTGTGCTCTGGAGTTTGCAAAATGTGTCTGCTCACTAGAGAGGGTGCTGTGGGCCAGGTGCCATACTTAAAATGACCGACTAAGACTTATTAAAGACAAGCCAACTATGACGTGCCAGCTGTAAGGAAATAATACACAAAAAATGAAAAGACACACAAGTTAAGCATTTCCAGCAGGGAGTTCCACTGGCGAAAGGAGGGAAGGAGGAAAGACAAGTCAGAAGTTAGCACAATGAGAATGCAACAACTCTTATCATAACGAAATCAGATTAGGTCAGGTAACCAAGGCAACCAGGTCCTCCTGTTAAGAAAATCCCTCTCAGTAATTAGCTTCTGGACCCTGTGAAAGGAAGCAATTTAAGACTTAGAAGGAAACAAATTGGTTAGTTTTGTTCCTGTAAAAAGGTAAGCATTTTCTGAATATACAGAGCGCAAGAATGTTTGCATGCTTTTTCCTGTGAAAGGGGTACAATGCACAGATTAAAGTCAAAATACCAGAACAGTATCTTTCTTAAGTGAATGAAGGAGAGTTAGAACGATTCTCAACCTGCGGCCAGATGTGGGCGAGTGGGCCAGAGCCCACGTTGCTCTGCCACTTCCCCCGCCGAGCCAAGAAGGGCTGTGTGGCGAAGGAAGGGCAGGATGACTGTCCGGACCCCAGAGCTGCCTGAGGCCCCGGAACTTGGCCCCTGACTTTAAAAGGTTGAGAACCGAGGTTACAAGATGATAACACAGTACACACATGAAGACAATGCAATTTTCTCATTCATAGTGAGATACGTTACTTCAAGACGCTAAGAGACATTCCAAAAACCTTAAAACACAGAGATGGGGGTTTGAGGAACACAGACATAGGGAGGGGCCCCATAGCTTATGATCTAGAGAGGAAAACTCATAGAAGTGATCTTTGTTTTCAGAGCGCGCTTCTGAAAAGAAAAATCTGTTTTCCTGATTGCAAAACCGGTTTCCAAGAGTGGCTTAATCCTTTGACAAAGAGAAAAGTCTCAAGGGAAGGAGGGGGGGAACCACCCCGCCCTATTGTAGGTTAGGATTCCCCCCCCCTCTCCTCTCCTGCCCAAGCTGCCAAGCATGCAAGGCAAAGGGTTTTGCTCATCATGCTTCCTCAAACTTTAAATAGCTCCTGCCCACGAACAGAGTGCAAACTGTTTAACACATATTTCACAGTGACATTACCACGCAGTTACACACAAGGAACACTTTTTCAGTCATACTGTGGTCATAGAGACAAGGCTTTTGCAATCATACACAGTTCTTGCAGTCATGCATTCAGTGGTGCACCACGCATACACACATCTATTTACGCATTCGCACATTCCTCCCCTGATCTGCAGCGTTCTATACTACACATGAGGAGATGGCTAATACACAGCTGGCTATTTACAACCATCTGGGTGCTTCTACTTAGGGGCAAGTTTCTCTGGGCTACTCCCAAGGTGAGACAAGTAGATTCTGCCTGTGTCTTGGGGGAACTCGGGGTACTATTGCTGGGATGGTTCTTCTGGCATGGCCAGGGCGATGGCTGCCTCCTTTCTAGCCTGGGCCAGATGCATGCCAGGGTGGCCATTTGGCGTGAAGACAGTCTTTTGAAGATCTGCCTGGTCTAGATTGGCTTTCTCTTCTAAGGTGTCTCACTTTTCCACACTGGAAGCAGGCGCCTTGGGGTTTTGGCACTGCTCTGCGCCTGAGTGTGGCAATGGGTCTGCTCTGGAGCCCTGCGTGGCCAGGGGCCGTGCAGGTTTCCGTGAGCAGTGGGCGCTGAGCATCCCTGCCTGAACGTGTGTCTGCCTTCAGATGGGCTGAGCGCAGCAGTTGGGCGCTAGCTAATTGTGCCACTGGCAATTTCCCCGTGAATGGATCTTCCTCACCCATGCGCTGAATGGAGTTCTTTCTTTGCAGGGAACTTTTCACTGTCAGAGAAGCGCCAAGGCCTCTCATTCCATGAATTCCTTCAGTGACGTCTGCAGCTGTCACTGAGGGAATGCTCCCTATACTGCCCTGCTTAAGCTGAAATGACGAATAGAGACTTCTTGGGGCTGATGGTTCTGACTGCGCTGGGGTTTTCTGGGTCTCTATCCGGTCCGGGTCTACCTCTGCTGAGAGTTTCCTACATTTGCTCCATGTGCGGGTTATGCCCTCTGGAGCTTTCGGGGGTTGCTGAATGCAGTCTCCTATCTGATCCCAGAGCTGCAGGGTTAACGTACCTACTTCTGGGTAAAGTAGGCAGTGTTCCCTGAGATACGCCAAAAGTCTCGCTAATTCCCTGCTGTGAAAGCGTAATTTAAATACCCTGGCCAGGATTCTGAACTCCTCCTCACGAGTTCTTTGGCTAGCGGACGGACTTGGTCTATGAGAACAAAGTCTCCATATTACCTGCGATTGGGTCTCCGGAAGATTCCTCCTCGGGACGAGTCGACGCGTCTTTGCAGGCAACAGGTTCGGGCGTCGGATGTCTGGGGTAGACCTCGGAGCGTGGACCTTCTGCCACGGGCCCTTCGACGGCCTCTGCGATGTCAGGGGCTCACAGCTTGCCCTGAGCGGAACGTGTTTCCCTCTATGGCAAACCTCCTCGAAAGCTGGGAGCAAGCTGTAGGAATGTCTCTCTGGAATGCCTCGCCGCAGGCCACCCCTCCGATCGGCTGGCTGCCGGCCGGAGTGCCGCGCTGTCCTCCGGGATGATGGGACAAGGTTCTGGCGCAGAACCTGGCTGTGCTGATCGCTTACTCATGAGTAGACCGCTCGGGGGTCGCTTACTCTCGAGTAGATCACGTCTCGGGGTCACCAGATGTAGGAATTGGGCCGTGAGGAGGCCCTTAGGATCCCGGAGGAGACTGGTCAAAGGAGCGACACGAGGCAAGATGGAGTGAAGACCAGTACTTTATTGAGAAAAGGCTGCCACATATATAGAAGGAAAAGCGCAACGCTGGCAAGACTGTCATCTGACAGGAATGACATCACCTGTGTACTCAAGTTAATTGGGAATCTCTTTGGGGAAGTTAATTAACTGGGGCAAACATGGACCTCGGAATCCCCATTGTTCAGGGATTAGACAGGGGTAAACATGGCATCTGTTTGTGCCTGAGATTACACTGAGGCACGGAGATGAGTGATTTACTCTAATAGGTAACTGAGGTCTGCGAGATGCTTATTCGGCAGAGTCGTCGGTCAGGCTAGAAGCAGCCGAATTAATCCCTATCATTAATTCACCCCCCTTATGCCCTGACAAGGGCCAGAGGCCAGGAGTTTGCTCGCTGGTTTAACCTCTGCCAGAGACCACTGATGCCCAACCGGGCACGGGGAATCTTCAGCAAGCCCTGAAATGGGTTGAACATTTCTTCCCTCTGCTTTAGGTACTTAATTGTTTCTTGACTTATTCTCAGAGGTAAGAACAGGAAATATGAATTTCTCATTAAATCTCTTTTCAATAATCTTTTGGCCCTGCAGACTAAGGAAATTGCCCAAGATGGTATTCTCTCTCATTCTTTCTTTTTAAAAAAAAGTTTTATGATCTAAGATATTTTGAGTTTATTGGGAAATGTGGCCTGAGGTAGCTTCTATGGGGAGGATCTTCCAGGGCTCCCAGGTGGAACTCATTAGGGTCCTAGCAGCTGCAACAAGTTTGGGGCTCTTCCTGTACCTACCAGAGCTGCTTTTGTATCAGATGAAGTCAGTGGTGGGCTTCAAAAAATTTACTACCACACTGTGGGCGTGGTATGGTGGGCGTGGCCAGGGGAAAAGCCCTGCATTGCACCCGAATTAGGAATACTTTGTTTCAAAACTTGGATGGGCGGGGCTAGCCAGAATTTCTGCTACTGGTTCTGGTGAACTGGTGTGAACCTGCTGTTGCCCACCACTGAAAGGAGCACTGAAGCTGCCTCAGATCCTGACACTGACACTGTAGAAATGCTGAGCGGGGGCGGGGCGGGGGGTGTTTGTTTTTTCAAGATGTCACTGGTAACTAAAGTAGGCTTAGGATCTCGATTTTTGACTCAGGATCTCTTCAGTAATTTTAGGACTTTTCCTTGTTGTTTTTTAAAACCCAGAATGTGGCTATACCCTCTCTACTGACTTGGGAAGATGCCAGGCAAATGCAACTCCCAGCGATATTCTAGTGACATACATGGCAATAAATCTGTTTGTGGAGGCCAGATTAGCAGATGAGGTTAAACCCAATTCTGTACTTCTTCTTGTGCTGGCATTTGTGATTATGTACAGTTGTCGCAATGGGTTGAATTGCTCAGATCATTGTTGGTGTGCTTCCCTCTGCTGCCTGATGAGAGATTGTCAGGCAGTTGGGCAAGATGGGAAAAAAGGCAACATAACCCTGCAATTGAAAGTGGCTGGTGACATTACCACCTTGTTTCATCAAGAAGGAATAGCATGCTGGAAATATATGACAGAATAGATCACAATTGGAGAAGACAAGCAGGAAGGAGAAAGATTAAGATGGCATGGCAAAGGTAGACAGCATGGAGATTAGTCAGAGCCTGAGGACTAGAAAAATTTAGAATGTCACAGAAGGTTTGATGACTGGCAGGGTGGGAGTTAATATTGATATCAAGTGATATTGATAGTAATCAGTGGTGAGCTGGCCCACAGGGATACAGGGACTCATCCTGGTGCACCCCAGCGACTGGCAGGCAGAGTTAATGGGAATTATGGGATTTCTCCCCCAACCCCCAACCCCATAAGCACCCCCCTCACTTCCTGTCCACCACCCTCCCAAGGTGCCCAGCACACCCCTGATGATAATCCAAATGATGTGAATGAATTGGAAAGATCTGTGGTGGGCTGCTACAACTCTGAGGAAAATGGAGGATAAGAACATAAGAACAGCCTTGCTGGAACGGGCCACAGCCCATCCAGTCCAGCATTCTGTCTCACACAGAGGCTCACCATTTCCTTCAGAGTATTCCCAAGGAGATGCCTTCACCTGCTTAGGATTCCCTGGAAATGGCATTGAGAGATATCCTGCCTATCTCTCCAACCCCGAGGTTGTCCTTAAGTATCCATAATTATAGCCATTGATACCCTTGTCCTCCATGAACTTGTCTAATCCTTTCTTAAAGCTGTCAAGATTGACAGCTGTCACCACTTCTTCTGGCAGGGAGTTCCATAGACCAGTAATCCTCTGGGTGAAAAAGTACTTTCACTTATTTGTTTGAGAACTAGTACCCAAAAGTTTCATCGAGTGTCCCCTAGTTCTACTGTTGTGCGATAGGGAAATCAGTTTTTCCTTATCTACTTTGTCCACACTGTGCATGATTTTATAAACTTCAATCAGGTCACCTTTTAGACGCTGTCGTTCAAGAGTGAAGAGGCCCAACCGTTGCAGCCTTAGATGGTAAGGAAGGTGTTCCAGTCCCCTAATCATTCTGGTTGCCCTCCTCTGCACTTTTTCCAGCTCCATAATATCCTTCTGGAGGTATGGCGACCAGAACTGTACACAGTATTCCAGATGGGGCCTCACCATAGATTTATAAAGAGGCAAAATGACACTTGCTGACTTATTTTCTATACCCTTCCTAATGATCCCTAGCATTGAATTTGCTTTTTTCACTGCTGAGGCACACTGGGTTGACACCTTCATTGAGTTGTCCACCAGGACACCAAGGTCCCTTTCCTGGTTTGTTGCAGAGAGTTCAGAACCCATCAGTTTATAAATGTAATTGGGGTTTTTTGCCCCAATGTGCATCACTCTGCACTTACTAATGTTGAAGCTCATTTGCCACTGTTTTGCCCACTCCCCCAGTGTCAAGAGATCCCTCTGGAGCTCCTCACAATCTCTCACAGTTTTCACTACCCTATATAATTTAGTGTCATCAGCAAATTTGGCTACCTTGCTTTTTACTCCTACCTCTAGATCATTTATGAAGAGGTTGAAAAGCAGGGGTCCCAGTACTGAACCTTGGGGGACCCCACTCTTTACTTCCCTCCACTTGGAGAAGTGTCAATTTAGTGTTACCCTCTGTTTCCTGTCCCTTAGCCAGTTGCTGATCCAGGACAAGACCTGTCCCTTTATTCCATGACTGGTAAGTTTATTCAAGAGCCTTTGGTGTGGGACCTTGTCAAAAGCCTTCTGAACGTCCAGATAAACAGTGTCAACTGGATCCCCCTTATCCACATGCTTGTTGACACTCTCAAAAAATTCCAACAGATTAGTGAGGCATGATTTGCCCATGCAAAAGCCATGTTGGCTCTCCTTTAGCAGCGCCTTCTCTTCTATGTGCCTATTAATTCTATCTTTTAGGATGGTTTCCATCACTTTACCTGGGACACATGTCAAACTGACAGGTCGGTAATTTCCTGGATCACCCCTGGATCCTTTTTTGAAAATTGGTGTTACATTCGCTACCTTCCAGTCATCAGGCACAAAGCCTGATTTGAGGGAAAGATTATATATTTTGGCTAGGAGATCAGCAATTTCATCTTTAAGTTCCCTGAGAACTCGTGGATGGATGCCATCTGGTCCCGGTGATTTGTTAGTGTTTAGTTTAACAAGACATGCAAGGACCTCCTCCCTGGTTATTTCTATCTGGCTTAATTCTTCGGTTTCCCTCCCTAGGAAGATAGGCTCTGTTTTGGGCATGTGGTCTCTGACTTCTTCAGTGAATACTGAAGCAAAGAATTCATTGAGTCTCTCTGCAATCTCTGTTTCCTCTTCAATAACCCCTTGCCTTCCATTGTCATGTAATGGTCCAATGGCCTTCCTAGTTGGGTTCTTACTTCTAATGTACTTAAAGAAGTCTTTGTTATTTCTCTGAGTATTTTTAGCTATACGCTCCTCAAAGTCTTGCTTTGCTTTCCTGATTGTTGCCTTGCATTTGTTCTGCCAGAATTTATGTTTCTGCCTGCTGTCCTCATTTGGACAAGCCTTCCATCTTCTAAAAGAGCTTTTCTTGCTTTTGACCACTTCCCGAACAGCTCCTGTAAGCCACATCAGAGTCCTCTTGGACCTGGCAGTGCCCTTTTTCCTTTTGGGTATACATTCCAATTGGGCCTCTGTTATTGTTTTTGTAAACAGCCTCCATGCCTCTTGGATTGTTTGGACTCTCTCAATTTTCCCTTTCAGCTTCTTTTTTACTAGTTTCCTCATCTTTGGGAAATTTCCTTTTTGAAAATTTAAGGTCTCTGTGTTAGATTTTATCAGTGACTTGCGGTCTATAATCAAGTTAAACATAATTGAGTTGTGGTCACTGTTCCCTATTGGATCAGTCACAGTAACATCTTGCACCAGTAATACTCAGGATCAAGTCAAGGATTCTTGTACCTCTAGTTGGGTCTTCAACCATCTGTCCCAGGGAACAATCATTTAGCATATCTAGGAACTTTATCTCTTTATCATGTGCTGAACAACAGTTCACCCAGTCTATGTGAGGGTAATTGAAGTCCCCCATTATAACCAGGCTTCCCTTCTTGGATGCCTCCTTTACAACATTCTCCAACTGCCAGTCTCCCTCAAGAGTTTGGGTCGGAGGCCGATAGTATATGCCTACTGTTAGACCATCCTTGTGGCCTGGTACTCTTACCCACAGAGCTTCTAATGGTGACTCCAAATCACCTAGATATTCCAATTCATACGATTTTATCACTTCTTTGACATACAAGGCTACACCACTTCCCGTTTGCCCCTTCCTATCCTTCCTGTACAGTTTGTAGCCTGGGATAACTGTATCCCATTGGTTATCATCCGTCCACCAGGTTTCAGTGATACCAATAATATCAATATTCTTATCTATTGCTAAGTATTCCAGCTCCCCTATTTTGTTCCGGATGTTATTTGGTCTGCTAGGCTGAGATTCACAATGCGGACTTTGAGAGTACCTGTAGACAGAGAGCTGTCTGGAATGGAGATTGATGAAATCCTGGTGGCCAGTGATGAATAGGTGGTGGAGATTTTAAGGGGGCTTTTATAAATATTTATTTGGATGGGAACACAACATAGGAAAGGATCATGTAGATGAAATTGATCAGAGATAGGTGTAACAATACAGTGCCTTACTCTCAGGTAGGAGTCTGTAGTCCTCCAGCCTCCCCGGGTAGGCCCTATTGTTCTTCTGAGTTGCAGCTCCCTGGCTGGACAACCCAGGCATCTAGATATGTGTAAATAAGGTAGCGTCGAGCCAAGTAATCACTCCAGTCCATCAGGTATTTTAGAAATATATTGAAAGCATGGCAAGATACAGGGTACAGTCCATCAAAAGATCAGGAAGCAAGGAAATGAAGCAACCTGGTTCTCTAAGGGATAGCCTATTGCCCCCCTTTCTCCCAAGTGTCTACATTTTGGCAGTTTCATAGCACAGCATTCCAGAGAGTGTCTCTCTGTCGGCATCTGTGTGTGTGTGTGTGTGTGTCTGGGTTGTATCTCCTCCCATAGGGTCCACCTTTGGCCCTCCCCCTTAGCAATTCCAACCAATGATCTTACAGCAAGACATGTCAATCACACATTAGGCTTCATTTCACTAAACCATGAGGCTCATATTGTTTACATTCCATTTTCTCTCCCCCTGATCTGAAATCACCATATTGAATGAGAATAAAGCACAGAGTATACTTTATTCTGTTACAATAGGTGATAAGACAAGGGGAGTGAGGAAGGGAGTGGAAAACCCAGGAGAGGAAGAGACCATATTTTTGACTGGAATTGACATTTTATCATCAAACAACCAAGAGGAGCTCTTTGACATCTTATGCAAGCATAAATCAGATACCATTGCCAGGGTGCTTGCACTCTGCAAAGTGACGACTTCCTCTCATGACTCATGCCATCCTGGCTGATTAAATCAATGAGTGAATTAACAGAATGGGAGAATGGGCCTTGCAGATCCTCACCGATGATCATTTGGCCTGTACAGGAGAGCCTGGAGTTAGCATCCAATGATTTAAATATACCAAAGAACAGTTGCCAACATTCCATTTATGGGCAAAGGAGTTGAGAGGGTGGTGGCAGACCCAAGATAGCACTAGTCACACTGCTAGATGACCACTTAAGAAAGTCCAATAGGGATAATGCCACCCCTTTGGTTCACAGCCTTTGATATCGTCGACCAAGATATCCTCCCATAAATGAGTCAGAGTGAATTACAGTGGTACCTCGCTTAAAGAGCATAATGCATTCCATAGGATTGCTCTTTAAGTGAGTTTGCTCTTTAAGTGAAACACCATTGTAAGTGACCAATTTTGATTTCTGGCGGGGGGATTGCGAACCCCGATTTAGTTATTATGCTAGTTTTTCGTTGGTTTTGGTTGTTAAGCGAGGCGAACATTCAGAGATAATTCTGCTCTTTAAGTGAGTTAGTCTCTAAACGAGGCGTTCTTTATGCAAGGTTTTACTGTATTGACACTTTGATTGCCAGTTCATGAGAAAGGGGTGGAATCTGGGAGACTTGTAGCTATTCTTCACTGCGGGTCTCTGTATTTCGACTGTACAACCAGAAAACTTTCACTAGAAATACAAAACTCCACAATAATTTCAACAATTACAATCCAGATCATCAGATGCCATAAGATTCTTTGCTGTTTTGGCTGAACAGACAGGCACATGGCAATACAGTAGAAGCTCAGATAAAGTCCAAACTCCGTTCCACAAGTTTGGACTTTATCCGATTTTGGACTTTTTCCAAATCAAATGGGCAATGCATTGAATAACGTCCAAAATGGACTTTATCCGAGGTTCCTATACCAAATACCTCGGATAACGTCCATTTTTTTAGCGGTCTTGGACTTTATGCAATGCATCACGTGTGCATGAAAACCGCAACTTTATCTAAATTGGACTTTATCCGAATCGGACTTTATCCAAGGTACCACTGTACCTTTGAAGAGATTACTTGGTTGTAAGAATCTATTCTATGCTGTAGTTTCTGAAGAAAGCCATTAGGTGGCACTTTGGAGTTAGCACTGCGGCTCCAGCAGTTCCTTGGTACCCTCCAAAACAAATCCAAAAAATGCCATCTCTAATCATCTGGATTAGTGACGCCTACACATTTCACCAAAGCCTGGAAAAATTAGGAACATTCTATAATAGTTGGCCAGAAGACAAATATAACTTGCCATGTATCCATTCAAAATGATTACAATCAATCTTAGAAGAGTGGGCAATGCCTTCTTCACTGGATGACTAAAAGACTGAAAACTGGATGGAATCTTTGATGGACATTACAGAAGCTGAGGGTATTGGGAAGAAACAAAACCACAGCCCAGTCATCCTGACCTGATATTGCAGTGTCAAGACTTTTAACACTGCAGCATCTGTTCAAGGTACTGTGACTGATCCTGCCAGTGTAACATCAAACCAGAATGTGTTTACTTTTACTTTTTACTTTTCTGGTTCTCTCTTTATCGCATCAAGCTGTGGAATGCCCAGCTTTATAGATCTGAATGTTAATCTATTTCCCATACTGTATTTTAATGGTCCCATAAGGACACGACCGTCTCTTGATTTTGGATTTTGTGTAAGGACAATATGGCTGTTTTCTCACATTAAACACTGAGCATGCAGATATTTTCCATGGCAGATTCATATGGTAATGTTGATTTCTGGGAATACAGTACAGAAAATGAACTATGTAATAAGGAGGTATGCCTGTATGATTTGATTAAAAGTAAAGGTAAAGGTAACCCTTGCTCAAAAGCCAGTCGTATCTGACTCTAGGGTTCAATGCTCATCTCTGTTTCATAGCCGAAGAGCCAATGCTGTCTTCTTCTGCAGACGTTTCCGTGGTCATGTGGCAGGCATGACTCGATACTGGAGCACGTGGAACACTGTTTACCTTCCCACTGAAGTGGTCCCTGTTAATCTACTTGCAATTTCTTGCTTTCAAACTGCTAGGTTGGCAGGAGCTGAGACAAAGATGGGAGCTCATTCCATCCTACAGTGTTCGGGTATCGAACTGCTGACCTGCCACCTTCCAGTCAGTGTCTTAGCCACTTGAGCCACTGCAGTCCCAAGGATTTGATTATCCTATGATAATTAGAGGAAAGTACTTGCACAAAAATCTGTATTATGAGAAATTTTTACAAAAATTATATAGACTTATGCTTGAGAGAAATGAAAAAATGTAGAATGTAGAATTGTCTGTCAAGATGTGATTGGGATTCTAACTGCATATGTGGAATCACTCATTGCAAGAACATTTAGCTCTCTGTGCAGAGGTCCTCTGTGGGTTTTATAATGATCACAAACAAGTCAGAGGCGAAGAATCTTGTCCTCCCTTTGTTTGCACTTTTTTTTAATGCCAGTCAAATATCCAGAATGGTTTTCTGTTATCAGTAGAGATTCATAAAATGCACCCTTTCTTAGTGACTAGAGAAGAAATAGAATTTGGGGGCTCAAGTGTATGTAGAAGGCCCCACATCTAAACCTGATAATATTCAGTTTAAAATAAAAGACCAGGTTGCTGGTAATGGGAAGGACACCTAAGTCTGCCACCCTGATGGCAACTGTTGGACAAAGTAAATGATAGTGGGCATGTCTGATTTAAATCAGTTTGGCCTGGCATAAACAACACTGCTAGGAAAATTGGACATTTTGAAGTGGGACCATAGCTTAGGAGACACAGCATGAATTTTGCAAGCATAAAATAGCCAGATCTGGATTATCTCATTGCCTTGGATCCATTTTGGAGAAAGAGGCAAGAAACAAATAAAACAAATAAAGTTTAAAACGATGATGGTACAGCAAACAGAAAAGACTTCCATCCGAAACCCTGGAGAGCTGTTGGCAGTCAGATCAGATAACAGTTCTCTAGATGACCTATAGTTCCATTTTTTGTGTTCCTAACTGGGGCATTTTAACGTCAGAGAAGTTAGTTGTAACACATGTTCCCCCACCTTCCCCCAACGAGTTCAAAGTAACTTCTACAATTAGTTTTTCCATTTCAACCTTTTAGAGCAAGGATTCCCAATCTTTTTACGCTGCGGGCCTGACCACGCCCCCTGGACAGCTGGTCACTTGGTTCCCCCCGCCGAAAATTCTGCCATAAAACACGTCTATGGCTGTTGTAAACATGTCTGCATTCGGTGCAGCAGCATGGGCCACATGAAAAGGTGCTGTGAGCTGGGTCCGACCTGTGGGCCATAGGTTGGCTACCCCTGTTTTAGATACACCATTGAACAGGGGGTGGACTTACTAAATAGCTGGGGGGGGGAATGAGAAAACTTTTTATATCACCAAGGTCATACTGCCAAAGAACACACAAAGAGCCTTATTCAATTAGCTCCAGCCATCTCATGTGGTATTTCCCCTGATTCTAAACAAGTTTCTACTTAGAGGCAAATAGTTGCTGGTAGATCCATCTTCTGTGACCTTGATCTTCTACCCCCTATTTATATATAGGATTTTGTCAGGGAAAAGGAAAGGGGACATAAGGTGAACATGAATGTTTTCTGCCAGTAATGGTGAAGCACTTGACAAAAATCCAATGGTACGTCCATGAGTTGGAAGCTGGCACTTCTAATGATGTAAGTGGGTAATCAAGTAGATTCATAAGTCACATTTTCATTAGGTGGGCAAAAAAAAGTGATGTGCTTTCCTCTTGAAAGCTACAATGGCAATAAACAGGGGCTGCATGGCTATTCCAAGGGTTGACCCAAGGCATTCTAATGACTGAGGCAGAGCAGCAAACGGAGACCCTCCACCTGCCCTAGTCAAAAGGCATAATTATAAAAAAAACACATGAGGGAAAATTCTACAGCCACAAATTTTTTAAAAATGTAGCAATAAATATTGAGAATTTGGTGCTCTTTCACACCTGTTGCCCAAGGGAGCTGCCTCACCTTCGCATCCATGTAGGGCCAGGCATTAGGGAGCACCGCCGTGCTCATCAAAGGTGATTCCCCTTCTCACACACATTTGGGCTTTCTTTCCAAATCCATCTTTTTTTAACATGTCCAGCCTTGCCTGCTTCTCCCCCCCACCCCCTCTACTCCCAAGACCTTACAATCCACTTTGTACTGTGAAAAAGAAAACACTGATACATTCACAAACTTGTCCATGGCTACTTTCTTTCCATGCATGCATTTCTCTTCTCTGTTCCTCCTACGTTTGATTCAGAGCAAATTGATTTCTGCATTACAGAACAAGATCAATATCCAGAGTTGATTCATAAATTTGCTCTCCATGTAGCTGCAGCTACTTCCTTTAAGATATAGAAAGCCTCCTTGCTTTGGTCTCTACTGTAGAAGCAGCAGCTGTCTAGGATTCCAGGAAGGATTCTATCCTAGACCTGCCTAGAGATGTTGGTGACTGAACCTGGGACCTCCTCCATGCACATAATCTGTTATCTTAAAATCTCTCCCCTCCAAAACAACCCCAGTCGTTATTTCCAGAAACTCACTGGCTGCTTAAAGAGTGGAACATCCTTTACTCTGAAAGCACCTCTGATTCTGATAAGCAACCTCTTAGCAACAGGAAATGCCAAACAGGCTGCATGAGATCTGAGAGATAGAATGCCTGCTTAGTACATCAGCACTGAACTCTTGCCATTTTAGACATACCTTGATAAACTGGGGTGTGGAGGGGGGAGGTATGGGGTTCTCTTACCTCTTAGCCTGTGTCTTTGCCTAAGTTGGTGGTGGTGCCGCAGTTGCCATGTCTGCCTATGTGGCACCTGTAGGGCCTTTTCCGCTTGCTCAGCTAGGCAGGTGCAGTGACACTGACATCTCTGAGCCCCCAAAACCCAGGGGAAGAATACAAAACTCAGCAGGAGAACCCCAGGCAGCATTCTGTACAGAGGAAAAAGTGCCAAGGGGGACAGAGAGAGGGGTGGTCGGTGTGCCCAGGGGGGGGGGGGGCACTCAACTCTCCTCGGATAACATTCAGGGAATCCAAAAGAAAATCTTGTCCAACTGCCCAAGAAGCCTCAAGGACTGGTTTGGGCCCCCTCCCCTTCTCTCTCTCCCCCCCCCCCCCCAACTTGCTTGCACCGCTCTCTCCTCTGTTTAGCTCCAGCCCTCTGTTTGGGAAATTATTTGGAATTTGTTATTAAGCATGTTTTCCAACTGCTTTTGTATTTTACCCCCTTCTTTTTTTAACTTGGCGGACAATGGGGGAGGAAAGCATATAGGCCCCATGCTGTGCGTAGGCTGCCTCTCTGCACCGTCTGTGACATCAGAAGGCAGGGAGGGGGCAATTCCATTCAAGGGACTCTTTCTTTCCTCCACCACCACCACCACCACCCCATAATATTGTGGAGAACTAAATTGAATGATCAATGAAGTAAAGGGGAAACATTATTTGTGGTTTCCTTCCTGAAAGGCCGTCATCTCTCATTCTAATGCCCCCCATCCACATCTTTCTCTCTCTCTTCCCCACACCACACCAATGCAACATGGTTATATTACTCTCCATGAAGAATGCTTTCTCTCTCTCTTTCTTTCTTTCGTTCTCTCTCTCTCTCTCTCTCTTAGGGAACAGGGAAGGAAAGGTTGAGTTCCAGCCATCCTGATGAGGAGAGATTGACTGCATAAAAGAAAGCTCACCACTTGGGGGGGGGGGTGCAGGGGTAGAGAGAAAAGACGGTTTTCAAACAAAATGGACCATCCCTGATAGATTTAACCGCTTGTCTGCTGCTCCTTTGTCAACCTGGTCAAGGAAACTGTGTGCCTTGAAGGGGCCTGCAACATTCTCATTTGTCACGAAAGCACATTGCACGGGAGATGGTTACAATTACATTTAGTGCGCTAGGGCCAATTATTTCATTTCAGTACAGAAAATCCCAATGCCTTCACTGTTGGCCTTGTTACTTCTGTTGTGCCATCCTTCCCCACCATTATCACTACCACTGCATTCTTCCTTTTTCTCATTTTCTGTTTTATTAATTGACTAAAACACATTCAGAAAATATAATTTGATCTATTCTAAAGACATTTGTTCCTATTTAATTCACAAAACACACCAGCCATCTATTATGTCTACCCTCTATTTCCCATGCTCCCCACCTTTCGTTGCCTGCCCAACCTAGCATCTCCTGATTAAGTACAGCCTTCCACTAAACTACCCACTCACGCACCCATTCTGTTTTACCAGGAGCAGAATTCACAACACTCCTTCCTGCACAAGCCACTCCAGATATTTCTTGGCTCCTCCCCTTTCTTCTTTGGTGCCACTCGTGTTTAAAGCAGGTAAAAACATAAAATTGGATCAGAGTTTGGAAAAGTTACTATTTTGGACTACAACTCCCAGAATCCAGCAATCAACAAAACCAGCATGATTCAGAGAAATGTAGTCCAATATTTTGCAAGCTGCTATTGGCTATTGAGAGAAAGGAAGGACATAAAATAAATAAGCCAAAGCATGAAAAAATATAATTTCTCCAAGTTTTGGTGTTGGAGTTTTATTACAACTTCACATGCTGCCTGTAGTTGGAGTGAATTTTATGGACTTGGGCCACTGTCTATATATCCAGAACTATCCAGTCATTTCCTCCTGTCTCTCAATTCAGAGAGAACCCGACCTCTCTCTGTTCTGTGTTCTTTCCTTCTCTTTGCCAGTTGGTGTCAGTTGTTTTGTTCCTTTGGTCTAATTGTTTATTTGCTAGCATATGTAGCTGTTGTGATGTCTCAGGATTGGTCCCTGTGATATCATAGAGGTGAGGCACATAAGCGTTGGAAACAAAACAAAACAAACACAAGACCTGTATAACCATTTTTACATTGAGCCAGTGAGCCCTCAAATTTTATAACAAGCTTGCATGCTGCCTGTAGCTGAAGTGACTGGGAATAGTGTTGCCTCATTCTGCTTTGTGCTCTTTTCCTCTCTTTGTCAGTTGGTGTCAGTTCTCTGTTACTGTTGACCAGTGCAGTTGGTTGCTAGCATGCATGCAATTAAGAAGTTAGCATGCACATGTTTGTAATTACAAGTAACTGTACTGTATGTAAAGAAACTTTTTAAAAAAATTTCTCCTACAAATGTTTCAGTGTGAATTATTGATACTTTCAGTGCCAGTTAATGAGAAAAAGGTAGACTTTGAGAGGCTTGAAGTTATTCTCATTGTGGAGCTCTGCACTCTATAAGTAAGAACCAGTCAGTTCTGATGCTTTTGGACCTCAGCTAAATGGATTTTTTACCAGAATTTTTAAAAAAATCTGCAATAGCTCTTCATATTGCTGCCTGTCTAATCTTATTCTGCTTCCCTTCCAGTTGATTGGAAACTCTGTGTGTGTGCATGCGTGTGTGTGTGCGCACGTGCGCACGTGCGCGTGCGTGCATGTGTGTGCATGGATGTGTCAAGAAACTCTAAAAGTAAGAAATGATCAAATACATTTATTCAAGCCTGTCAAAGTTGCTGCATAGTGGCTTCCACCAATCATACTTCAAGTTTCTGGCAAGTTCACCTACCACTGCAAATCAGAGCGGAACATGGATTCTCACCACTGTCAAAGGTTGCCATCAACATAGAGCTATTGCCTTTCATTTATACTCATTTATGTACTCAACCTTGAGTCCCTGCTCTTTCCTCAAAGACGTTCCCCAACATGATGAATGTGGGAACTGCAACTGTAGTTACGGACATGAAATGACCTCTCCTTTTATTTTATACACTTTCTAGCTCAGCTGGGTTGTGCTAAACAAAAAAGTCAACACAAAGGCCAAGTTTAACTATCTCAGGACTTTGTCAGTATACAGAGATGCTGGCATTTTAAAGGGAACCCATAAACCCCAGTAAAGATTAAGTACTACAGACAATGTGATGAATGCAGGAGAGTAAGAACAAGTGAGTTCCTCAATAAAAATTAGTGTTCTGTCTTTGGCGATCTTTCCAGATTATTTGAAACCCAGATTTTACCTGTAAAACTACATTCACTCCAGTCCTGACCCTGTGCTCTAAAAAGATAATGTAGCAAGTCTGGCAGGAAGTGTTGAGTTATGCACTCACTGAGAAAGTGGAAACACCATCACAATTCTTTTTAAAAGAGCATCACTCTGCACCCATTTTGTTTCTGCTAATTTGTATGTACAGATGGCAGTTTATCTGTAAGTACATACATGCCTGTATTCACACAATTGCTATCCTTATGCATCTGCTCATGGGTATCCTCACAGGTTCAAATTACTTGCTGACAAGCAGCGGAAGGGGCAAGTATTCATGGGCACGTATGAAATGGAAACAAGTAATACAGTGTCTCCTTCATCTCTTGCCAGGGATATTGCTTTAAAAGGTCTTATTACACAACTTGAACAATACTTTATATCTTCATCTATTCCTCTGACTCAACCCTCCCCCCACATACCAAGTTCAAGAAATATGAAGACATCGATAATGCACCAGACGAAAAAACACGATGGATCACAATTAATGCTTCCCATGTTGAATATAGGGTTTACTTCACTGTAAAGCAGGGGTGCTCAAGCTATGGCCTATGGACTGGATCCAGCCCGTGGCACCTAATAATCCAGCCTGCACTGCCCACACCGCTCCCAGAAGCGGAAGTTAGGAGCAGGTATTAAAGGGAATGTTTTAGATAATTGGATGGTTGCATTGGGGCTGAAGGATTCTTGGAGAGAGATTAAGGGCTCGGAAAGGGCGTATTCCTATTTTTCACACGTTCATGGGTCCTACTCTAGAATAGATTATGTATTTTTAACGGAAAACATGGTTAAAAATATTGAGGGAATTGAAATAGGAATTTTTAAGGAATCAGATCATGCTAAAGTGTTTTTGGAATTGAGGACACAAAAGGATAATAGGAGAGGAAGAAATTGGAGATATGATCCTAATCTATTCAAAGATCAAAAATGTAAAGAACAAATTATAGAAAGTTGGATGGAAAGCTGGCAGTGGAACGATAATGAAGAGGTAAATTTTAATGTGGTTTGGGATGCCATGAAGTCGGTTTTTAGGGGGGAAAGTATAAAGTTGGCAAGCAACAAGTATAGAAAGTATAAGGTAGCACAGGAGGAGAAAGAAAAAGAAATAAAACAATTACAGGAAGAACACTCAAAAAAGGATAATTTTTTTTTGCCAAATTACAAAAATTGAAGGCAGAATTATTGGGTAAGGATATAGAAAAACTAAAAAGAGATTTGATATATTTAAATAGAGAGTATTTTGAATTTAGCAACAAAAATTCAAGATTATTGGCAAGAGCGGCTAAAGTCAAAAAGGAAAAAAGGGAAATTGGGGTTTTGGTTAATAAACAAGGGATAAGGTGTAATAAAGTTAGTGATAAATGTAAAATCGTGAAGGATTTTTATCAAGCACTATATGCCAAAAAAGAGATAGACTTGGAGAAGCTTAAAGGGATTTTGGAGAGGCAGTTAGTGAGTGGAATAAAGCAGGAACACCAGGACAAAATGGAAGAACAGGTTTCTGAGAATGAAAGCGCGGCGCCAAAATGGCCGCCGCTCTCTTTGCAGGCCCCACCCCACCCGGACTCAGACATCCGGGTGAGTTAGGGGGCGTGGCCACCCCTCTATAAAAGGGGTGGCCACGAGGCAGCCGAGCTGCCATTTTAGAAATAGCGACGGAGAGGAGAAGTTTTTTCCGTCGCTGTTCGTTCGACTCTTCAGCTCTTTAGCCCTTGGTCCTTCCCAGCTGGGAAGGAAGGATTCACACAGAGCCTTTGGCTTGCTGCCTGCTCTGTGCTTTTTGGCGCTAGGTCGATCCCTGGAAAGGGATCCTGCGCTTTCTGCAAGATATGCTTCCCAAATGGAAGGCCCCGGCGACGAAACCGCGGCCAAAGGGGAGGACTTTTGCGGGCCCTGCACAGGGCGGGGGCAGCCCTCAGGTCGGAGGACCAGGGCCGTGCCCCCGCGGCAGGGCACTACCCCAGCTTTACCCACCGATACCGGTGGGGTGATGCAGGCTGGTGCTTGGCCTTCAGCTGGCCAGCCTCCAGCCGGCCCTTCAGGGGCTTCGGCCCTCGGCCAGCAGTTGCCGGCCATGGGTCAGGACAGCGGGGGAGGGCCTGGTGCGGGTGCACAGCACGTTCCTCCTCCGGCCCCTCATGGGCCGGAGTTTTGGGCATGGCCCTATTCTGGCCCAGGCTCTCACTTTGGGATTCCTGGTCAAATGCCTAGTGGGCCTTCCGGCACACCTGGCCCGCTTTATACTGGGGGATCTGTGGCAGTGGATGCGTTACTAACACGTTTAGCTGTGCTAGAGGCATCCTTGGGGATTGCACACAACCCCATGGGAGGGGGCCCTTCTCTCTCTGCTGGGGGCCCTTCGTGTCCACCGGCTACCTCGACGGCTGCCACACTGCAACAGGCGGCCAGCCGGGTTGAGCTGCTTGAGACGCTCCGGCCTGCGCCTGCCGGTGTCTCGCAGCTCCCCGTTCGTCCACAGCTACAGCCGGGGAGTGGTCAGGTGTGGCCCCAGAGCTCGATTCCGGTCGCGAGCTCCGACGCCCGCCGTGGGCCGGAAACCCCAGTGGGGGCGGCTCACGGGGGTGCACCTAGTGAGTATCAGGTTCAAATTAATGCACCCACATCACAGTCCACTTCCAGTGGTCAGGTTCAGTGGCCATGGCCTCGTCAAGTTGAGGCGAGTGGGCATCAGTTGCCAGCCTATCCCAGTGCCCCTTGGTTACATACTGGCACATCATTGGGGGTGGGGGTTTCCGCCCCCGGGGCAGTGCCGGGCATCGCAGGGGTTGTCCAGGTCCCGCTGCGTATGCCCCGTGTACCTAATGTGCCGGTGACGGCCTTGCCGACGGCTGGTTATTCCTTGCCCCTTGGTGATTATTTGTCCCAGGTCACGAGGGAAAAGATTTGGCGGGGGGAGTACGTGGATATATTCTCCCTATTGAACCGTGAGCCCACTAAGGAGGAGAGAGAAAGACAGGACAACAGAGACAAAGAGCTGTCCTGCTGTCGTAAGCCACCGTGCACCTGGGCCAACTGGTTGCACGCATATCTTATTTATATGGCGGTGTACCTTAGGGCCCGGCCTGATCTGGCCATTCCTATGGTCCAATATTTGGACAATATTTACAGGGCGATGGTGGATTTTCCTGGCCCATCGTGGTTGGCTTACGATGAGGAATTTAGAATGAGGGTGCCCGTGCACCCAGAGATGAGATGGGATGAGCCCTGTCAGAAATTGTGGCTCTTGTACATGACCCCCACATGTCCGGTGCCTGGGGATAGGTAACATTGTGGCCATGCCGTGCAGCGAGCTGCTCCAACACAGGCTCCCCACCAGCCGGCGGGGCAGGGGGTTCCAGCCCGCTTGCTGTGTTGGAGCTTCTCAGCTAATGGCGTGTGCAATAAGCAGCAGTGCCGATACAAACACGAGTGTCCCTCTTGCGCTGGCCCCCATGCCGCCGCCGTGTGCCCGCGGGCCGGTGGGTCACGGGGCAGAGGTAGAGGTGGACAGGGAGCGGGCAGAGCTTCTGCTGATGGAGCTGGCCAGACAAAAGGCCCCCTCCCCAGTTAATGTGTATATGTTGGAGCGATGGCTCTCAACTTATCCAAGGAGGGAGGACGCGAGGTACCTTCTGGAGGGTTTCCAGTGGGGCTTCCGTATCCCATTCAAAGGAGTGTGGGGACCCCAAGATGCCCCCAATTTACTGTCCCTGAAGGGGAGGGAGGAGGTGGCTGCCCTGAGTATTGCCAAAAAGGTAGAGGCCAAGAGGGTAGCAGGCCCCTTTTCTGTACCACCCTTCCCCAACCTAAAGGTCTCCCCTCTGGGGTTGGTACCCAAAAAGGCCCCGGGGGAATTTCGCTTAATCCACCATCTATCGTACCCGGCGGGTTATTCTGTCAATGATGCTATTCCTGATGACCTTTGTTCGGTCAGGTATACGTCTTTTGACCAAGCCCTGCGGATGGTGCGCTCTTGTGGTCCTGGTGCCCTCCTGGCAAAATGTGACATTAAATCGGCATTCCGATTGTTGCCAGTGCACCCGGGGGACTTTGAGCTATTGGGTTTGGCCTTGTTGGCCAAACGTAAAGTGTCACTTCGTGAGCTTCAGGTACTACATGGCCATCTTAACTTTGCCTGCAGGGGGGTCACGCCTGGCAGAGCATTTGCTTGGCGCCTATGTGACGCCATGTCTGGCTTGTCGAGGCGCCATCATAGGGTACGACTGACCGGGGGAATGAGAGCTGACCTTTTGGTTTGGCTCACATTCCTGCGGGAATTCAATGGGGTCTCCTTTTGGAGATCCAACCTTTTAGTTTCCCCTAGGTTCCAAGTACAGTCGGATGCCTCCGGCTCCCTGGGATATGGGATTTACTTTGAAGGGAGGTGGGCTTATGGCCAATGGCCTCCAGCATGGCGGGGCACGGATCGCCTCCGCGATCTTACATTCCTTGAGTTCTTTCCAATCCTGGGAGCTTTGATGCTATGGGGCGAGGAGTGGGCCGACTCAGTGGTCCATTTTTGGTGCGACAATGCTGCGGTAGTGCACATTGTTAATGCTCAGACGTCTAAATCACCCAGGGTGATGGCGTTGGTTCGCCAGTTTGTGTTACGTAGCCTACGCCTGAATGTGCTTTTTAGGGCCAGACATGTACCAGGTATTAATAATGATATTGCTGATGCTTTATCCCGCCTGCAGATCCCCCGGTTCCGCGCCTTGGCTCCGGATGCAGAGGAATTCCCCTCGCCACTCCCGGCCGAGATTTGGACATTTGGCAAGGAGAGGTGAACCGGGCGATCGGCATGTCTTTGGCACCCCGCACGCATAAGGCGTATCATCATGCTTTCGTTCAATTTATAAATTTTTGCGTGCAACTTCAGTTGCCCGAACTGTGGCCCATCCCAGTGGAACAAATTTTACAATTTATGGTTTATCTACACAGTCAGGGCCTAGCTCCCCGCACTATAGCATCCAGGCTGTCAGCACTGGCATTTATGGCCAAGGTGTGGGGTTTTGCTGACTGCATGAACGATTTCCGCATACGAAATGTTTTGGAGGGGTGGACACGGGAACGTGGACGCAGCCCGGACACTCGCCACCCAATTTCTCCAGGGGTGCTTACCCACCTTGCACGAGGCTGGCATAACCTGTGTTTTGATAGGTATGAGGCGGCTCTTTTTCATGCTGCTACCACGGTGGCCTTCTTTGGAGCGCTCCGCATCAGTGAGTTGGTAGTACTGTCTAAGGCGGATGCGACTCGTAGGGCACTGGAACTCGACGATGTCTATGTTTCTAATGAGTGGGCTCAGTTGAGGATACGGTCCTCAAAAGTTGATCAGCACGGCGTAGGCAGTGGAGTTAGACTGCTACGATGTTCCATTGCAGACATCTGTCCGGTTGGTGCCCTACAGGAGTTCTTGGCAGTGCGTGGCACGCACCCTGGCCCGTTTTTCTGCCACCAGGATGGGTCTCCCCTTACTAAATTTCAATTTTGGAAGGTGACCGGTATGGCACTATCCAGTGTTGGCCTCCCTGGGGCTCGTTACGGCACCCATTCATTTAGGATAGGTGCTGCTTCAACTGCGGCTGCATTTGGGTGCTCTGAGGCTGATATACGCCATATGGGAAGATGGGGATCTATGCGTTTTGCATTATATGTTCGCCCTCTTCAGGTATGAGTACCAGTTAAGTCACTGTTCTCTTTTTCTCTTACAGACCCTGTGTGTCCCCACACACCGGTGGCAGTATGGCTGGTGGGCCACAGTTACGTGCACTGGGCAGCACAGTATGCTGCGGCGACAGAGTGGGGACCCCAGCTTGGACTGCGCACATCCGCACGCATACGTTGGTACGGTAAGCGCGGAATGAGATGGCGGGAACTGTTGCCATTCCTTTTTTCCATCAGGGATGCTGAACCGCCTGATGTCCTTGTACTGCACCTCGGGGGCAATGACCTCGCCCAGGTCACTGGCCTTCCTTTAAAATTCACGATTTGCAGTGACCTAGCTTATTTGCACTATGTGTGGCTGTCCACAAGGCTGCTATGGTCGGACATCATACCGCGTCATGCTTACAGGGGAGGTATTGACCTCCATGCCCTTGACCGTGCTCGCCGCTTGGTGAACAGGGCGGTTGCCCGGTTCTTGGCAGACAAGGGTTTGGGGATGGTCATCCGACACCTCACCATTAGTTTACAAAATTATGATCTTTATGCAGGGGATGGGGTCCACCTGTCGGCTAGAGGTATGAACCTCTTTTTGGAAGATTTGCAAGCAGGCCTGTTGACCGAGCTGATGGTCTGGGGGGGGGGTGGTGGTGGTGAGTCTTCATTGAAGCCTCCCCGTGTGGCGGGTAGCACTAGTAAGGTAAATATTTATGACCCATAGGTATCCGGCAGGTTCACAATTGACTGGCCAACACTTAGACAGGTACAGGTGTAATAACGTTGATCGGTCAACAACGAACCAGGCAAGGGGTGATGGCAGGAGCTTTTCAGCATGCATCACCCCGTGATTTGACGGATACACGTCAGAGGGTGGGGTCAGTAGATAGTTTATTGACTACGGTCAACAATTTGTTTGTGTCAACAAACAAATTGATACAAATGGATACATTGTAGCCAATTACCATTGGCAATTTTGGGAGGAACCTTACCAGTGTTACTGCGGCCTGCTTGCCTTAAGAATTATAATTGGATGAATACCAATTGAAAGTTATAATTCGGACTAGGGCATCATTCAATAAAAGTGGCCCAATGCCTTTATCCATATACCGGTGTCTGAGTCTTTCTTTGGGGGGTGCGCCTGCAAGACTTGGAGAAGCTTAAAGGGATTTTGGAGAGGCAGTTAGTAAGTGGAATAAAGCAGGAACACCAGGACAAAATGGAAGAACAGGTTTCTGAGAAAGAGGTAAAGGAAGTAATTAGTGGTTTGAAGTTGGGGAAAGCCCTGGGAGATGATGGACTACTGACCGAGTTTTATAAGGAATTTAAAGTCGTTGTGGTACCAAAGTTGGTAAAGTTATATAATTATATCTTAGATGGTGGACAAATTCCGACTTCATGGTATAAGACTACAATTGTTCTGCTGCCAAAATTGGGAAAAAATTCGGAAAAAGTGGAATCTTATAGACCAATTTCTCTTATAAATCAAGATGCCAAGATCTTCACAGCAATACTGGCTAACCGTTTAAACAAATTCATGGGAGAATATATAAATGTTGATCAAGTAGGTTTTTTAAAAGGAAGGCATATGGCTGATTTGACCAGGAGGGTGTTAGATCTAATTGATAATGTTAACCAAACGAAGGAAAAGGTGGGGCTATTATCTTTGGATATTTTCAAGGCATTTGATTCGTTACAATGGTCTTCGATTAAGGATTTGGATTTGGCTATGGATTTGGAGATAGATTTAGAAGGGTAATTGATTTGTTATATCAGAAAGGGATTGCTAAGATTAGGGTAAACGATGAGGTTACAGATGAAGTAAAGCTTGAGGCAGGTACTAGACAGGGCTGTCCTCTGTCCCCTATCTTGTTCATTATGGCAATGGAAATTCTGGCTAAAAATATAAGGGAAGATTCAAGTATAGAAGGGATAATGGGTAATAAGGTAAGTATGTATACAGATGACACATTGCTAATGGTGAAACATCCGGAGGGAGTTATGGATAGGATTAAAGCGCAAATAGAGGATTTTGAGGATATAACAGGGTTGACGATAAATTGGGATAAATCGGAAATGATGTTGTGTAATATGGGGGAAGAGGAGAAGAAAAAGATGGTGGGGCTATCTAACATACAAATCAAAGATAAGTTGAAATATTTGGGGATAATTATTTCAAATAGATTGGAAGAACTTAAAAGATTGAACTATGATAGCTTGAAAACAGAATTTAAGATTAGAATACAAAGTCTTCAAAAGTTGAAGTTGTCATGGTTTGGGAGGATTGCAATTTGTAAAATGATGTTGTTGCCGAGAATTAATTTCCTATTTGATGCACTTGCAATTCAAATGAAGGAAAAGGAGATTAATGAGTTTCAAAAGATGTTTAATAATTTTTGCAATGGAGGTAAAAAAATCTAGATTACCAAAGAAACTCTGGTACCTGCCTCAGAAAGAAGGGGGTTTGGGGATGCCAAATTTATTAGCGTATTATCGCGCATTTCAAATCAAGAATGTTGTGAAGATTTTGGCAACAGGAAAAGTAATTTGGGAGGAGATGAAAGACTACAGGAATATTGGTAAAATGATTTTTTTGGGAGATAAGGTTAAAATGATAGCCACCAGTAATACTATGATGAGGGGACTCATGAATGTGTGGAAAAGATTAAAGAAGGATTTGGTCCCAGACGTCTCTCCAATTTTGGAATTGGCAGACATGGCGTGCTTTCTGATAAAAATAGATAAAAAATAAAAGAAATATTGGATAAAAATGAAGTCTTCTTGGTGAAAGAGTGGTTAAGGACATGTGGAGATGAAAATAAGAAGAAAAAATTGTTTGAACAGTTAAAATTGGATTGGTTTCAGAAAATGAAGGTTAATAACTGGAACAAAAAATACAGAAGAGAATTATGTATAGACAGAGAAAAGACGGAATTTGAAGAATTGGTTTTGAAAATTCGAAAAGGAGATAAAAGCATTAAGGGTCTAATAAGTAAACTTTATGCCTTAATAATCCACAGGAAGATTTGAAATTGAAGTGGGAACAGGATTTGAATATAAAGCTAGGGAATGATGAATGGAGAAACAAGTGGAAAAAGAGGATAATGAGAACTATGTCAGTAAGAATTAAGGAACATAATTATAAAATGTTGTGGCAATGGTACCTGACACCACTGAGGCTACATCAGATTGACAATAAAAGGGACAATTTATGTTGTAGATGTAAAGATACTGTTGGAACCTATGAGCATATGTGGTGGAGCTGTAAAATGATAAATGATTTTTGGAGAAGAATAGAAAAAGAGGTTGGGGAAATAATGGGTAAGAAAATTAAATTGGCGTCAGGTACCATTATGCTAACAGACGTGGATGGTATGTGTTTAAACAAGGAGGAAAAAGAGTTATTAGAAATAATGCTAACTACGGGTAGACAATGCATTGCTAGAAATTGGAAAAATAATGTAACTATACAGACGGGAGAATGGTATAAGGAAATGTGGAACCTAGCATTGAATGATAAATTGACATGGGAGATAAAAGTAAAAAGGGATAAATTGAAGGAAAATAGATTTTGGAGTATTTGGAAGCCTTTTGTTGATCACTCCCTTATGGGTATGGAATGCTGTAGACCTGTACCATTTCAAAGTAGTTTTTGGAGACAATATTGAGACCGAACTCTCCGGGGCAATGTAAATAAACACTGGGTGAATTGTAAGTGAAAATTGGAGCTTGATAGTTGTACCTAAATAATAGCACTACTGAAATGTTTTATGAATTGGCTATAGTTACAGTGTTAATTTTCAAGTGGATATTCAATATTATGTGCACTATAATAGATAATTGTTCAACTATCATCTATGTGGTTATTTTCTATGAAACTCATATATAAAAAAAAAGAAGCGGAAGTTAAATGTGCCTGTGTGTTGTCTATGCATGCAGTTCAGCTGTTCGCCATTAGCGCAGCTGAGGGAGCTCATGTGGCTCCGATTAACCCAATGAGTAACTAGCGCAGGAAACCTTCCTGCCACAGGTGAACTATGTCAGGTATGCAGTACGTCAGAAAGACGTCACTGATATCGTAACCAATAGGCACCTTCGGGTGAGATTCAAATGTATCAGGTACAATATATAAAGGGGCAAGGCTCCGCCATTGCCTCATGTACAGATTGACCATGCTGCAATAAAGAAGTGTTTAGCCCATCTGCCAGCTCATGTGCAATCAATCTGCCTACATCAAACTGTGTATGTGCAAAACACTGCCATAAAGCACCCGCGGCTGTTGTAAACGTTGTAAAAAATGGTCAGTTCTGATGTTTTTAATCTGCAACTCCTGCCGGCTTGTGTGCAATCAATCTGCCTACATCAAATTGGCGATGAAGGTGGGATAATGGCATCCCACAGGGTCACCCTCGCTCCTTTCAATACCTCCCAGCTGGAGTCATGGGACCTCTACGAGGAACAGTTTCTGTACGTGATGGACGCGGAGAAAATTGAGGGCTAAGCGCAAAGGCGAGCCTGCCTACTGGCTCAGTGCGGGTTGCCAACCCTGGAACTGGCAAGGAACCTCCTGATGCCAAGGGTACTCAAAATGGTACCACTAGCCGAAATCCTCGCTGCCCTGCGGGCACATTTCTGCCCAAAGGTGTCCATGTTCCCGGCAAGATTGGCATTTAGCCAGTGAGACCAACGAACTGGAGAGACTGTGGTGGAGTACGTAGCCGTGCTGAGGCTGGTGGCCATTCCATGCCGCTGGGGAGCCTTCCTGGCCGAGGCGTTGTGAGACCGTCTCCTACTCGGCCTGTGGGATGAAGAGGCTCAGCGGAAACTGTTAGTCCGAGATGAGGACATCACGTTTGAGCAGGTCTTGCAGGCGCACAAGCTGCTGAGGTGGTAAAGGATGTAGTACGGGCATGCAGGACAAAGCCCGCAGCCCCGGGAAGTTCAGCGTCCACGGTGCAAGCCCACAGCTGTTCGTCACACCGTGCACAAGAGTTGAGAGCCGCGGCGGCCACCGCCATGTCCTCCTCAGAATCCAGCAAGAGCAAGAGCGAACCAGAGGTCCAGAAGGTGAGGAAAAGGCCATCCGAAAAGAGAGACACCACTGAAGCAAGCCGACGCTGCGAGGGGTGGGGGGCTCACATAACCGGAAAAAATGCCCCTTCAAGAAGGCAGAGTGCCACAACTGTGGACGTTTGGGACACATAGCGAAGGTGAAAAATTTGTTAATTTGGGCTTAAAATTAAAATTGATGAATCGAATTAAATCTTTAGGTCAAGAAGCCCTAAAAATGGAATCTATAACAGTAGAAGTATACAATGACATATCATTGGAATAACGGGTCTGGAGATCACGTTTAAAACCAGTGACTAAAATATTAAGAGACAAGGGCATTAAATATAATTGGAGGCCACCCAAACAATTAAGATTCATGAATCAAGGGAAAAATTTTGTATTAAGGGAAACTCCTCAAATGTTGGACATACTTATAAGTGCAAATATTATAGAGAAGGGTTCAAAGGACTGGCAATCTCTAAAGGAGACACTAACTTCAAAGATGAAGGAGCAGGAAGATGAGGTGGAAGACGAAGAAATGCTGGGGGCAGAGGGAGGTAATTAAATGGTTTGGTCATTCATTTTATTAAATGGTCTATTGAAAATATATTAATCTTTAAGTTTGTAAAAATAGATATTGAACATGCAACGGTTGTATGTCAGAATGTCATTTTTTTGCTTAACGTTCCCCCCCCCCCAACTTTGGATGTCAAAGGTTGCTTTCCGAGTAGGAAAGTGGGGGGGTTGAGAATTTTTTCTCATTTTTATTATTGTTAAGTTTTTTTCTTTGCACATGGAATTCAAAGGTTGATAGAAGTAATTTAAAATGGATGAAAGAGAACTTTTTTTGTAGTTTTTTAATTTTTCCCCACAATTTTTCTTTTTTCTTTCAATTTTGGGGAACTGTCGGTGAGGGTAATAAGACCAATACTCCCTCATGTCAAGGAGATTAAAAATTATATCATACAACGTTAAGGGCCTGGGGAATCAAATTAAGAGAAAAAGACTAGAGGTAATTTTGAACAGAGAGAAAGCAGATGTTATATTTCTTCAAGAGACTCACCAAAAAAATATAAATAAAAATAATCTTTATGTAAAGGGAACCGACATATATGAAAATGTTTGGGAACCTCAAATTCTAGAGGTATAGCTACCATAATAGCGAATAAACTGGGGTTTATAATGTCCAAGAATATATGTGATAAAGAGGGAAGGTTTCAGCTAATTAAGGGTAAGATCGAAGATGATGAATATACCTTGGTAAACATTTATGCTCCAAACAAAAATCAAGGTTTCTTTTTAGATAAGATTTTACCAATTATAAAAAAAAGAAAGATCACCAAACTTGATAGTAGGTGGAGACTTTAATTTAACAAGAGCTGTGACTGATGTTTCCAATTATTCCAACTATCGGAAAGGTCAATTCAATATACTTGACAGGTGGATGAAGAAGCTAAATCTTACAGATACTTGGAGATATATGAAAGGAAAGGAAAAGGGATTTACCTTCTTCTCCTCAGTGTCAAGAACATATTCCAGATTAGATTATTTTATGGTATCAGAAAACCTTTCACATAATTTGGAAGAATTTAAAATAGGCACGTTTAAGTTGTCAGATCATACCCCAATCACTTTGGAAATTAATTTAGGAAAGGATGTTTCAAAAAGTACTATATGGAGGTTTGACACAAAACTCCTAAATAATGAAGTGATAAAGAAAAGATTGATGGACAAATAGGTAGAAAAATGGGAGATCAATGATACGGGTGAAGTGGCACCACATATTTTATGGGATGCCATGAAAGCGGTATTAAGGGGAGACTGCATTCAGGAAAAATTATTATTGATAGAGAATTAAATAGGAAAATAGTTAAAAGAGAACAAGAATTAAAAGAATTAGAAAGAAGACATGCAGAGGATGGTAATGAGAGGAATTGGAATAAACTTCAGTCTTTAAGAAAAGAGGTAATAGGTTTAGAAATTGACAAAGCAAGAAAGGATATTGTATATCTAAAGAGAAATGACTTTGAATTTAATAGTAAGGATATGAAAACTTTAGCAAAAAGAGCAAAAAATAAGAAGATCAAGAGACAAATAGAAGCTCTGGCAGATGAGGATGGTCTCATAGTACATAAACTAGAGGGGAAACTCCATATTGCAGAAAAGTTCTTTGCGGATTTATACAAAGAAAAGTCTGTTAATGTGACAAATTTAGGAACTTTTTTAGATCAAAATTTAAATATAAAATTAAAAAAGAACACTCAGATTATATGGAGCAAGAAATTCAAGATAAAGAAATTGAAATAGTGATTAAAAACTTAAAAAATGACAAAGCACCAGGTGAAGATGGTTTTCCATTGGAAATATATAAACAATGTCAGGAAGTAATGATTCCCAAATTAAAGAAATTGTATAATTATATATTAGAGGGGGGAAATATGCCAAAATCCTGGAGTCGTTCAATTATGGTATTGATCCCAAAACCGGGTAAAGATAGGGAAAAAATTGATGCCTACCGCCCTATTTCCTTATTAAATCAGGACGCTAAGATATTCACCTCTTTATTGAATAACAGACTTAATAGCTTTTTAAGCTTTTATATAGGAGAGGACCAAGCTGGTTTTTTGAAGGGCAGACAGATGGAGGGACTAATAAGTAGGTTAGTTAATATTATAGATTTGGTTAAAAAGAGTAAGGAAAAAGTTTGTATTTTGGCACTAGATATCTACAAAGCATTTGACTCTATTCAGTGGTCTACTATTAAAGAAATATGTTGCAGATTAGAGTTTGGTTCTAAATTTAAACATGCAATTGATCAATTATATAATGATTCAGTGACAAGAATAAAAATGAATAATAGGTTAAGTGGGGAAATCGAGATTAAGGCTGGTACCCGACAAGGCTGCCCGCTCTCCCCATCACTTTTCATTCTAGCAATGGAGTTGTTAGCAAGAAGTATTCGACAAGATGAAGGTTTGACAGGTGTTAAAAACAAAAAAAATAGTCTATTTGCAGATGACACCTTGCTAGTGGTCAAAGACCCTCTTCTAAATATTAATAAAATTCAACATCACTTGAAGTTATTCGAGCAAGTTACAGGATTAAAAATAAATTGGAATAAAACAGAAGCTATTACTTGTAATCTATCGGAGGGGGAAAAGAAGAAAGTAATGGAAAAATATAAATTTAAAATAAAAGATAGAATGAGATATTTGGGAATAATGGTGTCAGACGAAGTTAAGGGTTTGTATAAGATCAACTTTAATAAGTTAAAAGAGGAAATAAAAAGAATTAAGGATCAATGGAAATCATTGAAAATATCATGGTTTGGGATGATAAATTTGTGCAGGATGAAAATTATGCCAAAACTAAACCTTTTATTTGAAAATTTACCAATACAAATAAAAGAAACAGAGCTTAAAATCTGGCAGAAATTGATAAATGAAATCTGTAATAATGGAAAAAAGCCAAGAATTAATAAAAGTTTATGGTATTTAAAAAACAAGTTGGGAGGGCTAAATATCCCGAATGTTAAACTCTATTACAGAGCTTTCAATTTAAAGAGAATTATTAAACTATTAAGTCAAAATTGTGCGCAAAAGTATGAATTAGATTATATAGAGTTTAGAAATTGGAAGGGCAAATTATTTTTAGGTGAGATAAGAACTAATCCCCAATTTTGTAATTTTTCTTTAAAGAATATATTCAGAATATGGAAAGGATTAAAACCAATATTATCTCCAAATTCTTCGCCCATAATGGAAACAAACAAAATTGTCCTTTAGAGGTAACAATAAGTACAAGAGAAATTTTACACGCAAAAAAGCTCTATTAATCACGGATTGGATTGATAATTGTAATACCATCTTCCAAAGAAAAAGTATTTATGCGGAGTTAGGCTTAAACTGGCTGCAAGAACTCCAGATGGAGGCATGGAATAGAAAGATGAGGGAAAACAGTACAATAAATCGGGCATCAACCCCCTTCGAAAATCTGACTCTTGAAGTAAGGAATGGTAAAAAGAATTTAAGATTTATCAGTTGTTAAATTCTAGTGAAGATACTCAGCATTGGCTTAAAAAAATTTGGGAGGAGGATTTGGGAATTATAATAAAAGATGAGAACTGGAAAAAGAAATGGACCCATAGAAGTATGAAATCACTTTCAATAAAGGAAAAAGAACATAATTGTAAAGTACTTTGGAGGTGGTATCTCACTCCAGCCAAATTACATTTAATAAATAATAAGAACTCTGATTTATGCTGGAGATGTAATAAAGGAAAAGGGACTTATATTCATATGTGGTGGCTGTGTGATAAAATGAGGAATTTCTGGGATGTTATAGAAGAAGAATTGAATAAAATATTAAAAATAACAATAGTGCTAAGTCCAAAGATAGTATTACTAGGTGAAGTGGATGATTTACATCTGGAAAATAATAAAAAAGAATTATTGTTATCTTTATTGATGGTAGCCAGACAGCTAATTGCCAAGGAATGGAAGAGTGGAATTAATTTTAGTAAAGTTAGATGGTACGCAGATGTTTGGCAATTGGCTCTCAATGAGAAATTAACTATCCAAGTTTACCAGAAAAAGGGGTTACCAATAAAGACACCATTTTGGGAGATTTGGGGTTCCTTTGTCAACTTCGCTTTATTAGGTGATAACAAGTTTAACCCAAGCCCTGACATGATCAAATTTCGGAAATAGAATTGAAGGTAAATGGTCAAGAAACCCCTGCCGACATCCCCCGACAGAACACAGGTGGTCGGGTTATATTGTTTTATTGCTTTAGGTACTTTTATTATGTATAGATTTGTTACTGTATTATTTTTTGTATTATTTTCATTATTTGTTTTTGTATTATTTCAGTTCTTAATAAAAGCTTAATAAAATTTTTAAAAAAAGGAAGGCAGAGTGCCACAACTGCGGACGTCTGGGACACATAGCGAAGGTGTGCAGACAACGCAGAAGCCGAGACCCTGACCGGACCAGCCGCCATGGCTGAAAGGACAAGGTCATCCGGAAAGTGCATGCGGGGGACACCGTGGTGAGACGTGTGTCGGACCGACGTACCCGTTTTTTGTGAAGGTACTGTTGCAGGGGGTCCAAGTAAAGATGGAGGTGGACTCAGGGACTGCCTATTTCATAGTCTTGCAGACGGAGTTTCTGCGAATACCCCCTAGGGACCGCCCCAAACTGAGAGCCCTCAGGACGAACTGAATGTAGTTCAGGGTAACTACATTCCGATCCTGGGGGTGGGAGATTTCACCGTCTGTTTCAAAAACTTCACAAGGAAGTTGCCCTTGGTGGTTCTTAAGGGGGGGTCCAGTTGTCTTCTAGGGACCCAGTGGTTCAAACCGCTGGGAATTGCACTGACTGGCATCAACGCCGTCCGAGGTGACCCCATTCAGGATGTGTGCAATGCACATCCCACAGTCTTTGAGAAAGGACTTAGGGAGTACAGGGAGCCTCCAGTGGACTTTGATATTGACCCTTCCATTTGCCCCGTATGGCTAAAGGCACGAAGAGTGCCTTTTGCACTAAAGGACAAAATCGAAGCAGAACTGGGCAAACTGGTGGGTCAGGGAATTTTGGTTCCAGTGGACTCTGCAGATTGGGAGACACCGATTGTAACTGCCATGAAGTCTAATGGGGAGGTTAGAATTTGTGCTGATTACAAGTGTACTATCAATAAGGCAATTCGCCCCAATGCCTACCCAGTGCCGGTAGTTAGCCACTTGCTGGCTAAGTTACACGGGGGTAAATGCTTTGCGAAGTTGGACCTAACACAGGTGTTACACCTGCGGCCGCAGCTACTCAGACGATAGTTACGCACAAGGGTACGTTTAAGGTGACATGCCTCCAGTTCAGCATGAACTCAGCCCCCAGGATATTTCAGGTGCTTGTGGAACGCCTCCTTAAGGGTCTCCCCGGGGTCTTGCCATATTTTGACGATGTATTGATAACAGCTGGGGATGAGTCAGACCTAGCCCAGAGGTTAGACCAGTTACTATCTGTGTTTGAGAGGGCTAGGTTACATCTGATAAGGGACAAATATGTGTTCTATGCAAACGAGGTTGTTTCTGGGGTTTCAAATCACCCCCGATGGGGTAAAACCATCGAAATCCAAAGTTGTGGCAGTACAGGACGCCCCCAGGCCAGCTGCCAAACCAGAGCTACAGTTGTTCTTAGGGCTCCTGAACTTCTACCACTCCTTCCTCCAATGGAAGGCATCTGTGGTGGAGCCGCTGCACCGCCTACTGAAGGAGGATGCAGTCTGGTGGGGGGGGAGGGTCAGGAGCGGGTGTTCAATGAGTTACAGCGGCTCCTCTCTTCCGAGGTGATATTAACTCATTTTGACCCCAGAAAGCCTGTACTTGTGTGTGATGCCTCACCCATGGGGGTCGGGGCTGTCCTCTTCCACGTGCTTGATAACAGGAGGGAGGCACTGATTGTGTTCTACTCGAGATCCCTCTCGAAAGCAGAGCGCAACTATGCACAGACAGATAGGGAAGCCCTCGCAATCATCGCAGGGACGAAGAAATTCCATGATTTCTTGTATGGGAGTTCACCATTGTCACAGACCACAAGCCCCTCCTGGGAATCTTTGTCACGGCCAAGCCCACTCCCCAGAATCTTTCCCCACGAATTTTACGATGGGCAATTTTCTTAAACGCGTACCAGTTCACACTGGTACATCACCCAGGGAAAGACATTGCTCATGTGGATGCACTTTCCAGGTCCCCCCTACCAGAGCTGGGGGAACCAAAGTGCAAGGTTTCGCAAGATCACCAGGTGCTGCTCATAGAGTCTCTCGACTTGCCCCCCATTGTGCCCGCAGATATCACCAAGGCAACCGCCAAAGACAAGGTGCTGTCCCTGGCATTGGCATGGGTAAAGAAGGGCTGGCCCGCAATGTCCCCATCCGAGGAACTAGCATCGTTCTTCAGGAAACGTTTCGAGTTCTCGCTCAAGAGAGGATGCCTCCTCTGGGGCCAGAGGGTAGTAATTCCCAAGGTTTTTCGAGCCAAGGTGCTCCGTTTGCTACACATGAGTCACCCGGGGATCGTGAAGTCGAAAGCTCTGGCAAGGAGCTATTTCTGGTGGCCCAACATAGATAAGGACATAGAGCAGTTGGTGGATGCGTGTGTGAGTTGCCAACACTCACGGCCTGAGGAGCACAGATTACCTCCCAGGGAGTGGGACACAGCCTGCAGACTGTGGTCAAGGGTCCACATGGACTTTGTGGGGCCTTTCTGGGGTACAATGTTAGTGGTTGATGCATTCTCGAAATGGCTGGAGGTCATTCCAATGTGAAACATGTCCTCCGCAGCCACAGTCAAACACCTGAGGAAGGTGTTCACGTGTTTTGTTCTGTGTTAATTTTGGATAACGCAACCACATTCAGGCATTCCTCGAATGGAATGCGATCAGGCATGTTACCTCCGCTCCGTTTTACCCAGCCACAAATGGTCAAGTAGAGTGCTTGGTCTGCACTACAAAGGAGGCACTAAGGTTTCGATATGCAGTATTCCCTCCCGGGTTTCTTTTCTGATTCGGGCCAGTGCTCCCGACATGCCGCTAACACTGCTTGTTTCCCCTCTGTAGGATGAGAGTCTGCGGAACCCGGAACTCCCCATTCCTCTGAGATCAGCCTAGCCGCTGCCCGGCTCAAAAGAACATGCAGGCCACCACAATGGATGAGGGACTTCATCCCATCCTAGGGGGGAGGGATGTTGTGTATGGAACTTGTGCCCTTAAGAAATGTAACCTTGCATTCAATGTAACCTTGTATCCAAATGAACTGTGAATGAGTCCCGGTGATTACAATGTAACTCAGCTGTCCTTGCTAGTGATTCAGCTGCCACTAGAGGCAGCTGCAGAGCTCAGCCCATATGGTTCGGATCACCCAATCATTGAGTAGCGCGGGAAACATTCCCACCACAGGTAAACCTTGTAAGGTATTCAGTACGTCCCAATGATGTCACTGAAACCACAACCAATAGGCGCCCATAGGGCGAAATTCAAATGTACTGTAAGCATATATAAGGAGCTACGACTCCGCCATTACCTCATGTTCAGATTGTATAACTTGCAATAAAGATGTGCTTGGCCCCCTGACTGCTGCCTACCGTGTATCAATCTGCAAACATCAAAGTGAAATACTTGGTTCACAATGATTATGAAGAAAGTAAAGGCTCAGGGTTATCTTCTGAAGCCAAAGAGTGCTATATTTGGGGCATATAAAAGGAAGTACTGTACTTGACCAAATGGAGTTACCATGGGACCACTGCCACAAGATACGGCAGTGGCGATATATTTGGATAGATTTAAAAAGAGATTAGATACAGTATATTGAAAGACTCTCAATTACCATATTTCATTCTAACTTTGTTCAGTATAGCTTCAGTTTTGAAAGCTATATGCCTCTTTATATAATATTTTGTGCTGGGGAAAGTGAGACAGAAGGTACAGTGTAATCATTGTCCTTCTGATACCCTCCCAAAGGCAATTGGCTCACCAATGTTCAAGCAGAATGCAGGTCTTGGGAGGTCTATGGCCTGATGGTCCAGCTTGGCTCTTCTTAGACTCCTAGGATGGGCTACTAGCCTACAGAAAGCATGTATACCTTATGTTATCTTATAAACTGTGAACTGCATGCCCTCTAAAACATGTACAGTATGTCCCCATTTTCTCTCAAAATGAAAAGAGACACCAGAAGTTTACTTCTGGCTTTAGCAAACAAACAGGAATGTGAATAACAAACAAACATACACACACCTGGTTTTAAATGAGCATTTATTTCTTTATTTTATTGCACTTTTATACCACCCATTTGGGTGGTGCACATACAAATAACAAAAATAACATAATAAAAGAAACAAAGAAAGATCACCAAACTTGATAGTAGGTGGAGACTTTAATTTAACAAGAGCTGTGACTGATATTTCCAATTATTCCAACTATCGGAAAGGTCAATTCAATATACTTGACAGGTGGATGAAGAAGCTAAATCTTACAGATACTTGGAGATATAGGAAAGGAAAGGGATTTACCTTCTTCTCCTCAGTGTCAAGAACATATTCCAGATTAGATTATTTTATGGTATCAGAAAACCTTTCACATAATTTGGAAGAATTTAAAATAGGCACGTTAAAGTTGTCAGATCATACCCCAATCACTTTGGAAATTAATTTAGGAAACGATGTTTCAAAAAGTAATATATGGAGGTTTGACACAAAACTCCTAAATAATGGAGTGATAAAGAAAAGATTGATGGACAAATGGGTAGAAAAATGGGAGATCAATGATACGGATGAAGTGGCACCACATATTTTATGGGATGCCATAAAAGCGGTATTAAGGAAGAGATTGGAAGGAACATTGAAAAGAGAGAAAGCAGATGTTATCTTCCTCCAAGAAACCCATCAAAAGAATGAAAATAAAAA
Organism: Bradypodion ventrale; assembly: GCA_035047345.1. Taxonomy (NCBI): domain Eukaryota; kingdom Metazoa; phylum Chordata; class Lepidosauria; order Squamata; family Chamaeleonidae; genus Bradypodion; species Bradypodion ventrale. Next base: position 19,802,555 of record JAWDJE010000010.1, on the reverse strand, counting down.
CATTTATGTAAAAGGAATGGAAACATATGAAAAAAGTTTGGGATCATCCAATTCAAGAGGTATAGCTATACTAATATCAGATAAACTGGATTTCATAATATCTGAGAATATTAAAAATAAGGAAGGCAGATTTCAGTTGATAAGGGGCAAAATAGAGGAGGAAGAATACACATTGGTTAACGTGTATACTCCTAATAAAGATCAAGGAGTTTTCTTGGACAAAATTCTTCCCATTATAAAAAAGGAAAGATCATCAAATTTAATTGTTGGAGGTGATTTTAACTTGGTAAGATCAGCATTAGATACATCAAGGTCTGATAGTTCTAGGAAAACTCAATTTAAAATAATCAATAAATGGATGCAGAAGTTGGATCTTAAAGACGCATGGAGGGTAATAAAAGGTAAAGAAAGAGCATATACCCTTTTCTCTCCTAAATATAAAACATACTCGTGCCTGGATAATTTTTTTGTGTCAGAAAATTTATCTCATAATTTGGAAGATTTTAAAATAGGTAATTTTAAATTATCTGATCACGGGATGATTGTGCTCGAAATATGTTTGATAAATAGAATAAGGCAGAATAGAGTATGGAGAATAGACACTAAATTACTTAATAATGAATGGATAAAATAATTTAATAAATAAATGGACAACAATTTGGGAAAATAATAATAACGGCGAAGTCAAATTACATACTTTGTGGGATGCAATGAAGGCGGTTATTAGAGGAGATTACATAATAGAAAAAGCTAATTTTGCTAGAGAGTCAAACCAACTGTTAATTAAAAGGGATCAGGAGATAAAAGAGCTAGAGAGAAAACATGCGGATATGGGAAGTGAAACAATCTGGAATAAATTACAGGCATTAAAAAAGGAAACAATAGCCGATGAAGTTGAAAAAGTTAGGAAGGAACTGGCATTATCTTAAAAAGAATGATTTTGAGTTTAATAATAAGGATATGAGAAATTTGGCAAGAAAAGTTTGACAAAAAAAGGTCAAGGGACAAATAGAGATGCTGATTAATAAAAAAAGGTGAAAGATAGAGTAAATTGGAAGATAAATGAGTAATAGCAGAGGAATTCTATACAGAATTATACAAAAATATGGAAATTAGTGATGATAAATTCACCTCCTATTTAGATAAACATTTGTTATATCATTTAAAAGAAGAACATAAAAATTTAATGGAACAGGATATCAAAGTTAAGGAAATAAAAGAGGTGGTAAGCAAGTTTTTAAAAAATAAAACTCCTGGCGAAGATGGGCTCCCATCGGAATTTTATAAAGAGTGTCAAGAAGTAGTAATTCCCAAATTAAAAAAACCTATATAATTATATATTGGAAGCAGGGGACATTCCGAAATATTTGAGTCGCTCGGTAACAGTCTTAATCCCCAAGCCAGGAAAGGATAAAAAGAGAATTGATGCATATAGACCAATCTCGCTGCTCAACCAAGATGCTAAAATTTTCACATTAATAAGGAATAATTGTCTCAATAAATTTTTAAATGTGTGTCTTGGAGAAGATCAAAACTGCTTTGTTAAAGGTAGGCATATGAGTATATATATGAATAAGTCATTTAGTAAATATTTTGGATACAATAAAGCAGAAAAAAGAAAAAAATATGTGTGATAGCATTGGATATTTACAAAGCCTTTGATTCGATCCAGTGGAAAACAATAAAAGGAATATGTGAAAAATTACATTTTGCCCCAAATTTAGACATGTGAGAGATCAATTGTATAAAGAAAGTAAAACAAAAATTAAATTGAACAATTGGTTAAGCAAGGAAATCAATTTTAATGCAGGAACTAGACAGGGTTGCCCACTGTCACCATCTTTGTTTATTTTAGCCATGGAGTTACTTGCAAATGAAATAAGACAGGATAAAGAATTAGTGGGAATAAATAATAAAAAAATAAGTTTATTCGCCGATGATACCCTATTAGTGATAAAAGACCCCTTGGTTAATATAGGAAAAAGTACAAATACATTTAAATGCTTTCGAGGAGGTCACAGGATTAAGAAATAATTGGTCAAAAACAGAGGCTACTACATGTAATTTATCACATGCAGAACAACAAAAGATTACGATGAAATATAATAATACTATAAAAGAGAAATTGAAATATCTTGGTATATATGTTACGGAAGAGGTGAAAGAATTGTATAAGATTACTTTTATTAAATTAAAAAATGATATAAGACCATTAGTAGATCAAATAAAACAGTTAAAAATGTCATGGTTTTGGAGGATTAATATCTGTAAAATGAAAATTATGCCAAAATTAAATTTATTATTCAAAAACCTTCCAATTAAAATTAAGGAATCTGAATTAAATAACTGGCAAAAATTGATAAATGAAATTTGCAACAATTGAAAGAAGTCAAGAAAGTCAAGAAGTAAAGGATTGTAAAAAGGTAAAGGTAAAGGTTTCCCTTGCTTGAAAGCCAGTCGTATCCGACTCTAGGGTGCAGTGCTCATCTCTGTTTCTAAGCCGAAGAGCCAGCGCTGTCTGCTTCTGCAGACATTTCCATGGTCATGTGGCAGGCATGACTAGACACCGGAGCGCACGGAACGCTGTTTACCTTCCCACCGAAGTGGTCCCTATTTATCTACTTGCAATTTCTTGCTTTTGAACTGCTAGCAGGAAAAGGATTGTGTTATAAAATAAATAAATGCGGGGGTTTAAATTTACCAAATGTTAAAATTTATTATCAATCCTATCATTTGAAAAGAATAATAAAATTATTAACTCAGCAATGTGAGCTACCCTATGAAATGGAATTGGAAAAGTTTAAAAAGTTAAAAGGTGGGTTGTTTTTGGCTCAGATAAATAATAAACCAACGATAAGAAATTTCTCTCTTAAAAACATCTACAACATATGGAAAGGAATTAAAGGTAAATTAGCCCCTAATCAATCTCCTATAATTGAAGTTCTAGGCATACAGCATTGCGCTTTATTATTGGCGATTGAAACATGTGGACTGCCCGCATAGCGGGGAATCTTATGATTAATATACTTCTCCCTAGAAGTTCGTTCGCCAGCCACAGCCACGCCATAATTCATGGTAAGACTTCCTATCTTGGAAACACAGGCTTTGCTGGAGAAGATAGATAAATTATTGGGCATACATTCCTGAGCTGCTTCCCGATTGACAGGCAACATCCTGGTTTAAACATAATAGCCACAGATGTTTCTCTGAGTTAAGGTAAACAATAGAGATTAATAGACACAGATGCTGATAGTGCGCAGGGAAACAGATGCTCCTGCTCCTTTAGATTAGAGTAAAACATTAGAGACCCTTGCCTATAGTATAGGGGTGACTTACAAATGCTTAGCAAGCAGGGCCCCTCTGTAACCAGGGGCGGCGACCACCTCAGGGTAGTTACGCCCACAGGCAGGGTAATAAAAGCTTTTTGCCCACCTCATTTTGGGGCTGGACCACTACATCACGGCCTCGATGTGTCTTTATTCCAGCACAGCAGGGTTTCGCATTACAACACTGGTGACCCCGACGTGATATTCCAACGCAACTAGCGCAGACACCAAGCCGCAGACAACCGCATGCTCAGGCAAGCCACCGGCAACTGGGATGGACGCGTTCCATAGCCAGGGCAAGTCAGGGCCCGATCCTCCACAGCAGCAGACGACAGCAACGGCATACCGCCGCAACGATCTCTAATCCATCGTCCAGTACACTCGCCTAGGGCCATCTTGCCAGTCAGGGTGCCAACTCGTCCCACGGAAGGTAACTTTGGGGATTTCAAGGGGCAGGAATGGAGGCTAATTCATCCGTTAGGCAGCGGGCGCACGCACGTGAGCTCAAAGGCCTGGCCAGGCAGCTCAAGATAGAGCTAGGGGGAGGAGAGCTAGCAGATTTGATTGTGTACCTGGGAGAGAACTGCTTGTTCTACCCAGAGTCAGGGATGATGGACCCAGGGGTTTGGGAGAAAGTAGGGAAATCTCTGCAAGAGGAACCCTGAGCACCCCTCAAAATCATCGGGGCTTGGAGTAAATGTAGGCAAATAATTTCAGCCACACGTCCAGCCTGGGTAGGAACACAGAAACTGCCAGTGTATGAAGAGCCACCAGTGCCCCAGCGTCTCTACCCGACCATCCAATTCAGGCATGGGGGCATAGAGGACTCCCCTTCTACAGCCACTGCAGGGGCTGTGGAAGCGGGTGGGGGCTCAGGGGGACCAGGCGCCCCCCGAGTTCCCAAGAGACCATTTCAGCTCATGGTGGAAGAAGTGCTTCGCAAGGGAATTGCTGGCTGCAGAACTGGCCAAACTTCAGATACTGTGCCCTGTCCGCATAGAGATGGATGCAATTTCAGGCAATCAGGTAGCAGTTTACTCACCAATTCCATACAAGTTGCTAGCGGAGATTCGCAAAGCAATTACTGATACAGGGCTACAAAGTCGCTTTACCAGAGGCACTTTGCAGCAATTATGGGAGTCCACCATGCTCATCCCTCACGACTGAAAAGTCATGATGAGGATGATGCTCAACTCCAGCCAGTACCTCCTATGGGACAGTGAGTACAAGCTAGAAGCTCAAGCTAGGGCTGCCAGGATGGGAGGAGCAGTAATTCCAGAGCAGCTCTATGGCTCAGGGCAGTTCGAATCCATCCAAGCGCAGTCTGTACTGCCAGCCGCCATGCTCCAACTGGCTTCTGAGGTCACCTTTAAGGCATTCCTCAAGGTGCCCGCTACTGGCAAGGGAGCAAAGAATTACACGACAGTAAAGTAGGGAGCGCAGGAATCCTACATGGATTTCATTAACCGCCTAGAGGAGGCCATCAGCAGGCAAATAGATAATCAGGATGCTCAGGAGGAGCTCATGATGAAACTGGCAAAGGACAATGCCAATCTAGACTGCCGCAAGATCCTTCAGGCCATGGGACACAGGACGGATTTCACTTTGACAGATATAATCAGGGCTTGCACTGATATCTGAACAGATTCCTATAAGATGGGTCTGTTGGCGGCAGCAGTGCAAAAAGGGGATAGACCCAAAGGCACTTGTTATCAGTGCAGGAAGGTGGGATACTTCAAAAGGGAATGCAGATCAAAGCCAGGCAGCAAAGGGGGAGGCGCTCCTCTGTGGGGGGGGGGGAGGCGGCTCTTCAAAAGGACCGGCCGGATAAGTCCACCACCCAATGCCCACGATGCCACAACGGCTTTCATTGGGTCAGGCAATGTCCAAATTTGGGGAAACGGCCCACGGGCGTGTCTCTAGCCCCAGTCCAAATAGAGGCAGTCCCTGCTCTGGCAGCGCCCAAGGAAACATCCCAGCAATAATTACCCCAAGCATCTCCGAGGCACAGGCAGAGACCAAAGGCAATGCAGGGTTGGACCTTGAGTGGCAGGCAGACGTTACATGCGACCCAGTACAAAGGACCGTTGCCAAAAGGCACAGTGGGACTTGTCTTGCCTCGAAGTAGTGCAGGGAAGAAAGGGATCTTTGTGATCCCAGGAGTCATAGACTCCGATTACACTGGCATCATCAAAATCCAGCTGTGGACACAGCTACCCCAGACAATTAGCAAAGGGGATCTAGTAGCTCAATTAATCATGGTTCCTTATCATCTGCCAGGTGGGGTAAAAAGGTAAAGAGGAGACACAGGATTCGGGTCGACAGACCACCAGAAAGAGGAGAGGGCAATAGGAGGATACTAAATCATAGCAGCAGTGGAACAGAACATAGAATGGAAGCAGCGCCCTGTGATTAAGGTATTTTTGAACGGGGTGCCTTTCGATGGGCTCCTCGACACGGGGGCCGACGTGAGCGTATTAGGCAAGAAATTCTGGCCCAAGGAGTGGGCCATAGAGGTAGTTTCAGATGTGTGGGGAGTAGGAGGAATCCGGGAAGCCAGCAGAAGCCAAGACTGGGTAAAGGTCTCTATCCCTGGGGCAGACGGGACAGCGGTAATTCGCCCGCATGTGCTAGATATGCCTGTCAACCTCTGGGGAAGAGACATCTTACAGCAATATCGAGCGACCCTTACTCTCGGGTAAAGCATGGCCTTTCCGCTCACATGGTTATCCGGTGAGCCGGTATGGGTCGAGCAGTGGAAAATCGAGCAGGGGGAAAATTAGAGGCATTAAAGCAGCTTGTTAAAGAGCAGCTAGTTTCAGGGCACATTGAGCCATCTACAAGCCTTTGGAACTCACTGATATTTGTCATAAAAAAGAAGTCCGGAAAGTGGCGACTTCTCCATGATTTAAGAGAAATCAATAAATGCATTCAGCCAATGGGGCCGCTCCAGTGCAGCATGCCCAATCTAAATATGATTCCCGAGGGGTGGGAGATCTTAATTGTAGACCTTAAGGACTGCTTTTACATGATTCCCTTAGACCCAAGGGACAGGGAAAGGTTTGCTTTCACGGTGCCAGCCACCAATTACAGGGAACCTACCCAGAGGTTCGTGTGGAAATTTTTGCCACAGGGGATGCTCAACTCACCAACCCTGTGCCAAATCTATGTCCATGAGGCCTTGGAGGGGTTCCAGAACCTGCACCCCAAAGTCTTAGTCTGCCATTTCATGGATGACATATTGATTGCAGCGCCTAAATTAGGCAGCGACATATTTTGCGACCTCCAAGACACGTTGGGGGAAAAAGGATTAGTCATAGCTCCTGAGAAAGTGCAGAGAGCTGAACCCTATTCTTATCTGGGACATCGGCTGTTGCGATCTTTTGCAGCACCAGTGCTGCCACAGATCAACATTAAGGACACAGTCATGCTTATAGAGCTTCAGCAAATTTTGGGGAACATTAATTGGGCGAGGCCATACTTTAAAATAGACACTGACCTCTTAAAGCCACTCTTTGTGCTGTAAACCCAAGGGAAACAGCCCGCCGACCAGATACAAATTAACAGGGAAGCGAGACTAGCATTAGCAGCTGTAAATAGGATCCTTAGCAGTAAATGGGTGGACAGAATCGAGGAGGGGCCGATGGCCCCGATTGATCCTGAATCTGTACATAGCCAGAACAGGAAGCCTTTTTGCAGGAGAGTTGGGCACCGATTCAAATGGCAGGGTGAGGATCATGGAATGGGTGTATTTACTGAATACTCCCTCCAGAAACATTGTGCCACCACAAGAATTAGTTGCCACAATAATTCACAGAGGAAGATTTAGAGCCAGAGACATTTCAGGCTACGACTTAGCCAAAATAGTTGTCCCTTTCAGCAAGGATCAGATCCAGCAATTAATGCAGATGGGAGACTCTGCCCATTGGATTGGAAGGCTTCACAGGAAGCTTAGCATACCACTGGCCAAAAGACCCCAGATTGGTTTCGCTCCAGAATCAGTCCATAAAGCTACAGGGCATGCTTTCTATGGCCCTGATCCGGGGAGCCAAGACAGCATTCACTGACGGGGGAAAAACTTACAGAGTTCTCACATGGCATGAAGAAGGGGCATCGAAAACGCTGCTTACACTTCCACAAAAATCAGCTCAAAGGGTGGAATTGGCGGCAACAAATCTAGCCCTGAAAACATTTGCCAACGAATCACTTATGATCACTGACAATCAGTATATTAGGAATTTGATCCACAATTTACCAGGGGCGTACATCACGCCTTCCATAGATAAGAATCTATTGAACCTGTTTCTGACCACGCATTTTCACTTGTGGCATCGCTCAGAGCCCCTGTATGTGGCACACATTCGCAGTCACCAGGACTTGCCAGGACCCATTTCAGAGGAAAATCGCAGGGCAGCCGCAGCTGCAAGGGAAAGTCAGCAGAAGTTATTTATTTATTTATTTATTTATTTTGTTAAATTTCTATACTGCCCACTCGACCAAGACCGACTCAGGGCGGTTCACAATCATAGATAAAACAGATAAAAACATACAGAATTAAAAACCTACCCCCTAAAAAGGGGTGCAGATACCGATGGAACCGTAGGGGAAGGCATACTCCTCTATATCAACCACCCAATGGAAGCCACCCCTCTACCTGCACCCCAAACTTGGCCCGCCAGCCAGGTTTTCAGTTCTTTCCTAAAGGGCAACAACACAATCTGGAGGCACAGTTCTACTGGCAGGAGGTTCCAAAGGGCCGGTGCGGACACAGAGAAGGCCCTCCTCCTTGTGCCAGAGAGGCGAGCCCCCCTGGCTGATGGCACAATTAGAGAGCCCCTCCGGTCCACTCTGGTTGAACGGGCAGACGTCCTTAAAGTGATGCGGTCTCTGAGGTAACCTGGCCCACTACCATATAGGGCTTTAAAGGTCAAAACCAGCACCTTGAATTGCACCCGGAGGCGAACTGGTAATCAGTGCAACTCCCGAAGCAGTGGTGAGGCTTGGGCATAACGCCCACACCCCATCACCACCCAGGCTGCAGCATTCTGGACCAGCTGCAGCCTCCGAATGGTCATCAAGGGCAGCCCCATGTAGAGCGCATTACAATAATCTAGTCTGGAGGTCACCAGTGCGTGAGTGACCATGAGCAAGGAGTCCCGGTCCAGGAGCGGGCGCAACTGGTGAATCACCCAAAGTTGTGCAAAGGACCTCTTGGCCACAGCCACCACCTGTTCTTCTAGCAGCAGCCGCGAATCCAGGAGGACCCCCAAGTTGCGCACTGGGTCAGTCTGGATAGCCCCATCCAAAACCAAAGATGGTAGATCCGAGGATAGCGTAGCACCCCCTATCCATAGCCACTCAGTCTTGCTAGGATTCAGTTGCAGCCCATTTGCCCCCATCCAAACCCCAACAGCCTCCAGACATCTGGAAAGGACTTCGACTGCATCACTGGGGTCCCCACGGGCCGAGATGTACAACTGTGTGTCATCCGCGTACTGGTGGTACCGCACCCCGTGGGAACAGATGATCTCACCCAGGGGCTTCATGTAGATATTAAATAGGAGAGGAGAGAGTACCGAGCCCTGAGGCACCCCATATTTTAGGGGCCTAGGACTGGATCTCCCACCCTCCAACCACACCGACTGGGTCCGGCCCCTCAGAAATGAGGAAAACCAGGACCACACAGTGCTCTGGATCCCCAACCCTCGGAGCCATTCCAGAAGGATACCGTGGTCAATGGTATCAAAGGCTGCTGAGAGGTCAAGAAGAGCAAGGACAGACGGATGACCGCCATCCCGCTCTCGCCAGAGATCATCCATCAGCACGACCAATGCAGTCTCAGTACCATATCCAAGTCTGAATCCTGACTGGAAGGGGTCCAGATATTCTGCTTCATCCAGTACCCCCTGCAACTGATGCGCCACTGCCTTCTCCGGCACCTTCCCCAAAAAGGGAAGGTTGGAGACAGGTCTGTAGTTGGTTAGGACTGCTGGGTCGAGGGATTGCTTCTTCAGGAGGGGGTGCACCAAAGCATGTTTCAATGGTGCAGGAAACATCCCCTCCTGAAAAGATGCATTAATTATAGCCCCGACCTAGCCACCTGTCACCGTCTTAGAGGCTTTTACCAGCCAGGCGGGACAGGGATCCAATGGACAATTAGTAGTGTGAACCACCGCAAGGAGCCTGTCCACTTCATCTGGGGCAATTGGCTCAAACCGATCCCAGATAACACTGCAAGACTGTGCACTGGCTTCCCCCGGACCCTCCCCATCCACGCCAGGATTAAACCCTGAGCGAATCCAATTGATTTTCTCCACCAGATGGTCAGCAAAGTCCTCAGCCGATCCCTGCCAACCAGGCATAGCCCCCCCCTACCAAGGAGGGACCTGGTCACCCGAAACAGGGTGTCTGGGCAATTATCAGCGGAAGCAATAAGGGTGGTGAAGTATTGCCTCCTCACCACCCCCATCGCCACTAGGTAGGCCCTAATAGCAGCTCTAGCTAGTGTCCAATTGGAATCGCACCGGGTCTTCACCCAGCAGCGCTCAAGGCGTCTCTTTGCCCATTTGAGCTCCTGCAGATCTTCTGTGAACCACGGGGATGACCTAACTCCATGGGCTCTGAGAGGCCATAGTGGAGCGATTACATCCAAGGCAGCTGTCGTCGTCCCATACCACAGGTCAACAAGCGCCTCGGGCAGGAGTCTTCACAACCCCAATCCAGAACCATGCATTCTTTCATCAAAACGCCAAAGCATTGGCACAGCACTTCAACCTGCCACTGTCGCAAGTGCAAGGCATAGTTCGCACTTGACCACAGTGTGCAGAAGCTTCGGGAGGGCCTTCGCGGGGTGTCAACCCACGGGGGACAGGATCTAATCAGATTTGGCAAATGGACGTCATGCACATCCCACAATTTGGGAGATGGCAGTATATGCACGTCTCCATTGACACATTCTCACAGTTTGCCTGGGCCATGGCCCAGAAGGGAGAAGCTGCAACCCATGTAGAGCAACATCTCTTGTAATGCTTCGCGGCCATGGGCAAACCAGACCACTTGAAGACTGACAACGCACCGGCTTATAGTTCCAGACAGCTAGTGACATTCCTAGCAACTTGGGATGTAAAGCACACATTTGGCATTCCATACAATCCCCAGGGACAAGCCATTGTCGAATGGGTAAACCGGATGCTAAAGTCCTACATCGAAAAACAAACAGAAAGGGAGGAGATAGTCCCCCCGAAAAGCCAGAGTCAGGCACAGCAGTGCCTGCACAAGGTTTTCTTCACTGATAATCATCTCAATATTTTTTCGGACTGCACTCCACAGGAGAAGCATTTCCGACGGCAGGAAATTCTCCCACATCCCATGGTTTGCTTCAGAGTGCCACCTGGAGAGGCCCGGTGCCCCTGATAACATGGGAGAGAGGGTATGCAGCGATTATGTCTCCTACAGGAACCATCTGGATTCTGGCCCACTGTGTGAAACCGCATTTTGAGAGGCATGGTGTGGACGAACGTGATGAGGAACCCCCTGCCAGAGATGAAGGAGATGAACTTAATGATGGGACGGAGGTGGGGCAGGTGGCCTCGACTGAGGTGACCCAAGATGGAGGAGCAGAGAGTGACATGGGGAATGATCAAAACCCTGTGTAATGATGCCATGACCATTTTACAAGAGAACCACTCTGAGCCTATTCCGCACAATATGGTAGCCGCGGTGTTGGCTCAGATCACCTACAATTCCTTGATGATAGTTATGATTTTCCTGCTGCTGGCTGGGGGAGGGGTTCAGGCCACTCCAGCAGTAGGGGAGGAGGACTTGACAGCTAGGTTTCAGTATAACATTTGGAAGAAGTTGGCCAGACTTGTCAACCAGACAGACTTCTGCCTTCAGCAGACCACCGATGCTTCCTCACTTCTAAGTACCTGCTTGATTCCGATGTGCCAGAGGCAACAAACGGCCGAACTCTCTTGGTCCACACCAAGACGTGACTTATGTGTCCTATCCCCTTTGGGGTATTAGGACCACAAAGGTTTTGCCCACCAATGCAGTTACCCTAAACACATTGACAGAAATACCTCCTGTGCCACGATGCTAGGGTGCTCCTAAGGTCGGGGCACCCACTTACCTTGCCTGGACATGGGAAAAGAGACTTGGACTTGCAACTAGCCAGTACCCATCAGCCATGTGCACTCGCACATCATTTTGCCCTTAGGTTGGTTTTGGACATGCAACCAGCGAACTCTACCTGTTGTGTGAGTCATTTAACCCTTGCACTCCCAGGGAGGGAAGCAGTGACACGGGGAGGGGGGCGATCCAAATGCCGTAGGACCCCCATTAGATAACACTTGTGACACCAACATCACTTTCCTCAGCAAGGCCGAGTATGTTTCCCTTGCAGTCAGCTTGGTGGGGGTGTCTGGGTTGACCATAGGCAATGCAGCTAGGATCAATAAGCTAGCATGTGCATTAGCCAAAGCCATCAACCACACTTCCATAGCCATCGCCAAATTGAACCAGGAGCAAGCTGAGCTCCGCCATGCGGTCTTCGATAATCATGCAGCAATTGATTACTTGCTGCTTCTACACCACTTAGGTTGTGAGTCCGTCCGGAACATATGCTGTTTCAATCTGATGGACAACTCCCGTATTGTCCAGAACCAGATTTCCCAACTGGACACCTTGGTCCAAAATATCAAGCAAGACGCCCCATGGCCATGGTGGGATGCATTGTGAGGTGGATTCCATGGGGATGGGTGCAAACAGTGGCTCAGGCCATAATTGGCACGGTGATCCTTGGCATCACACTTTGCTGTTTTGTGCACTTCTGTCCATATGTGCCTCGCGTCAGAGGCTGGGAGGAAACCTCACCCCAAAGCAGCTCCTACCTCACATTCAGCGAGCCCTCAATCCCTAGAAGTTTGTTCGCCGGCCACAGCCACACCATAATTCAGGGTAAGACTTCCTATCTTGGAAGCACGGGCTTTGCTGAAGGAGATAGATAAAAGACTGGGCATACATTCCTGAGCTGCTTCCTGATTGACAGGCAACATCCTGGTTTAAATATAACAATAGCCACAGATGTTTCCCTGAGTTAAGGTAAACAATAGAGATTAATAGATACAGATGCTGATAGTGCCCAGGGAAACAGATGCTCCTGCTCCTTTAGATTAGAGTAAAACATTAGAGACCCTTACCTATAGTATAGGGGTGACTTACAAATGCTTAGCAAGCAGGCCCCCTCTGTAAACAGGAGCGATGACCACCTCAGGGTCATTACGCCACAGGCAGGGTAATAAAAGCTTTTGCCCACCTCATTTTGGGGCTGGACCACTACATCACAGCCTCGATGTGTCTTTATTCCAGCACAGCAGGGTTTCACATTACAACAGAAACAAGACATATACTAGTGCAAAAATAAAGTGTTATTAAGTATAGATTTGATTAACAAATGTGGTACTGTACTTATCAAGGTAGAAAGGAAATATATAATAAACTGAATTTAAATTGGCTACAGGAAATGCAAATGGAAGGATAGGATCATCATATAAGGGCAGTAAAAAGAGAAATGAGAGCAATAACACCATTTGAAGAATTAGTATTAAGAGTAAGGAAAGGTGAAATAAAATGGCAAGGATTAAGTAAGATTTATCAATTATTAATCCCAGGAGATGAGGCTCAAGTTACACTTAAAAGAATATGGGAAAAAGATCTGAAAATTATAATTAAAGATGAAGGTTGGACGAAGAAATGGAAAAATAGAGTTATGAGAACAATGTCAATGAAGGAAAAGGAAACATACATGTAAAATTCTCTGGAGATGGTACCTCACTCCAAATAAATTACATCAAATGAAAAGTAGTAAGTCAGATCTTTGCTGGAGGTGTGATAAAGAGAAGGGATCCTATATGCACATGTGGTGGATGTGCGAGAAAACAAGAGAATTTTGGAAAAGGATAGAGGCTGATATAAATAATATATTTAATATGAATATAATCCTGGAACCTAAACATGCCATTTTAGGTGAGCTAGAAGAATTTAAATTAGAAGAACCCAAGGAAGAATTATTTTTGGCACTAGTTTTAGTAGCGAGACAGCTAATTGCACAGGATTGGAAAAGTAAAGAGATAATTTCTAGGAGAAGGTGGTTTGCAGGCGTATGGCAGTTAGCACTAAATGAAAAATTAACCAATCGAATTCGTCAAAAACAAGGTAGAAGGACAGAATCCTCCTTTTGGGAAATCTGGAAACTATATATACAGCATTCATTGACTAACGAGGAAGGAATTAAACCTGGCGCTGACATGACCCAGTTTTGGAAGGTATAAATTTATAATGATTTCAGTGATACATTGCAATCTCCAATCTGTGCACGGGTGCTTCATCCCCAAATTGCAATTATAGGTAGTTTTGAAGACTTGCTTTTGGAAGGGATATAAATCTGTTTAGATATGTTTTTATAGGTTCTTTTTTTCTTCTTCTAATTTTCCCCTTTATTAAGACTTTTGGGGATTGAATGTTTTGTTGGGATGATGTTAGTCTCTTTTTTTTCTACGTTTATATGATGTTAATGTTATGTTAATTTTAAAAAATAAAATAAATAAAGAGTGTAATATTCTGAAAGGCTTCCTTGAATAGGGAAATTTCTAGTATCACTGTCTCTGGAAGCTTCCAGATGTGATTCTCCATTTTTGGCCTTTTGCCCCAGTTGGGAAGACATGGAAAGGCAAATGGCTCCAAGATTCTCACTCCTGACATATATCAGAAGCCAAGCTTAAAAGGACACTACTGGTGTCGCGAGAGTGTAATATGGTATGCATCTGTTGTGGTTCTTCATAATATAGCTGAGGGAACATTCCTATGCCAAATTTGTAAACTATGCTTATTTTTGTACTTAACGGAAATTCAATCACATTTTACCTCTGTGCACAGTGTCCCTTAAGAAGACAGAACACAGCCCCATTTTCTGAAGTAAAAAGAAGTCAGTCCTCTGAAGGATTTGCAGTCTTTGTGAGAGTTTTACTGCTTTTGCATGCTGCTGACAAAAGCATTTACATTTCTTTGGCCTCCTATTTTGTACTGGGCTGTTCCTGTGAGTTCTTTTCTTTTCTTCAGCCTGCCATAACCTCCCTTCTCTGGTCTCCTCTTTACAGCCTCACCTGCTAAGACCTTTCCTTGTTCACCCACCCACCGACCCATCTAAAGAGCAAATCAATACAAGTATTTTTTTTCTTGACTGTTTCCATTTCTTCATAAGATAGGAGGCAAATACTCATGTATGAGTAAAACATTATACCACATTACAGTAGCTGTTTGTAAATCGGCTACTTTTATACCCTCTGCCAGCATGCTTTTCCAAAGAAAGTCTGCAATAGTGCCTCCAGAATTTTAAATGTCTTTCCAAAGCAAACCAGAAAGCAATTTTGCATAATCAGAATGTCAGAACTATTCATTTTTGTAATGCCATAGAAATGCTGTTCTTAAATAGGATCTGAGCAGAGAACACATTCAGCACATCCTAGCAGGGTGATATGAAAAAAGTATGCATCTTACTCTGTTGTATATTATTCCCAAAGACCATCTGAATTGCCACGGGATCAGGGGATCCCAACCTAAGGCCTATGGGCTGCATCTGGCCCATGGTGCCATTTCATGTCCCCCCCCCCCTCCAAGGGCATTTGAGAAACAAAATGGACACCACTTTGTTTTGATTGATTGATTTGATTTATTGGATTTGTATGCCACACAATCAACTTTGAAACTGTTGGGACAAAATGGCCACACCCATTGTGAAGGCAGGGCAAAATGGCCATCTGGCCCTCGAAGCTGACTGAGTGAATGTTACCTGGCCCCTGACTCGAGAAGTGTTGGGGTGGGCCAGATATGGCCCGCTAGGTCCTGGAAACGGCCCACGGAGGTCTGAGTGGTTGGACTCAAGGAAGGTACACGAGGCAAGGCTGCAGCAAAGTCCAGCCCCGAACTGGGACAGAAGACTGATATTTATTGACCTCTTGCACCAATAGGGTGTGGGGGAATCCTTTACAGAAGGCTTATGCCAACGTGGCACTTTATTGATAAGTTACATTCTCAGGGTTACAGAAGTTACTCAAGACAATGCTGTTGTGTATTGAATGTAATGTAATTGTAACCACACGAATGGGTTCATGTAACACTGTAACCTTCTGTATGAGGACGCGAGCTAGTGGCCACCGGGGGCAGTAGCGAGCACCCAGCTCACATGGTACACATTACGCAAATACCCTCAGCTGCGCGGGAAAGATTCCCGCGCTCACCTCACCTGGACAAGAAAGGCGTGACCAAGGATGACGTCACTTGGACAGTAGCCAATGCCTGTCGAAGAGCCATATTCAATTGTATAGCCACAGTATAAAAAGAGCTGTTTGTCCGCCATTACCACATGTTCGTACTGTACTCCATGCAATAAAGATGTGTTAGGCTAGCTTACAGCCGTTTCCATTGTCTTGATTCCCAAACACTAAATTGGCGACGAAGGTGGGATCATGGATTCCCACGGGGACAAGACAACTTCACAGCAACCATTTTTCGACGTTACCCATCCCGAGCGATGGGACTGGTTTGAAATGCATTTCAAGAGTACGGTAGCGTATGCCGGCATCACCGACGCAGGAAAGAAGAAGGGTCTTCTCATCACGATGCTCGGTTTCCACGCCGTGCAAGCGCTGATGGATCTGGTGGCACCACGAGAGGTGGACCAGGTTTCGGTAACTGAAATACTGGCGGTTCTGCGGAATTACTTCAAGCCCAAGGTGTCCTTCTTCTCCGCCAGGGCAGCCTTCCTGAGGAGGGACCAAAGGCCGGGTGAGTCAGTATCCGAGTATGCAGCGGCCCTCCGTTTGTTGGCAACCCCATGCGAATGGCGGGAGATTTTAGACGTGGCCTTAAGGGACAGGATGCTCTGCGGGATGAGAGACGGGGAAACCCAGAGGAAGCTCATGAACCACGGCCACGACCTCACCTTTAAAGAGGTACTACAAGAGGCCCTAGCTGCTGAATCCACGAGGGCCGGGTACAAGCTTCTCAAGGCAAAGCCCCCACCAGTCGAGGCAGCTGCATCCGCAGTCCAGGCGGCCTGGAGAGCGGCCCCTGCCCCACGCTCGCCCACATCCTCAGAGGCTTCTGCCACCCCAGGCTCCAGTGAAGATGAGGGGGTCCGGAAGGTCAGGAAGGGGCTGAGCGAGAAGAAGGGAAAGGGGGGTCAGTGCTGTGATGGTTGCGGGGCGTCCCACGAGAGGAGCAAGTGCCCATTCAGGAAGGCTGAGTGCCACAACTGTGGACGGAAGGGCCACATCACCAGGGTCTGCAAGCAACGCCGGAACGAGAGTAAGCGCTCCCCGAGGAGCCGGGATGGCGTCGGCAGAGTCTGCGATGGCGGCGACGACCCAGAGGGGGACCACGTGTGCCCAGGGATACATGTGGAAGACGACTTGGCCGTCCACAGCATGCCTCTAGGGCAACCACGTTTTTATGCTGAGATACTGTTGCAAGGGGTTCCTGTTAAGATGGAGATAGACTCGGGATCTGTATACTCCCTCATTTCCCATAAGGAGTTTTTGCGGATTCCCCCCAAGGAGCGACCCAAACTCAAAGAGATGGGGGCAAACTTAAGAGACGTGCAGGGAAATGTAATTCCAGTGCTGGGAATTGGGGACTTCGAGACACGGTACAAGGGACTCCGAAGGAAACTCCCCCTGGTAGTTCTAAGGGAGGGGGGTGTAATCTCCTGGGAACACAATGGTTCAAACCCCTGGACATCTTCATAGGCGGAGTCCATGCCATCGGGGGGGAATGAGATTCAGGCAGTGTGCGACGCACACGCAGAGGTATTCAAGAAGGGGCTCGGGAAGTACAAGGGGCCCCCAGTTTCTTTCGACCTGGACCCGGAGGTCCGCCCAATTAGACTCAAGCCACGGCGGGTCCCATTTGCCCTAAAGGACAAAATTGAGGCGGAACTGGACAAACTAGTGGGGCAAGGGATTTTAGTGCCTGTGGACTCTGCAGAGTGGGAGACTCCTATTGTTACAGTGTTGAAAGCAAATGGGGAGGTGCGAATTTGCGCTGACTACAAGTGTACAATTAACAAGGCGATCCGCCCTAATGCCTATCCGGTGCCGGTAGTTAGCCATCTGCTAGCTACTTTACATGGGGGGAAATTTTTCGCCAAACTAGACCTGGCGCAGGCGTACCAGCAGCTTCCAGTAACCCCAGCCACGGCTGCTGCGCAGACCATTGTAACTCACAAGGGGGCATTCAAGGTAACGCGCCTACAGTTTGGCGTGAACTCGGCGCCGGGGATATTTCAGTCTCTTGTGGAACGTTTGTTAAAGAAGTTACTGGGGGTCTTGTCATTTTTGATGACATATTGATATCTGGGGAGAGCGAATCAGAACTGGCCCAGAGACTAGATAAGGTCCTTACAGCCTTCGAATCCGCCGGGTTGAGGCTGCGGAGGGACAAATGTGTGTTTCTGGCCAGGAAGGTGGAGTTTCTGGGGTTCCGTATAACCTCTGAGGGGGTGAAACCCGCTGAGTCCAAAGTCTCAGCCATTCAAAACGCTCCTCGCCCCACCGCGAAACCGGAGCTGCAGTCTTTCCTGGGGCTGCTGAATTTTTACCATTCCTTCCTGCCCAGGAAAGCGACGGTTGCAGAGCCCCTGCATGGGCTGTTGAAGAAGGATGCGGTTTGGCGCTGGGGGGAGAAGCAGGAGCGGGCTTTCAGGGAACTCAAGCAGCTCCTCTCCTCAGAGGCTATTCTAACCCATTTCGACCCAAAGAAGCCGGTAGTCTTGGTCTGCGATGCCTCACCAGTGGGGGTGGGGGCGGTCCTGTGCCACGTGTTAGAGGGCGGGCGAGAAGCCCCAATTGCATTCTACTCGAGATCATTGTCCAAGGCAGAACGAAATTACGCCCAAACAGATAGGGAGGCCCTTGCCATTGTGGCGGGTACAAAGAAGTTCCATGATTATTTGTACAGGTCGCCCATTCACCATTGTAACCGATCACAAGCCGCTGTTGGGTATCTTCACCTCAGACAAGCCCACTCCACAGATCCTCTCCCCCAGGATGCTTAGGTGGGCGATTTTCCTAAATGCATACAAGGGTTCGTTAGAGTACCGCCCCGGGAAAGAGATAAGCCACGCGGATGCCCTCTCAAGGTCTCCTCTTCCCCACCTGGGGGACCCAAAGTGTGAGGTAGAGCAAGATAGCCAAGTCCTCCTCATAGAATCCCTAGATGCACCCCCAATACTGCCCAAGGAAGTTGCTGCCGCCACAGCCAAGGATAAAACTTTAGCCCTTGTGAGGTCCTGGGTACAGAAGGGGTGGCCCACAGCTTCCCCCGCAGACGAGTTTGCTGCGTTTTTCAGGAAGAGGGTGGAGTTGTCCACAGAAAGGGGGTGTCTTTTGTGGGGGGAGAGGGTGGTGGTCCCACTAGCATTAAGAGCGAGGGTGCTACGGCTTTTACATGTCAGCCACCCAGGGATTGTGCGCTCTAAGGCGCTGGCCCGAAGCTACTTCTGGTGGCCCCAGCTAGACGCAGACATTGAACACATGGTGAACACCTGCGAAAGCTGCCAGAGCTCTCGACCTGAGGAGTCCCGCCTTCCACACAGAGAATGGGACACAGCTAGGGGGCCGTGGTCCCGCCTCCACATAGACTTCGCAGGGCCATTCAGGGGTTCATTCTTTCTGCTGGTGGTGGATGCATACTCCAAGTGGTTAGAGGTAATTCCAATGCGCAACACCTCATCAGCTGCAACCATAAAACAACTGCGCAGGCTGATAAGCACCTTCGGGATACCTGACGTCATTATTAGTGACAATGCGAGTTCCTTCACATCAGCCGAGTTCCAGGCGTTCTTAGAGTCCAACGCCATTCGGCACATTACCTCAGCCCCCTTTCACCCTGCAACAAATGGCCAGGCGGAACGTCTGTTGCGCACAATGAAAGAGGGACTGCGGCGCATGGGTCCAGGGGATCTGGACCGGCAGCTCTGCCAGTTTCTGTTGGCATACCGGGGACGCCATTGGCGTCGGGATTCTCCCCCGCTGAACTCCTAATGAAAAGGAAATTGCACTCATTATTAACTAGATTGGATCCCACTAGGGTCGAGGATAGAGGAAGGAACATTGAACACAGCCCCACCAAAAACTTCCAGATAGGAGAGCCTGTTCATTGCAGAAACTACGCTACCACAGGACCAACCTGGGTGCCGGGGGTAGTCATCAATCAAACAGGACCAGTCTCATACTGTGTCGAGACCAACACGGGTCTCCTCTGGAGAAGGCACGCTGACCAACTTAGGCATTGAGTGCTTGGGGGGCCGGACAGAGGGGCTCAGCAGCAAAATTCAGCGTTAGGGTTCTCCTCCACCCTCTTATCCCAAGGGGGAGAAAACGAAGGGCAACAGTCCCAAACAACGGGGGGGAAGCATAGACTCAATCTCGTATCCTTTTCATACACCAGTTTTACCCAGTCCTTTGAAAGAGAGGAACGAGTTTGCCCCTGTAGTTCTACCCAGTCTCTCGAGAGAG
Organism: Bradypodion ventrale; assembly: GCA_035047345.1. Taxonomy (NCBI): domain Eukaryota; kingdom Metazoa; phylum Chordata; class Lepidosauria; order Squamata; family Chamaeleonidae; genus Bradypodion; species Bradypodion ventrale. The sequence goes on along the minus strand of JAWDJE010000010.1, from coordinate 19,782,655 downwards.
GGAAATGAGTTTGCCACTGTTGCCCCCGAATTAGATTTTGAGTTACCAAACTGGGGGGGTGGGTTTCGGAGTGTTCCCCCACCCGTCCAAGCGAAGAGCGGGGTTTTTCTTTAGCCCCTAGTGCCCCCGGTTTTCCCACATCCACATCAGAAACCCTTCCTCCCCCTTCTCCTGCCCATTCCAAAGCTGCAAGTCCGCGGCGAGTCACTAACGAGTCATCCTCTCCAATTGCAGGACAAGAGCCAGGAGGACACAGATGAGGGGGCATGGCCGAGTCAAGCATAACGGCCGCACGCCCAAAACGCACATGCGGGAAACCAGTTTGGTTGAGGGACTTTGTCCCATCTTAGGGGGGAGGGATGTTGTGTATTGAATGTAATGTAATTGTAACCACACGAATGGGTTCATGTAACACTGTAACCTTCTGTATGAGGACGCGAGCTAGTGGCCACCGGGGGCAGTAGCGAGCGCCCAGCTCACATGGTACACATTACGCAAATACCCTCAGCTGCGCGGGAAAGATTCCCGCGCTCACCTCACCTGGACAAGAAAGGCGTGACCAAGGATGACGTCACTTGGACAGTAGCCAATGCCTGTCGAAGAGCCATATTCAATTGTATAGCCACAGTATAAAAAGAGCTGTTTGTCTGCCATTACCACATGTTCGTACTGTACTCCATGCAATAAAGAAGTGTTAGGATAGCTTACAGCCTTTCCATTGTCTTGATTCCCAAACACTAAAAATGCGGAGAGGGCTTTGACGTCATAGGGAAGTTCTGTTTCTACTGATAAGCTAGGGGCTTGCGAGACTATTGTTCTCGCTTCTATCTCGGGATTCTCCCGGGTCTACCTTGGGGTCAGCTTATTTACTACCATCTGACCTTACCCAAGACCTGCGGGCATGAGTCATGCTATTGTGTGGGCTTATCAGAGTTCGCCACCTTGTGGGAGTAGCCTGCATCTGACCAGGTTAATTCAGCCATGGTGAATTAATAACATTATCAATTAATCGCCCGGCCCCGATCTCTGTTCCTTATGGGTCCGGGTGATTCTCAAGGTGGTTTTCTCAGCCAAGCAGACCCAGAGGGAAGAGTTTATGCCAATTGCGTAAATGGGCGATCCACAGAGAAGGTTGGGAACTCCTGCTCTAGATGTTCTTGAACTATAATTCCCATCTGCCCAAACAGACAAATGAACAAACAAACAATGGTAAAAAAATACTGGAAGCTATAATCTAAGAATGCTGGTGAGCCAGATTTCAACCACCCTGGATCATTAATATTGTACAGAATCTATCCATTACACATTCTTGGACTATATTCCTTTCTACTTTGGACCATTTAATTCTTTGTATGATTTTATTCAAAAAGCTAATCATTTTATCTGTGCTATCTAATTTTATGGTTTTCTGAGGTTTCTCAAATATGCAAATTGTCTCTGAAATCAAGCTCATCTCACCCTCAAGGAGAAAAATCTCACATAATTTCCTGTTCTGTGTGTGAGGATCCACCAAGACAAGGTTTACACCCCTGTGGTGGGATGACTCCATATGATCTGGGATCCTTGTAAGGATTTGTTATTGTGCAAAATGGAAACCTTTCTCTCTCAGCTTTCATTGCCCACAAGAGAGATGGAAGGGAACAGATGTTCCCCTCATATGGTGATTTCAATCTTTTTTTTTTGCGAATGCTTGATGTACACACAGTAAACCCATTTGTGCAGATTCACAGGGACTTGGGCTTCTGAGAATTGAAATCCAAGAACACCTAGAGTGCCAAGGTTTGCCATCACTGAACTAAAGCAAGGCCTTCAATTGAACCAGCTCCAGCTCTTTCCCATCTCAGGGGTTTAAATATTAGTCAAGGGTTTATGGGACATTATCAAATTTGATGCACCGCAACTAAAAGGTTGTTATATTCTGAAATTTTGTCTGGGTCTCAAAAACCATTATCAATAGATGCTAACTCATTGGCAAATGTGTAATGCCACAATGTTTGTTTTGCATCTGTCCTTTGGATGTGATGCATCAGCTTGCTAGAGAAGTGTCTTTTGCAACAAACAAATTTGTTTTTCAAATCAATAGGGGCATGTTTCAGGGCCGTAGCCAGGATTCTAGATTGAGGGGGGCAAATTTTTTTTTCAGGAGAGGCGACAATGTCACACACTGGGTGGGGGCTCTGTTAGCTCTGGGGCACTGATCCCCCTTGTAGGAATCGGGGCCGCTAGGACGGCCGTTAGGTCCCGGAGGAGACTGATCAAGAAACGATACGAGGCAGTATGGAGCGAGATCAGATCAGTGGTTTATTGAAGGAAAAGTATCTACATTTATAGATCAGAAGGCAAGGCAGGAAAAACCGTCATCTGACAGAAAATCACATCACCTGTTTACTCGGGTTGATTGGGAATTACTCTTGGGGAAGTTAATTAACGTGGGCAAACATTGACAGGGGAAACACCATTGTCTAGGGCTTAGACCGGGGTAAATATGGCCACTATTTGCACCAGGGATTACGCTAAACTCGGAGATGAGTGATTACCTTAATGGATAACAGAGGCTAGAGAAATGCCTTCTCAGCGGAACCGTCGGTCACGTCATTAATTGGGTGAATCAAACCCTATTATTAATCCACCCCCCTCAATTTCTCTGCCCGCAGAGCCCACGGGCCAGGAGCGTTCTCACCGAAGTGGCCTCTGCGCGGGCCGTTCCATGCCATTGGGGCATGGGGAATCCACATCTCCCCTTTTAGTTTTACTTAAGAGCCTGACCGGCGACTCTGCGCAAGAGGGGCACTCGCTGATGAGCGGGAATGGTGCTTCGGGGTTCCCTCCGGGAGCAGCACCTTGAGATCAATGAGGGAATACATTGTGCGAAGCAGCATACTGCTATGCCTAGTATAATCACCCCACAATCACTTTGAGCACCGTCTGAAGCCATCCCCACGGAATCCATGACCATATCCAGTTCCGCAATGAACTCAGCCAAGTTCCCCATGCAGAACCTTCCCTGATGCCCTCGACTATGGTGTGGAGGTCTGTGTGCTGACTCTGAACCTTACGGGAGTTATCCGTGAGATTAAAGCAACACATACCATGAAAGGATTCGCAACCCAGATGATGTAGCAATAAGAGATATTCTATAGCCGCTCGATTGTCGAGTATGGCATGGCGAAGCTCTGCCTGCTCTTGGTTGAGCAGCGCTATCGCCGAGGAGGTATGGTTAATGGCCTTAGCTAGTCCGCAAGCCAATCGACCAACCCTTCGAGCTTTGCCGACGGCTAAGCCTGGCACGCCAAAAATGCTGACTGCCAACAAGAGATATTCGGCTGAACTCATTACTCTAAAGCTGCTCTCACATGAGCTGTCTAACTGGGTGGTGCGAGTGTGTCGTATGGGTGCTGAAACATTTGTAACATTTGTGCTTGGGGTGACCATATCCTTAGTAGGGAGTAACAGTGTCAAACGACTAATGCAACATATAGCATCTGATACATTTGCGGGAATGTAGTTCCAAGTGTACTGATTACACGTAAAGAACCAACCAGATGGTAGGGTAACATGAGCATACATTGAACCAAGTGTCACTGGGTTATCACAAGTCCAATTGCCACTGCCAACGTTGAGGCAGCGGCGCCGGGTTCGACCAGCTGAGGCGCAGCCGGTCATTCGAGCACAGGTAGAGTTCGGACTGATCGCCACTCGCGGAGTGTGGAGAGTGGCTGCATCAGCCGGCAAAGTCATGGTGAGCCGCATCTCCCAACGGGCGTATTCTGAAGAAGCCGCTGGGATGTACGGGCTGAAAATCCGTTTCACGAGCCAATCCCCATCCCTGGGGTGCGTGCCTGGAGAGTGGCACACTGGGATGAGGCAGGTGCTCAGGATCGAGGCAGAACCAATGTCCTGTCTCAGGCAAAAATCGGACTGGTTGACGAGACCCGCCAACCTTTCCCATATGTTATAATGCATCCTGGCAGAGAGGTCTCCGCCTGGCATCAAATCGTTGGCCTCCAATGAGGCAGCCTGAACGCCTCCCCCCGCAAGTAGGGAGAGGGTCAGGATGATGGTGACTGCCACGGTGTTGGCATGAATTCAGGCAAAGATTGCAGCCGTGAGGTTCTCCGGCGTTGGCTCCTTCTCCTCGCGCCGGATGACGTCCTCGGCCTCACTGCAAAGGACCTTGACCATCCCCCAGGTGATCTTCGGTGCTGTCATCTGTGGCCGTTTCTTCCGACGGGTTCTCTCGGTCAGAGTGAGGTCCTCCATCTCCGGGATCGGACTCGGGTCGGTCTGGGTCCACGCCATGTGGTTCCAAGTGAGGCTTGACGCACCGAGCTGGAATCCAAACGACACCTGTAGGAGACATAACTGCAGCATACCCTCTTCCCCAGGTTACGAGCGGCGCCGGGCCCCTCCATGAAGGGTCCGGTGGCACCCGGTATCGGACCATTGGTCGCGGGAGAGCCTCCGAACGGAGGAAGTGCTTCTCCTGCGGCGTGCAATCCGAAAAAACATTAAGGTGATTGTATGTGAACAATACCTTATTCAGGCAATGCTGTGCCTGACCCTGTGACTTGGGGAGGGCTGGTGGCTCCCCCCTTTCTGTTTGTTTGTCAATGTAGGACTTGAGTGTCCGATTGACTCGTTCCACAATCGCTTGCCCCTGCGGATTGTAAGGAACGCCAAAAGTATGCTGAATGTCCCAGGTGGCCATGAAGGCCGCCAGCTGCCTGGAGCTGTAGGACGGGGCGTTATCGGTTTTAACATGCCGCGGCTTGCCCATTGCCGCGATGCAGGAAAGGAGGTGCTGCTCCACGTGGGAAGCAGTCTCCCCTTTCTGCGCCGTTGCCAAAACGAATTGAGAAAAGGTATCAATGCAAACGTGCATGTACTGCCATCTACCAAACTGCGGAACGTGCGTGACGTCCATCTGCCACACCTGGTTAGCCTCTGTCCCTCGTGGGTTGACCCCCCACGAGGGCCCCCCCGGTGCCCCTGCACAATGCTGGCAAGAGCGAACTATGCCTTGGGCTTGAGAAAGTGGCAGATTGAACTGTCTGGCGAGCGCTTTGGCATTTTGGTGAAAGAAAGCATGACTCTGAATTGGCGTAGTAAAAACACCTAACACTGAACGTTGCTGAATTTCCTTTGCCGCCGCATCCGCTCTGCTATTGCCCACGGAAATCGGACCCGGTAGGTCTTGGTGACTTCGGATGTGGGCAATATAGAGCGGCTCCGTGCGGTTTCGCAAATGAAATTGAGCAGTGAGGAACAGACTAAGCAAATTCTTGTCTATCGCGGGAGTAATGTATGCTCCCGGTAGACTGTGAAGCAAATTCCTGACATACTGACTGTCAGTAATGATGTTTAGGCGCTCTTTGGCGAAGGTGCGCAAAGCGAGGTTCACCGCTGCCAACTCTGCCCGCTGTGCGGACTTCTGTGGAAGAGTTAACAGCGTGCGCCAAGCTTGGCCCTCCTGCCAAGTCAAGACACCATATGTGCGACCCCCATCAGTAAAAACTGTTCTGGCTCCCTGAAGCGGAACCAGCGAGAGCAATTCGAACAAGCTGACTGTCTGCGTTTGAAGCGAGACAAGTCTGGGGTCCTTTGGCAAGTGGTATGCCAAGCATCCGGTGAATCCTTCCAAAGCAATTGGAAGCGAGTCACCGAGCTGCATCAACTGCTGAACCTGTTCTTTGGTGAACGGGACTACGATTTTGGCTAAGTCGTGCCCTGAAATGTCCCTAGCTCTCAGCCTTCCGCGGTAGACCACCGCGGAGACCAATTCTTGGGGAGGAACGATGTTTCGGGAAGAGGTGTTTGGCAAGTACACCCATTCCACGATACTCGCCCCTTTCTCGGAGTCCGCTCCTAGGGTTCCGGTGAACATGGATCCTGCCCGAACGATATACAAGTTCAGGATCGGAGCATATGGCCCTGGGGTGATCCTATCTACCCACCTCTGGCTGAGAACTTGGTTGACTTTCTCGAGAGCCAGGCGTGCTTCTCGAGAAATTTGTATCCGGTTTGCTGGCTGCTTACCTAACGTGAGCAGCGAGAAGAGCGGTTTCAAAAGATCCGTATCCAATCGGAAATACGGTCTGGCCCAATTAATGTTCCCTAAAACCTGCTGCAATTCCACCAAGGTGACTGAATCCTTCAAATTGATTTGGGGCAAAACTGGCGCTGCGAAAGAGCGGAGAAGCCGATGACCCAAGTATGAGAAGGGCTCGGTTCTCTGCACTTTCTCCGGGGCAATGAGTAACCCTTTCTCCCCCAGGCTGGCCTGGAGGTCTGAAAACATTTCGCTGCTGAGTTGCGGCACTGCGACCAAGATATCATCCATGAAATGACAAACTAACGCTTTGGGGTGAAGGTTTCGAAACTTTGCCAGTGCGTTGTGAACATAAATTTGGCACAGGGTGGGCGAATTGAGCATGCCCTGTGGAAAAAATTTCCACGCGTAATGCTGCGTAGGCTCACTGTGGTTCACAACCGGCACCGTAAAGGCAAACCTTTCCCGGTCCCTGGGGTCTAAGGGAATCGTGTAAAAACAATCCTTGAGATCTACAACTAGGATCTCCCACCCCTCGGGAATCATATTAGGATTTGGGATGCCGCATTGAAGTGGACCCATAGGCTGTATACACTTATTGATCTCTCTGAGATCGTGGAGGAGTCGCCACTTCCCCGACTTCTTTTTAATGACAAAAATTGGCGAATTCCAAGGGCTGGTGGACTGCTCTATATGTCCTGCGTCTAGCTGCTCTTTAACCAGTTGCTTTAGGGCGACTAATTTCTCTCCCACCACCGGCCATTGTTCCACCCAGACCGGCGTATCGGTGAGCCATTTAAGTGGCAACGCCATTACCCAAAGGTAAGGGTAGCACCGTACTGCTGTAAAATGTCTCGCCCCCAAAGGTTGATGTGCACGTCAAGAATGTGCGGCCGAATTACCGCTGTGCCATCAGCCCTTGGGATTGTGACTGTCACCCACTCCCGGCTCCTAAACGCTTCCTGAATGCCGCCTACCCCCCACACATCGGAGACCGGCTTAATGGCCCACTCCCATGGCCACTGGCTTCTGCTTATCACGCTCACATCAGCTCCGGTATCTAACAATCCTGAGAATGATCTATTATTCAGAAATACCTCAATAACCGGGCGCTGTTTCCACTCAATGTTGGTCTCCACTGTCGCTAAGACCTGGTATCCTTGTACTGCCTCACTGGCGCTCGAGCGGTCCTCTGACCGGGACTCTGAGCTGTCCCTGAGCCTTCCCTGGCTATCTGCTGGCGAGTGACAAGGAACCATGATCAGTTGCGCTAATGTGTCTCCTTTGTGAATTGTCTGGGGTAAGTGCGTCCAAAGCTGAACTTGGAGAATGCCTGAAAATTTGGAGTCAATGACTCCTGGAATTACAAGAATTCCGCGTGCTCCTGCTACACTGCGGGGCAAAACTAAACCTATAAAGCCCTTGGGCAGTGGACCCATGAACTGGGAGTCCACCAGATAGACTGTGCCTGGCAGGTCGCATGTGACGTCTGCCTGACAAGTCAGTTCTAGCCCTGAACCACCCTTGGGGCTGGCCTGTGCCCTCGCAGTGCCTGGAACGTGATCGGGACCTAGTCTAGCTCTGGTGAGCTCTGAGCGAAAGAAGCCTCTGTTTGGACCGGGGCCAGAGACATGCCCGCGTTCCGGTTTCCCGAACTCGGACAGTTTCTGGCCCAATGGTAGCCTTTCTTGCACTTCCGACACAGGGTGTTTGGAGCCTTGGAACGGCTGGAATTTTGTCCGCCTCCCTTGGATCGGCACTCCCTAGCGAAGTGAACGACCTTGCCACAATTGTGACATGCCCCTTGATTTTTACTTTTGGGTCTCTTACCCCCTTGCACCGCTGCCGCTAGCAAACCCATCTTATAGGATTCTGTGCCAACGTCGGCGCAAGCTCTAATCATGTCTGTGAGAGTCAAGTCGGGACGATGGCCCAGTGACTGCAAGATTTTACGGCAGTCTAAATTGGGATTGTCCTTGGCTAACTTCATCATGAGCTCTTGTTGGGCTTGCTCATTATCTATCTGCCTACTGATCGCTTCCTCCAAGCGATTGATGAAGTCCATGTAGGGCTCCTGGGCTCCCTGCTTAATTGCGGTGTAATTCTTAGCCGCCTTGCCAGTTGCTGGAACCTTGAAGAAAGCCCTAAAGGCAGCCTCGGCTGACATCTGAAGAGTGGCGAGTGGCAAGTTGATCTGCACATCGATGGATTCGGAGGCACCTGAACCATATAACTGGTCAGGAAGTACTGCGCCTCCCATCCTGGCAGCCCTAGTCTGAGCCTCAAGGCGAAACTCGCTGTCCCAAATCAAATACTGGCTAGGGTTGAGCATCATCCGCATGATGGCTTTCCAGTCGTGCGGGATGAACATGGTGTTCTCGCACACTTGCTGAAGCGTGCCCCTAGTAAACCGACTCTGAAGCCCTGTCTCTGAAATGGCCTTCCGTATAGCCATGAGAAGCTTATACGGGACTGGTGAGTGGACTATCTGCTGGGCCCCTGTGAGGGCATCCATTTCCATGCGAATTGGACAAATCTGACTAAGCTCAGCTAGTTCTTCTGCTGGCAATTCCCCCTTCTTAAGTTCTTCCTCAACTGTGCGCTGAAGGGCACTCTTGGTAACTAGGGAACCTGGAGCTGTCAGAGAAGCGCCTCCGCTCCTCATTCCTTGCATTCCGTTGGTGACGTCTGCAGCTGTCACCAAGGGAAAGTTCCCTACGCTACTCTGCCTAAACTGTAATGACGGATAGAGCGCCGTGGGCGCCGATGGTTTGGCTGGCGCTGGGGGTTCTTTGGCCTCTACCCGGACTGGTTCTGTCTCCGCTAAGAGTTTCCTACATTTGCCCCATGTGAGAATTACGCCTCCTGGAGCTTTCGGGGGTTGCTGAATGCAGTCTCCTATCTGATCCCAAAGCTTAAGGGTTAACGTACCTACTTCTGGGTAAAGCAGGCAGTGTTCCCTTAGGTACACCAAAAGTCTCGCTAGCTCTCGGCTGTGAAACCTTAACTGAAACACCCTGGCCAGGATTCTGAACTCTTCCTCACGAGTTCTTTGGCTAGCGGACGGACCTTGTCGCTGAGGACAAGTCCCCATATTACCTGCGTGGGTCCTCCGAAGTTTCCTCCTCGGGACAAGTAGACGCATCTTTGGGCAAGGTAATAGGCTCTGGCGACGATTCTCTGGGTAGAGCTCGGAGCGTGGACTGCTGCCACGGGCCCTCGGTGGCCTCTGCGGTGTCAGGGGTTCACAGCTGACCCTGAGCGGAACGCATTTTTCCGTAACCTGCAAGCCGCCGCGAAAGTTGGGAGCAATGCTGTAGGAAGCCTCTGGAATGCCTCGCTGCTTAGGCCGTCTTCCCGACCTGCTGGTTTACCGGCCGGGCTGCCACGCTGTCCTCCGGGACGATCGGACGCGGTTCAAGCGCAGAACCAGACCGTGTGATCGCTTACTCACGGGTAAGATCACGTCTCGGGGTCACCAGATGTGATCGGGGCCGCTAGGACGGCCGTTAGGTCCCGGAGGAGACTGATCAAGAAACGATACGAGGCAGTATGGAGCGAGATCAGATCAGTGGTTTATTGAAGGAAAAGTATCTACATTTATAGATCAGAAGGCAAGGCAGGAAAAACCGTCATCTGACAGAAAATCACATCACCTGTTTACTCGGGTTGATTGGGAATTACTCTTGGGGAAGTTAATTAACGTGGGCAAACATTGACAGGGGAAACACCATTGTCTAGGGCTTAGACCAGGGTAAATATGGCCACTATTTGCACCAGGGATTGCGCTAAACTCGGAGATGAGTGATTACCTTAATGGATAACAGAGGCTAGAGAAATGCCTTCTCAGCGGAACCGTCGGTCACGTCATTAATTGGGTGAATCAAACCCTATTATTAATCCACCCCCCTCAATTTCTCTGCCCGCAGAGCCCACAGGCCAGGAGCGTTCTCACCGAAGTGGCCTCTGCACGGGCCGTTCCATGCCATTGGGGCATGGGGAATCCACATCCCCTGGCCACCCCCTGGCTATGGCCCTGGCATGTTTCATAGGGTTGAATGACAACACAAGATTTTCCATTATTGTCACTTGTAAAGAGCTACAGTGTTACTTTTCTGTTAGCCTGACCAGCCATTGTGTGCCTCTCTGTACCTGTGTATAAATTGATACCATGAGGTTTTACTGTTATGTCTGACGAAGTGGACTTGATCTATGAAAGCTCACATTTAAATATAGGAGCTAGTCCTTAAGGTGCCATAACATTTTTTGTCTTTTTTGTTGTTTCATTTTGTTTACTCTCTGATACCCTTTTTCTCAGTCACTCCATGGTGGTTGTCTGTATCTGTGTGGTGCACACAGTTTGTCCCCCTCCACTTGTTTTTCACCTGTTGAACCCCAGCTCAGTGGGAACTGTGAAGATACACTCCTGCCTAGCAGGCAGGTAGTCTTGGCACAACTGAGAACAGCGTGGGCCTATTTTCCTCTTAAAGTGACCTTTAAATTAGTCCATAATCATCCCAACAGGAGGACCGGGCTTTTTAAATGCCTCCTGAGGAGAAGCCATTTCCCCCTCCCACTACGGAGACCTTTGTTGGGCCTGGTTGGTATTCTGAGAGGTTCAAAATCCAACAAAGTGGGAAGTGGAGCACATCAAGGTCTGAAACCAAAAGAAAGAAGAGAAGGGGGGGAGAAAGCAAGCCCCCCTCCTGCCTCTTCTTCATGTGTTTATCTACCCTCCCCACCTCCTCTCTGCAGGTGAGCCGTGTTGTGACGCACACAGCTTTCGTTGGGTCTGATGGTTTCTCCACCCTACCTCTTGGCAGGCAACACACAATCCCTATGGCAACTGTGTTATTGTCATCCATCCATTTCCCCACCACCACCATCTTATGCTTTCTCCCACCCTCTTCTTTTCATCCCCATGGCTACCAAGCCTGACCTCCTAAAAGGAAAGATGGGGTCTGCAGATGTTTCCCCAAGTTAGTTAAACCAGAAAGTACATCTCATTTGCAGGAAAAGTCTGATTGAAAAAATGGGGGGATACGTTGAGGAAAAGAACAGGCTTTGGAGAAAGGGTTTTATTGGATTGCATCAAGAAGAAGCATAGGAGGGGGAAGGAGGGGGAAGGAGAAGAAAAGAAAAGTGGATGAAAGACTGCTGGCTTCTGCTTGACTGCAGCTCAATGGAGGTGGCCCAGACTACTCAGGGAAATAGGTTTCTCATTGTAACTAATTCCCAGCTGGCACTGGACAAAAGGGGAGTTTCTCAGAATATCCTCAGCCTAATACCAACCTAGCCCCGCTTTGTTCCAGTTATTTTCCCACTCTGTGAGGAATGTTTTTTGGGGTGCGGCAGTTTAGAAGAGAGCAGGGAAGGACAAGAAAAGGGAGATGGATGTTTTTTCAATCTGTTATGGGGAAGGAGGCGAGATCAACAGCCACCTGCCCTTGTCTTGTAGTTTTTTCGCAAGGGACTGGATGACAGGAAGGGAACCAATCCAGTCTAGCTTTTTCCTAGAAGATATGCAACAGAGGCAAAGCACAATCCAAGACTGAGGCCTATCGCCCCCATTACGCAGCACGCCTTACCTGTATGGGAGCTCAATGCCCACCTAGCTAAGGTGGTGTTATGTATGCATGCTCATTGTACTGTAAGATAAGAATGTAACCACTCCAAATACAATGTATCTCAGCTGTAAAGGAACGCGAGCAAGCAGCCCATAGAGGGCAGCTGCGAGCGTTCAGTCTCACATGGTTCACATTGCTCAATCACGGACAGCCGCGGGAAAACCTTCCCCGCATTCAGCAGCAGGAGAAAGAACTACTGAAGAGAGGCGTGCCTGGGCGAGGCCACGCCGGTAGCAGCCAATGAGCTACCGTGCTACAAGATTCAAATGTAGAATGCTACTGTATATATAGAGATGTATCATCGCCATTACCTCATGCTCCACCGGATCATCATGCAATAAACCTGTGTTAAGCCAACCCTTCGGCTGTTCTGTTGTCTTTGGTCCCATACAGTAAACTGGCGACGAAGGTGGGATGATGGCTGCCCACGGGACCAAGACATGCGCCGGCTACGAGATCAGGAAGCCGGGAGACTTGGAGCTGTTTGAGATAGACTTCAATGGAGCGCTGGTGGAGCTCGAAGTCTCAGATGAGGACAAGAAGAGGGCCATCTTCGTCCGCATGCTCGGACACGAGACCAAGAGGACCTTGGTGGACCTGATCGCGCCGAGGAGGGTGAGCGACTTCAAGGCCAAAGAGCTCCTGGCGGTGTTGCACACCCACCTCCGGCCCGCGATAGCGATGTTCCCCGCTCGGAGCGCGTTCTGGAGGCGAGTCCAGGCGCCCGGGGAATCGGTCGCTGAGTTCGCCGCGGCCCTGCGGCTGGCCGCTGGCCCATGCAAGTGGGAGACCCCAGAAGTCACCCTCCGAGACTGCCTGCTCTGCGGCCTGAGGGACACCGAGACTCAGCGCGCGCTGATGAAACAGGAGCCGCCCCCCACGTGGCAACAAGTCCTCGACACGGCACAGGCCGCGGAAGCCACGACGGCCGGGGTGCAAGAGCTCCAGGACTGGCGTCCGAAACCCGCCAAGGCAGAGAGCTCGGTGCGCGCGGCCCGGCGAGTTTCGAACTCGTCCGCGGAGAGCGGCGACGACGAGGACGTCCGGAGGGTCCAGAAGGAGGGCCGGCGCTGCGACGGCTGCGGCGCCACCCACGCCCGCGCCAAATGCCCGTTCCGCAAGGCCGAGTGCCACAACTGCGGCCGGCGCGGGCACATCGCCAAGGTCTGCCGGAAACGGCGCGAGGCCAAGAGGAGTTCCCCAGACCGCTCGGCGAGGCAGGACCGCACCACGAGGCCCAAGGACGGCACCCGGACCACGAGGAAGCGGGACGGAGTAGGGCGCATCTCCGACGACAGCGAGGACGACGCTCCGGTTTTCAGCGTATCCACGGAGCACCCCCGATACTTCGTTGAGGTAGTAATACAAGGGGCCCCTGTTAGGATGGAGGTGGACTCGGGTTCTTCTTACTCTATCATTTCCCAGGGAGAGTTCCTAAAAATAGCCCCCCACGTGCGGCCCAAGCTCAAAGCGTTGAGGTCCACGCTGAAGGACGTGCAAGGGAACCGCATCCCGGTGTTGGGGGTTGGGAAGTTCCAGGTCCAATTCAAAAAGCGCGCCGCAACGCTTCCCCTAGTCGTCCTCAAGGGAGGTAAATGCAGCCTCCTCGGGACTCAATGGTTCCAGCCCCTGGGGTTGTTCATTGGGGGGGTGCACGCTGTGGGAGTACACGCCGCCGGGACTGATCCAATACAGAGTGTGTGCGACGCGCACCCCGAGGTTTTCAAAAAGGGACTCGGAAAATTCAAGGGCCCCCCAGTGACTTTCGACCTGGACCCTGGAGTACGTCCAATCAGACTCAAACCACGCAGAGTGCCTTTCGCACTAAAGGACAAGATAGAGGCGGAGTTGGACAAATTGGTGGGCCAGGGGATTCTTGTTCCTGTTGATTCTGCGGAGTGGGAAACTCCAATTGTAACAGCGCTCAAGGCCAACGGGGAGGTCCGCATATGCGCTGATTACAAGTGCACCATCAATAAGGCGATCCGCCCTAATGCGTATCCGGTGCCGGTAGTCAGCCACTTGTTGGCCAGGTTACACGGGGGGAGGTGTTTCGCTAAACTCGACCTGGCCCAAGCCTACCAGCTACTCCCGGTGACCCCCACCGCAGCTGCTGCGCAGACCATAGTCACCCACAAAGGGGCGTTCCAGGTAACGCGCCTCCAATTCGGCGTGAATTCGGCGCCCGGGATCTTCCAGTCACTCGTGGAACGCCTCCTGAAGGGGTTAGAGGGGGTGTTACCCTACTTTGATGACGTATTGATTACAGGGGGGAGCCGGGCCGAATTGGCAGAAAGGTTGGGAAAGGTCCTGGCAAAATTCGAAAAGGCGGGGTTGCGGTTGCGGAAAGACAAATGCGTTTTCTTCGCAACTGAGGTTGAGTTCCTAGGGTTCCGTGTTACTCCCGAGGGAATAAGGCCATCCCAATCCAAGGTGGCCGCCATCAAGAAGGCCCCTCGCCCCACCTCCAAGCCCGAGCTGCAGTTGTTCCTTGGGCTGCTCAACTTCTACCACTCCTTCCTTCCTCGGAAGGCAGCCATGGCGGAACCGCTACACAAATTGTTAAAAAAGGACGAGGCATGGAAGTGGGGCGACGACCATGAGAAGGCTTTCAATGACCTGAAGCGACTCCTGGCATCAGATGCTGTACTGACCCACTTCAATCCCAAACGCCCAGTGGTCCTGATATGCGATGCATCCCCGGTGGGGGTGGGGGCGGTGTTATGCCACGTGCTGGAGAATGGGAGGGAGGCCCCAATAGCGTTCTACTCTAGGTCCTTGTCCCAAGCGGAGAGAAACTACGCCCAGACAGACAGGGAAGCACTAGCGATAATTGCGGGGACCAAGAAATTTCATGATTTTGTGTATGGCCGCCCCTTCACCATAGTGACCGACCATAAGCCCTTGCTAGGCATTTTCACCGCAGATAAGCCCACACCCCAAATCCTGTCCCCGAGAATGCTCAGGTGGGCCATTTTTCTCAACGCGTATCAGCACGCGTTGGTGTACCGGCCCGGGAAGGAGATCAGCCATGCGGATGCCCTGTCGAGGTCCCCCATTCCCCGGGATTGCTGCCACGTGGGCGAGGAAGAGAGGGACCACCAGGTCTTAATGATAGAGGTCCTAGACTCCCCTCCAGTAGTACCGGCCGACATCGCCAAAGCGACCGGTAAGGACAAAACGTTAGCTACAGTCTGCTCCTGGGTACAGAAAGGGTGGCCCGTGTCTTCCCCAGCAGCGGAATTCGACACATTTTTCAAAAAGAAATTAGAATTGTCCCTAGAGAGGGGTTGCCTTTTGTGGGGACAGCGGGTAGTGATCCCCACGTCCCTCCGGCTGAGGGTGCTTAAACTGCTGCACGTCAGCCACCCCGGGATCGTCCTCTCTAAGGCACTAGCCCGCAGTTACTTTTGGTGGCCCCAGCTAGACGCCGACATCGAGCACATGGTCGGCACTTGCGAAGCGTGCCAAAGCTCCAGGCCAGAAGAGGCTCGCTTGCCACATAGGGAGTGGGACGCAGCAAGGGGGCCCTGGTCCCGGGTACACGTAGACTTTGCTGGCCCGTTCAGGGGAACACTTTTCCTCCTTGTGGTGGACGCGTTCTCCAAGTGGTTGGAGGTCATTCCAGTCTCGAGCACCTCCTCGTCCACAACAATTAAACAGTTACGGAGGGTCTTTTCCACGTTCGGTTTACCCGACACCCTCGTCAGCGATAACGCTAGCTGTTTCACGTCCGCCGAGTTCAGGGCATTCATGGATCTCAACGCCATTCGGCACATCACCTCCGCCCCTTTCCACCCGGCCACCAACGGCCATGTAGAGCGCCTCGTGCGCACCACTAAGGACGCGCTGCGGCGCATGGGCCCCGGAGATCTTAACTTACAACTGTGCCAATTCCTGCTAGGGTACAGGGTCACCCCACTAGCGTCAGGGTACTCCCCCGTGGAGTTGTTAATGCGCAGGAAGCTGGCCACGGTAATCTCCAAACTAGACCCCACAAGGGTAGAGGACAAAGGGCGGAATGTAGGGATGGATTCCACAAAGAGTTTCAGCATAGGTGCCCCCGTGCATTGCAGGAACTACGCCAGCGCGGGACCAGCCTGGGTGCCCGGCATTGTAATAGAGCAAACCGGCCCCGTTTCATACCGCGTGGAGACCAATACAGGCCTCCTGTGGAGGTGGCACGCGGATCAACTCAGGCGCAGGATCCCCGGAGAGCAGGACGAAGACGAAAATAGCCACGAATCAGCGTTAGGGTACTCCCCCACCCGCTTAGCCCAAGGGGGAGAAAAAGGGGGACATGGGTCCCCACCAAGGGGGGAGGAAAGGGAATCGATCCTCAGAGATCTTTTGCGGGAGTTTGCAGCGGAAAGGAAGAGCCCCGATCCCACACATAACCCTCGGAAGTTTCCCCAAAACACAGATTTCCCAAGAAGTTTAGACCTTGATTTACAGTACCAGGGGGAGTTAGCGGAGTGGTCCCCCACCCGTCCTAGCGAAAAGAGGGGTTTCACTTCAGCCCCTGGTACTTCCAGTCCCAGTAGCCCCTGTGAGTTAGAATTCAACATAGCACCAATTTCCCGGAGACCGACACCCCCAAGACAGGAGGCGACGGCGAGTCCGCCCACCACAGTCTCAAGATCCCCCGAGCAGGGAACAGAGGGTGGCCGAACCCCAAGGGCATCCTCATCGGTCCCGCGGTTCACAATAGGAGGGTCCCCGGGGTCCGAGAGCAACAGGCAGGGGTTCACTTCCCAGCTGTTCATTCCATTCCCATCCCCCAGCGCAAGGCAGGCACGGACGCCCCGCAGAGCCACTAACGAATCCCCGTTTCCCGTTGCAGGACAAGCACCCACGGAGTCAGGGATCACAGGCTCTCCAGTACTAGGTCAGGCGCAAGCACGCCCCAAGCGCACGTGCGGCAAGCCACAATGGTTGCGGGACTTCGTCCCATCCTAGGGGGGAGGGATGTTATGTATGCATGCTCATTGTACTGTAAGATAAGAATGTAACCACTCCAAATACAATGTATCTCAGCTGTAAAGGAACGCGAGCAAGCAGCCCATAGAGGGCAGCTGCGAGCGTTCAGTCTCACATGGTTCACATTGCTCAATCATGGACAGCCGCGGGAAAACCTTCCCCGCATTCAGCAGCAGGAGAAAGAACTACTGAAGAGAGGCGTGCCTGGGCGAGGCCACGCCGGTAGCAGCCAATGAGCTACCGTGCTACAAGATTCAAATGTAGAATGCTACTGTATATATAGAGATGTATCACCGCCATTACCTCATGCTCCACCGGATCATCATGCAATAAACCTGTGTTAAGCCAACCCTTCGGCTGTTCTGTTGTCTTTGGTCCCATACAGTGAAGGTGGCCACGTGTCCTCCATTATAAAAGACAACCCTGTATTTGAAGGGGTTATCTCTTTGAAAGCATAGTCTGGTCTCATGTATTTAAAGCATGGTTGGATAATTTGTGACCTTCTAGATCAGTGATGGCAAACCTTTTAGAGACTGAGTGCCCAAACTCAATAGACTGCCGTCCACGCTGCAGAGGGGCAGGGTGAACTCTGTGCTGGGAGGAGGGAGGAAGCACTCCCACTGGGCTGCTGGGCAGAGGAACGGGGCAAACTCTGTGCTAGGTAACTGCGCACATGCTCACAGAGAGAGCTCTGAGTGCCCCCACTGGCACACGTGCCATAGGTTCATCACCACTGTTCTAGATGCTTCAGTATGCCTTTTTATGCCTATGATAAGACAGTGTTGTAATTCATTTTAAAACTGTTGTGTATGTAACAGTATTACTTTAAGAATGTATGAATGTAACCTTACAATGATTACAATGTAACACAGTTGTTAAAGGAACGCGAGCTAGCTACCCATAGAGGGCAGCTGCGAGCGTTCAGCTCACATGGTTCAAATTCCCCCAATCACTGGCAGCCGCGGGAACCTTACCGCGCAAGGATCACCTGGAAGAAGATGGGCGTGACTCAGAATGACGTCACGCAGGTAGCAGCCAATGAGCTACCATGCAACCCTTTTCAAATGTATTACTGCAGTATAAAATGAGCTGTACCTCCGCCATTACCACATGTTCATCCTGACCATCATGAAATAAACCTGTGTTTTAGCCCTCACTGTGGCTCCTTCTTTGTCTTCCATGCAAGACACTAAATTGGCGACGAAGATGGGATCCATGGCGTGTCCCAAGATCAAACCTCACCAGTTTGATATCAGCGATCCAGAACAATGGGAGCTGTACGAGTGCCAGTTTCGGCACGCAATGGATGCTGCAGGCATCGACGACGAGGGGAAGATGCGCTCGCACTTCCTAGCCCAGGTGGGGCCGGCCATGCTGCGCATCCTGATGAACCTGGTGGCTCCCCAGAAGGTTGACGTGGTGCCCATCGACCGCATCCTGGCGCTACTGAGGGAGCATTTCCAGCCGCCCGTTTCCATTTTTCCGGCCCGGGTCACGTTCCACAGGCGGGACCAGCGCCCGGGAGAATCCGTATCCACCTACGCGGCGGCCCTCAGGCTGGCGGCCGTCAATTGCCAATGGGAGGACCTGGACACGGCCCTCCAAGACCGCATGCTGTGTGGCCTGAGGGATGAGGAGGTCCAGAGGAAGTTGATGACCCGCGACCATCGCCTCACGTTCAACAAGGTACTGCGGGAGGCCCAAGCGGCCGAGGCAGCAAGGAGCGGGGTCAGAGTGTTCAAGTCCCGAGGGGCCACGCCTGAGAGGGCCAAGTCACCCGTGCAAGCGGCCCGGCGGACTTCGGTGAAGATGGCCTGGCGGGCACACCGATCACCCGCAGGCACCCCAGCAACCTCCGAGGAGTCTTCCACAATGGCGGACTCCTGTTCCAGCGAGGAGGACGACATACAGAGGGTAAAGAAGCATGGAGAGAGGCGCCAGACCAGTGAGCGAGGAAGCCACCGCTGCGATGGCTGTGGGGCATCTCACGACCGGAAGAGATGCCCATTCCGGAAGGCCGAGTGCCACAACTGCGGCCTGAAGGGCCACATCGCCAGAGTCTGCAGGTGTGGGTGAAACGAGGACAAGGGCGCATCGAGACACCCCCAAGCACACCAACACAAGGCAGCCGGCATCGGAAAGGTCTCAGCCAACGATGGCGCAGAAGGCGTGAACCGCGTGGGCCTGGAGCACCGGCGTTTCTACATAGAGTTACTGTTACAAGGGGTTCCAGTGAGGATGGAAATAGACTCTGGGTCGTCCTACTCCATCCTGTCCCAGAAGGAGTTCATGCGCATTCCCCCAAATGCGCGGCCCAAGTTGCAGGCTATGAAGTCACACTTACGGGACGTGCAGGGCTATGGGATCCCAGTGTTGGGGGTGGGGAACTTCACGGTGAAGTTTAAACATTACAGAAAAACTGCCCTTAGTGGTTCTCAAGGGGGGGAAGATGTTGCCTTTTGGGAACCCAGTGGTTTGCTCCCCTGGGAATTGAACTGTCCGGCATTAACGCCATAGAGACTGACCCAATTCGGGACGTGTGCGATGCGCACCCGGACGTTTTCAAGAAGGGGCTCAGGACTTACAAGGGGCCCCCAGTTTCCTTTGAGTTGGACCCAGAAATCTGGCCCATACGTCTCAAGCCAAGAAGAGTTCCCTTCGCCCTCAAGGACAAGATTGAGGCGGAACTAGACAAATTGGTGGGGCAGGGGATTTTGGTTCCAGTTGATTCAGCGGAGAGGGAAACTCCAATTGTTACAGCCTTAAAATCCAATGGGGAGGTCAGGATTTGCGCAGACTACAAATGTACAATTAACAAGGCCATTCGGCCAAATGCATATCCGGTGCCAGTGGTCAGCCACTTACTGGCCACGTTGCATGGGGGGAGGTGTTTTGCCAAGCTAGACCTGGCACAGGCATACCAGCAGCTCACAGTAACCCCAGCTGCCGCCGCTGCGCAAACTATCGTTATGCATAAGGGGGCATTCAAGGTAATGCGCCTACAGTTCGGTGTGAACTCGGCCCCCGGGATCTTACATTCCCTTTGGAACACCTTTTAAAGGGACTTCCAGGCATGCTCCCATATTTTGACGACGTTTTGATAACAGCGGGGAGCGAATCAGAACTAGCGAAGAGGCTAGACAGGGTCCTCTTTGTATTCGAGAGAGCGGGACTCAGGTTGAGAAGGGACAAATGTGTATTCTTCGTGAGGGAGGTTGAGTTTCTCGGGTTCAAGATAACCCCTGAGGGCATCAAGCCTTCCGAGTCCAAGGTTGTAGCTGTGCAAAACGCCCCTCGCCCCACCGCGAAACCGGAGCTGCAGTCATTCCTAGGGCTCCTGAATTTTTACCGTTCCTTCTTACCAAGGAAGGCATCTGTCGCAGAGCGACTGCACGGGCTGCTAAAGAAAGAAGCGGTTTGGCGGTGGGGAGATAGGCAGGAGAAAGCATTCAAAGAGCTCAAGGCGCTCCTATCTTCGGATGCTGTTCTGACTCATTTCGACCCGAGGAAACCAGTAGTTTTGGTCTGTGATGCATCCCCAGTGGGGGTGGGGTGCCACGTGATGGAGAGCGGGCAGGAAGCCCCGGTTGCCTACTATTCCAGGTCACTTTCAAAGGCGGAGCG
Organism: Bradypodion ventrale; assembly: GCA_035047345.1. NCBI lineage: Eukaryota > Metazoa > Chordata > Lepidosauria > Squamata > Chamaeleonidae > Bradypodion > Bradypodion ventrale. The sequence goes on along the minus strand of JAWDJE010000010.1, from coordinate 19,762,375 downwards.
CAACTACGTGCAAACAGATAGGGAGGCCCTGGCCATAATCGCGGGAATAAAGAAGTTCCATGATTTCCTATACGGCTGCGAGTTCATGATTGTGACTGATCATAAGCCCCTTTGGGAATTTTTACTACAGGCAAGCCCACCCCACAAATTCTGTCCTCCAGAATGCTACGTTGGGCGATCTTCCTTAACGCCTACCAGTACGAGCTGGTCTATCGCCCAGGGAAGGAGTTCTCCCATGCGGACGCGCTGTCCCGACCTCCCCTCCCTAGTTTAGGAGACCCCAAATGTGAGGTAGAGCAGGACCACCAAGTCCTGCTGATCGAGTCTCTCGACTCGCCCCCCATAGTTCCGGCAGACCTCGCCAAAGCCGCGGCGGCCGACAAAATCCTGGCCCAAGTCAGTTCCTGGGTAAGGAAAGGGTGGCCCACAACTCCCCCCGAGGAGCATTTCAAATCATTTTTCAGGCGCAGAGTAGAGCTTTCCTTTGAAAGGGGCTGCCTGCAGTTGGAGTAGAGCTGCTTTAGAGGCCTCCACTAATTTAAATTGATAATTTAAACTGCTGAGAGCCACCTCTGTTCAAACAGAGGAAGCAGTTAGAAGCTTCCAGAAGCAGGGGGGCAGAGCCACACCAGGCCCTTCCCTGAACCGTGACTCATAGGGGCGGAGCCACACTAGCCTTTAAAAGCTCTGAGCTCTTTCAGGGTCAGCCCTTTTGACTCTGCATGTGCTCTTAAGCAGAGCTGCTGCTGAGGAGAGCCAAACAAAGGAAGTGAGCACTGCTAAGTTTTGCAGTTGGAGTAGAGCTGCTTTAGAGGCCTCCACTAAATTAAATTGATAATTTAAACTGCTGAGAGCCACCTCTGTTCAAACAGAGGAAGCAGTTTGAAGCTTCCAGAAACAGGGGGGCAGAGCCACACCAGGCCCTTCCCTGAACCGTGGCTCATAGGGGCGGAGCCACACTAGCCTTTAAAAGCTCTGAGCTCTTTCAGAGTCAGCCCTTTTGACTCTGCATGTGCTCTTAAGCAGAGCTGCTGCTGAGGAGAGCCAAACAAAGGAAGTGAGCACTGCTAAGTTTTGCAGTTGGAGTAGAGCTGCTTTAGAGCCCGCGTGCCTAACGGCGCGCGAGATTGCAAACTAGTAACAAAGGAAGAATATAGTCTTACTAGGTAGAAAGGTAGTAAACGTGTACATTTTTGAGGCCCAGAATACTGCACTTGTTAAAATGGATTCTGAGGGAACAGCTGTAGTTACCTGCAATACTTGTGCCATGTTTGTGTTCTTGCCAAAGCATATGGAGAACTACACTTGCAGCAAGTGCAAGCTGGTTGCACTACTAGAAGAGAAGGTCCAGCAGCTAGAGGCCCGCATATCTAACCATCAACAAATTAAGGAGCTTGAGCTGTTCTTGGACAGAGCGGAGCAGACTATGCTGGACAAAGAAGAGACAGGGCAAAGTTCTGAGGGAGAAGGCCCTTCACTAACTCAGGAGGGAGATGTTTGGAGGAATGTGACTCAAAGGAGGAGAAGAGTAGGGGATGAGTCTGAAATTACAGAATAAATTTGAGGCTCTTTCCCTCATCACACCTGATGAGGAACACACAGAGGAACAACTGGTTCCACCTGATGATCTCTCCTTCATCACACTTGATGAGATCCAGGAAGATAAACAACAGGAACAATCTGAGGTTCTCTCCCTTAATATGGTTGATGAGGTGCATGTAGATGAACAGATTGCAGGAGAGAGGCTCCTTGTACTAGGCGATTCAATAATTAGAAATACAGAGAAATGGATTTGTGATGCACATGATAACCGTATGGTGACTTGCCTGCCAGGTGCAAAAGTTGCAGATATCACAAGAAATCTAGATAGATTGTTAGAGAGAACTTGGAACGAGCCAGTTGTCATGGTACACGTTGGTACCAATGATGTTGGGAAGGCCAAGCGGTCTGTCCTGGAAGCCAAATTCAGGTTGTTAGGAAGAAGATTGAAGTCCCTGACTTCCAAGGTAGCATTTTCAGAAGTGCTGCCTGTCCCTCGCGCAGGATCTACCAGGCAGGCAGAGCTCAGAAGCCTCAATGCGTGGATGAGGTGGTGGTGTCGAGAGGAGGGTTTCAGAATTGTCAGGAACTGGAGAACATTTTGGGACAAGCCAAATCTGTTCAGGAGGGATGGGTTGCATTTGAACCATGATGGGACCAGATTGCTGGCACTCAACATCAAAAAGGCTGCAGAGCAGCTTTTAAACTGATAACTGGGGGAAAGCCGACAGGAGCTCGGCAGCATCCGGTTCGGGAAAGTGTGTACTTGAGTAGTGAGGATGCAAAAATTACTGAGCAGAGCAAGGAGCTAGTCACCAGCACTCTAGCAGATGGATGCAAGAGGCAGTCTAACAATGCAACTGGACTCAAAAGACTGTATCAGGAAAGCATATATAAATGCTTGTATACAAATGCCAGAAGCCTCCGGAACAAAATAGGGGAGCTGGAATACTTAGCAATAGATAAGAATATTGATATTATTGGTATCACTGAAACCTGGTGGATGGATGATAACCAATGGGATACAGTTATCCCAGGCTACAAACTGTACAGGAAGGATAGGAAGGGGCAAACAGGAGGTGGTGTAGCCTTGTATGTCAAAGAAGTGATAAAATCGTATGAATTGGAATATCTAGGTGATTTGGAGTCACCATTAGAAGCTCTGTGGGTAAGAGCACCAGGCCACAAGGATGGTCTAACAGTAGGCATATACTATCGGCCTCCGACCCAAACTCTTGAGGGAGACTGGCAGTTGGAGAATGTTGTAAAGGAGGCATCCAAGAAGGGAAGCCTGGTTATAATGGGGGACTTCAATTACCCTCACATAGACTGGGTGAACTGTTGTTCAGCACATGATAAAGAGATAAAGTTCCTAGATATGCTAAATGATTGTTCCCTGGGACAGATGGTTGAAGACCCAACTAGAGGTACAAGAATCCTTGACTTGATCCTGAGTAATACTCAGGATCTGGTGCAAGATGTTAATGTGACTGATCCAATAGGGAACAGTGACCACAACTCAATTATGTTTAACTTGATCATAGACTGCAAGTCACTGATAAAATCTAACACAGAGACCTTAAATTTTCAAAAAGGAAATTTCCCAAAGATGAGGAAACTAGTAAAAAAGAAACTGAAAGGGAAAATTGAGAGAGTCCAAACACTCCAAGAGGCATGGAGGCTGTTTACAAAAACAATAACAGAGGCCCAATTGGAATGCATACCCAAAAGGAAAAAGGGCACTGCCAGTTGCAAGAGGACTCTGATGTGGCTTACAGGAGCTGTTCGGGAAGTGATCAAAAGCAAGAAAAGCTTATTTAGAAGATGGAAGGCTTGTCCAAATGAGGACAGCAGGCAGAAACATAAATTCTGGCAGAACAAATGCAAGGCAACAATCAGGAAAGGAAAGCAAGACTTTGAGGAGCGTATAGCTAAAAATACTCAGAGAAATAACAAAGACTTCTTTAAGTACATTAGAAGTAAGAACCCAACTAGGAAGACCATTGGACCATTAGATGACAATGGAAAGCAAGGGGTTATTAAAGAGGAAACAGAGATTGCAGAGACTCAATGAATTCTTTGCTTCAGTATTCACTGAAGAAGTCAGAGACCACATGCCCAAAACAGAGCCTATCTTCGTAGGGAGGGAAAGCGAAGAATTAAGCCAGATAGAAATAACCAGGGAGGAGGTCCTTGCATGTCTTGTTAAGCTAAACACTAACAAATCACCAGGACCAGATAGCATCCATCCACGAGTTCTCAGGGAACTTAAAGATGAAATTGCTGATCTCCTAGCCAAAATATATAATCTTTCCCTCAAATCAGGCTTTGTGCCTGATGACTGGAAGGTAGCGAATGTAACACCAATTTTCAAAAAAGGATCCAGGGGTGATTCAGGAAATTACCGACCTGTCAGTTTGACATGTGTCCCAGGTAAAGTGATGGAAACCATCCTAAAAGATAGAATTAATAGGCACATAGAAGAGAAGGCGCTGCTAAAGGAGAGCCAACATGGCTTTTACAAGGGCAAATCATGCCTCACTAATCTGTTGGAATTTTTTGAGAGTGTCAATAAGCATGTGGATAAGGGGGATCCAGTTGACATTGTTTATCTGGACTTTCAGAAGGCTTTTGACAAGGTCCCACACCAAAGGCTCTTGAATAAACTTACCAGTCATGGAATAAAGGGACAGGTCTTGTCCTGGATCAGCAACTGGCTAAGGGACAGGAAACAGAGGGTAGCACTCAATGGACACTTCTCCAAGTGGAGGGAAGTCAAGAGTGGGGCCCCCCAAGGTTCAGTACTGGGACCCCTGCTTTTCAACCTCTTCATAAATGATCTAGAGGTAGGAGTAAAAAGCAAGGTAGCCAAATTTGCTGACGACACTAAATTATACATGGTACTGAAAACTGTGAGAGATTGTGAAGAGCTCCAGAGGGATCTCTTGACACTGGGGGAGTGGGCAAAACAGTGGCAAATGAGCTTCAACATTAGTAAGTGCAGAGTGATGCATGTTGGGGCAAAGAACCCCAATTACATTTATAAACTGATGGGGTCTGAACTCTCTGCGACAAACCACGAAAAGGACCTTGGTGTCCTGGTGGACAGCTCAATGAAAATGTCAACCCAGTGTGCCTCAGCAGTGAAAAAAGCAAACTCAATGTTAGGGATCATTAGGAAGGGTATAGAAAATAAGTCAGCAAGTGTCATTTCGCCTCTTTATAAATCTATGGTGAGGCCCCATCTGGAATATTGTGTACAGTTCTGGTCGCCATACCTCCAGAAGGATATTATGGAGTTGGAGAAAATACAGAGGTGGGCAACCAGAATGATTAGAGGACTGGAACACCTTCCTTACCATCTGAGGCTGCAACGGTTGGGCCTTTTCACTCTTGAACGACGGCGTCTAAGAGGTGACCTGATTGAAGTTTATAAAATCATGCACGGTGTGGACAAAGTAGATAAGGAAAAACTGTTTTCCCTATCGCACAACACTAGAACTAGGGGACACTCCATGAAACTTTTGGGTACTAGTTCTCAAACAAATAAGAGAAAGTACTTTTTCACCCAGAGGATTACTGGTCTATGGAACTCCCTGCCAGAAGAAGTGGTGACAGCTGTCAGTCTTGACAGCTTTAAGAAAGGATTAGACAAGTTCATGGAGGACAAGTGTATCAATGGCTATAATTATGGATACTTAAGGACAACCTCGGGGTTGGAGAGATAGGCAGGATATCTCTCAATGCCATTTCCAGGGAATCCTAAGCAGGTGAAGGCATCTCCTTGGGAATACCCTGAAGGAAATGGTGAGCCACTGTGTGAGACAGAATGCTGGACTGGATAGGCTGTAGCCTGTTCCAGCAAGGCTGTTCTTATGTTCTTATGTTCTTATGCTCTGGGACCAGCGGATGGTCATCCCAGAGAAGTTACGAGCTAAGGTGCTGAGGCTCCTGCATACCAGCCACCCAGGAATAGTGCGTTCCAAAGCACTGGCCAGAAGCTACTTCTGGTGGCCCCAGATAGACGCGGATATAGAGCATTTGGTGGGCACATGCGAGAGCTGCCAGAGCTCTCGGCCCGAGGAGTCCCGGCTGCCCCATAATGAATGGGACATGGCCCGCGGGCCATGGTCCCAAGTACACGTCGACTTCGCCGGCCCTTTCCATGGGGCCATGTTTCTGCTGATAGTCAACTCATACTCCAAGTGGTTGGAGGTCATTCCCATGTCGAACACCTCATCTGCCGCAACAGTAAAACAATTGCGTAAGGTGTTCAGTTGCTTCGGCCTGCCGGACGTCCTCATTAGCGATAACGCCAGTACCTTCACTTCTGCGGAATTCAAAGCGCTCATCGAGAGAAATGCCATTCGACACATTACCGCTGCCCCATTTCACCCCGCCACAAATGGTCAGGTAGAGCGCCAAGTGCGCACTACGAAAGACGCACTGCAGCACATGGGTCCCGGTGAGTTGAACCTCCAACTGTGTCAGTTCCTCATCTGTTATAGGGCAACTCCCCTAGCTTCAGGACTTTTGCCGGCCGAACTCCTCATGAGGAGGAGGCCGATAACGCTTTTTGATCGGTTGGATCCGACCAGGGTGGAGGATGAGGGGAGAAATATAGAGATAGAGAGCTCCAAAAGCTTTGCTGTAGGGGACCCAGTTCACTGCAGAAACTACGTGGCCTCGGGACCAACGTGGGTCCCAGGAATGGTCATTGAGCAAACGGGGCCAATATCTTATAAGGTCGAGACTAGCACAGGGCTACTCTGGAGAAGGCATACTGACGAACTCAGAAGGCGAGTTACTGGTGAAAGGGAGTCAGCGTTAGGGTCCTCCCCCACCCGCGTAAACCAAGGGGGAGACACGGGGACATCCTCGGGTACAAATGCATACCCTGGATTCTCAGATGAGGAGGAGGATACTTTGAAAGAGTGGAATGAGTTTGATTTTATGTTACCGTACCAGGGGGGTGTCGCAGAGTGGTCCCCCACCCGTCCGAGCGAGAAGAGGGGTTTTAGTTCAGCCCCTGGTACCGCCAGTCCTCCCAGTCCTTTTGTTTTAGAGTATACCCCATCACCAAGACCCCCAAACCAGGCAGCAGGGGGAAGTTCATTCTCTCCATCCCCAAGAACTCCGAGTCAGGCAGCAGGGTGTAGCGCAAGTACGCCAGTTGCAGGGTGCAAGAGACCGGGGTGAGACAACAAGGGTCTCCTTGTCGGTCCCGAGGTTCGTGCTGGGGGGGTCCCCAGGTTCCACGAGCAACAGGCAGGGGTTCACATCTCAGCTGCATCTCCTGTTCCTTTCTCCCAATGCAAGGTTGTCGCAGAGTCCCCGTCAGACGACTAATGAGTCCCCCCTTTCCATTGCAGGATGAGAGTCTTCAGAACGCGGAGTCCCTAGTTCCCCTGAGCTCAGCCAAGCAGTCGTATGCCCCAAGCGCACATGCGGGAAGCCACAATGGTTGAGGGACTTCGTTCCATCCTAGGGGGGGGAGTGTTGTGTATGTAACAGTATTACTTTAAGAATATATGAATGTAACCTTACAATGATTACAATGTAACCCAGTTGTTAAAGGAACACGAGCTAGCTACTCATAGAGGGCAGCTGCAAGCGTTCAGCTCACATGGTTCAAATTCCCCCAATCACTGGCAGCCGCGGGAACCTTCCCGCGCAAGGATCACCTGGAAGAAGATGGGCGTGACTCAGAATGACGTCACGCAGGTAGCAGCCAATGAGCTACCGTGCAACCCTTTTATAAAATGAGCTGTACCTCCGCCATTACCACATGTTCATCCTGACCATCATGAAATAAACCTGTGTTTTAGCCCTCACTCTTAGCTCCTTCTTTGTCTTCCATGCAAGACACTAAAAAAACAGACTTAGCCTTCCAGATAATCTTAAAATGTAACCCCAGGCCACCAGCCTAACCAACAGAGACAATGGTGAAGGATTATGGGAGATGTAGTTTAGCCACATCTGGGAGGGCAGTGTTACTCACGTCTAGTTCAATATGTAGCAATTATTTACAACTCTGTGTCTATATGTATAAATTAGCATGTGCACATTTAATGCAAGTCTGCAAAGGCCCACAATCAAGCAGCAGCTGAAGGCAGGTGCAGTAAAGGTCTAGCATATGCATGTAGCATGAATGAATCACAGAATTCTGAGGAACCATGTGGAAATGTAGCATTAATATTAGAGAATGTAGCAAGCTCAAGTTATCACAGATTCATATTAGCAATTCCAGATTATCACAAAGCCTATGGCAGCTGCAGGTTTGGCTCAGAATCTGCCTGTTATCAAGGTGAAGGTAAAAGTTGCCCCTTGCACAAAAGCCAGTCGTATCCAACTCTAGGGTTCAGTGCTCATCTCCATTTACAGCCAAAGAGCCAATGCTGTCTGTGTCTGCAGACATTTCTGTGGACATGTGGCAGGCATGACTAGACACTGGAGTGCATGGATGCTGTTTATCTTCCCACTGAAGTGATACCAATTTCTTGCTTTCAAACTGTTAGGTTGGCAGGAGCTGGGACAGAAATGAGAGCTCACTCAGTTGTGTAGCACTCAGATCTTGAACTGCTGAGCTGCCGACCTTCCAGTCATTAAGTTCAGCATCTTAACCACTAAACAACCCTATTCCTTGCATGTTATGAGGCTTCCCTTATATCTGGATGTTGGCTGAAGTCTGAGAGAACAGCACAGACAGAAGGAAAAAGTGGTTTTTATTTGTGAAGTGACTTTGAAACCGGTGTTCCTATCACCACTATTCTTAGGCAGAACCTGTTCCAGAGTTTTTAATTTATGGTGAAATCCCTTTAACTGAACAGTAGAAGAGCATATAGACCCAAAGAGGAGAATAGCAACAAGTACTATATATCTATAGTTACTAACAGTTACTTGGAATTACTGCAGATAAACTAGCAACTAACTGAACTGATCTAGAACTGCAAACATCTATCAACTAACAAAGAGAAGAGAAGAACACAGAACATAACGTCAAGGCTTATTTTGAATTCAGAGGGAATGATTCATTAGTGCTGCTAGATAGTCAACTGTAGCCAAGAAAAGTCACTCCAAGTCACACTTACTGCAAGCAACACATGAGCTTTTATAAAACTTGAGGGCTCACTGGTTCAATGTAAATATCGTTGTACCGGTCTTGTGTTTGCTTCTCACACAACCCTTGTGAACCCCACCCTTATGACATGACAAGTACCAGCCCCGAGACATCACCACAGCCATCTTCTGTCTCATCACATGCATCTGTCTCATCACACATAGTGGCAGGGCAGCTACAGGGGGTTCTGGATGAAGCAGATTATCTGGACCCTTTTCAGTCAGGATTCATGCCTGGATATGGTACTGAGACTGCATTGGTCATGCTGTTGGATGATCTCTGGCGTGAGCAGGACGGAGGTAATCCATCCGTCCTTGCTCTTCTTGACCTTTCAGTAGCTTTTGATACTGTCGACCACGGTATCCTTCTGGAACGGCTCTGATGAATGGAGATCGAGGGCACTGTGTGGTCCTGGTTCTCCTCATTTCTGAGGGGCCAGACCCAGTCGGTGTCATTGGAGGGTGAGAGGTCCAGCCCTAGCATACCTGTCAAGTTTTGGATTTGAAAATAAAGGAAATTTGGCCACACCCCTCTGTGGGCATGGCCAAATCTGTGGGCATGGCCAAATATAGCCATGTGACTTGCTGGGCTCTAGTCATGCCTGCCACATGGCCATGAAAATGTCTGCAAACACAGACAGCACTGGCTCTTTGGCTGTAAATAGAGATGAGCACTGCACCCTAGAGTTGGATACATAAGAACATAAGAACAGCCTTGCTGGAACAGGCCACAGCCCATCCAGTCCAGCATTCTGTCTCACACAGTGGCTCACCATTTGCTTCAGGGTATTCCCAAGCAGATGCCTTCACCTGCTTAGGATCCCCTGGAAATGGCATTGAGAGATATCCTGCCTCTCTCTCCAACCCGGAGGTTGTCCTTAGGTATCCATAATTATAGCTATTGATACCCTTATCCTCCATGAACTTGTCTAATCCTTTTTTAAAGCTGTCAAGACTGACAGATTACCTGAAACACACCCTGTAGCATACTTCTACATAAAGACTGCCTCAAAATTATGGTGCTATCACTGCAAAAACCCCGTGTCTTATTCCCCACACATCCCATGATATTTTATTTGCACATTGTTATCTAGATTTGCATTTATCTTATACCTGCCCACAAGGGACTGAGGTGGCTTAGTGGTTAAGATGCTGGATTTAATGTTGGAAAAGTCGGCAGGTCGAGACATGAGTGCTGCTCAATGGAGTGAGCTTTCGTCTCTGTCCCAGCTCCTGACAACCTAGCAGTTCAAAAGCAAGAAATTGCAAGTAGATTAATAGGGACCACTTTGGTGGGAAGGTAAACATCATTCTGTGCCCTCTGGTGTCTAGTCATGCCTGCCACATTTCCTCAGAAATGTCTCCAGGCGCAGACAGCACTGGCGCTTTGGCTGTAAACAGAGCTGAGCACCAAACCCTAGAGTTGGATATGACTGGCTTTCAAGCAAGGGTGACCTATACAATTTTTAGGAAACCACTGATTTTTTTAAAAAAATTTGTTGCAGAATTGTGCAAGTAATAAGTTTCTGGTCCTCGTGATTGCAAATGTATTTAAGATCCTGAATTTTAAATCACAATAAATGAAGCGAAGGTATTCACAACCCCTTCATTTAGTAACATATGCTCTTCTTGTTATTTGCAGACTTTGGTGATGGGAGGGTGGAGTGGAGGAACCATTGCTCTGATTATATCCAATTTGCCCCCCATATATATTTCTTTCTTTCTGCTATGCGCTTGCAAGACTGATCCAGGAGGAAAAGGAATCTACCGAACAGCGGGCAGAGGAAATTGAAAGCCGGGTAACCAGTGCCAGTTTAGATGGATCCCTGGGCCGGTATCGGTCAGGCACTTCCATCCCTCCCTCTGTCACCAGCTCCACTCTGGCCAGCCCATCTCCCCCCAGCAGTGGTCATTCTACGCCACGCCTGACACCCCACAGTCCTGCTCGCGATGGAGAGAAATTGGTGGGTTTGCCAGTGGGGGTGGTTGCTCACAGGAGCATTGTGGGTTTTAGCCCCTAAAACTGGGGTGGCAACTTTAGTGCTCCAGATGTTCTTGAACTTCAATTCCCAGAAGCCCTCATCAGCAGGTGTGCTGACTTGGGCTTCTGGGAATTGAAGTTCAAGAACACCTGGAACACCAAGGTTGGCCATCCTTGTCCTAAAGTGACTTCTTCTGCTTTTTCGTAACATTTTTACGTTTTACTGTTTACTGTTTCATTGCTCATCTGAGGTTTGTGTTTGTATGTGAGTCTTCACACTGAAGTCTTCTTGCTGTAACACTTTGTGGGGGTGAGCGACCATCTATAAAGAGTACCTCATGCTTCTCCTTGGGGTCAGATAGTTGGAACTAAGTTAAAGTAAGATTATCATTAGATGAGAGTACCAAATTGGGACGTGGGAGAGATCTAAGTTCTAGTCCTGTCTGAGCAATGAAACTCAAAAAACAACCATGAGATAATCACTGTTTCTCAGCATGGTCCACCTCACAGGGTTGTTGTGAGGTGAAACAGGGGAGACAGAAAGCCATGAATGCTGTCTTGAATATATTAGAGGAAAGCAAAATATAAATGTTACGATCTATGAAAGAAAAATAGTTGAAGGACAACCACAATTCAAGGTTACTAGATCTACCTTTCCTCCCATCTGGGACCCTGTCATTCAAAAACAGTGACTGGTGAAGATCTGCTTTCTGCTCCTAAGAATTTGGTTCAATCCTGAAACAGACCATTTAGCCCTTTCATGAGAAAATACACTCTTTGTTTTCCTCTAAGCCTTTCCATTTGAGCAACCTAATTCAAGGAAACTTTCCCAATTCTTTTGTTGATGTTTTCCTAGTTAAACACAAGGAAATAAAAACCATATTATGATCTACTACAAATCATTCTTAGATATACTAATACAGTAGAACCCCGTATAATGAAAAAAGTTGGTTCCATGATGTCTTTCATTATACAAATTTTTTCATTATACAAAGCATGCCTTGTACTGTATAACTAAAATCTCTATGGGATGCATCGTACAACGAAAATCTCTATGGGGAAAATCGTACTGGGGAAAATCGTACAATGAAAAATTTTCGTTGTACGATGCATCCCGTAGAGCCGTGATGGCAAACCTTAGCACTCCAGATGTTCTTGGACTTCAATTCACTGAAGCCCAAGCACCCTGTGAATCCACACGAATGAGCTTACTGCGATTCATCCAGCCCGCGCTGCCTTCGTCACTCCTGAAAGCGGAAGTAAAACGCCCATTTATGGGCACCTTTTACTTCTGCTTCTGGGGACGACAAGGGCAACGCAGGCCGGATGAATCACAGTAAACCTATTCGTGTGGATTCCCAGGGTGACTGGCAGATTTTACTTTCTTAGGATCAAAGATCGCTGCAGATGGTGATTGCAGCCATGAAATAAAAAGGAGACTGATGCTTGGGAAATGAGCTATGAGAAACATGGGGAACATAGTTAAAAGTAGAGGCATCACCTTGCAAACAAAAAATTGCATAGTCAAAGCAATGGTATTCTCTGTGGTAATGTATGGGTGTGAAAGCTGGACCATTAGGAAAGCTGAACACAGAAGAATAGATGCCTTTGAAATGTGGTGTTAAAAATAGGTCAATCCTAGAAGAAATCAACCACGACTGCTCATTAAAGGTCAAATAGTAAAGATGACGCTAAAGTACTTTGGACATCAAATGAGAAGAGAGGATTCACTTGAGAAAACCTTGATGCTGTTCCCAGGTGGAGGACAAAAGAAGGGGGTGGCCAAAAATAAGATGGCTAGATGGTATTGTAGATGCAATGGGCACAAAGCTGTGTGGGCCAAAGAACCCTTTTCACATCTTCTTGGGGGACTTTTGTTTTGTTTTCTTTCTTGTTTACTCATTTTTAATTTAAAACATTTCTGGGAAACAAAGAGCAGAATAGTAAACCAGCCCCCTAGGGTGAACTAGCCCTGCACGTGGCTAGATAGCGCCCCCAATTAGGGTGGAAGAGCAAGGGATTAATTCCCCCAAATTAACCAATCTATTTGTTCCTCACTGCAACCAGTTGAAACACCAACACCTAAGAATGTCGGATCCAGCTTAAGGAAGGGAATTAGTAAAGTAAAAAGCAACCTCTGTAGTTTCTAAGCCTCCCAGCAGCTGAGGAGTTAATCTCCATATATGAAATATTGCTCACCTAGAGTAGACTCCCGTCCAATGGTGGCTCCGACCAGCAGCAGCAAAAAGGAAGCCTCCATGACCATGTGGTAGGGAAATGAAAGAGAAACTACAGAAGAAGGCCCCCACCACCTTCTCTCTCTCCTTCCACAAGCGAAAAACCACAGCGACCTCTGGTGGCAAGAAAAAGATAATGCAGCTTCGCCTGTGAGGGCTCCGGTCAGGATTTTTTTTTAAAAAATAAGGGATATTACAGTGAAATTAATAAAATGGGAGGGGGCAGGAAGAGGGGTAAAAATAAGGGGTTTTCCTGGGGAAAACGGGATACTCGACAGGTATGAGCCCTAGGTTTCTCCAATATGGGGTGCCGCAGGGCTCGGTGCTCTTGTTTCTCTTATTTAATATTTACTTGAAACGGCTGGGGGAGATCATCCATTCCCATGGGGTGAAGTATCAACTGTACATCTCAGCCTGTGGTGATCCAAGCAATGCAGTGGAAGTCCTATCCATGTGTCTGGAGGCTGTAAGGGTCTGGATGTGGGACAACAGGCTACAACTGAATCCTGGCAAGACTGAGTGGCTGTGGTTCAGGGGCCCCATGTTATCCTGGGAGTTACCATCTTTGGTACTGGATGGGACTCTTTTGCCTCAGACAGACCCAGTGCATAATTTGGGGGTCTTCCTGGACTCACGACTCCTGCTCAATGAGCAGGTAACAGTCATGGCCATGAGGGCTTTCACACAACTTCATGTTATTCGCAAATTATGCCCGCTCCTGGACCGGGACTCCTTGCTTATGATCACTCACACTCTGGTCTCTTCCAGATTAGATTACTGTAATGCGCTGTAAATGGGGGTGCCCTTGGTGACCATCCAGAGGCTACAACTGGTTCAGAATGCAGCTGCCCACGTGGTGATGGGGTGTGGATATTATACCCATGCCTCACCCCTATTGTGGGGACTGCATTGGTTGTCAGTGTGCCTCCAGGTGCAATTCAAGGTGCTGGTGATGACCTTTAAAACCCTACATGGTAGGTTTTTTACCTACCAGGTTACTTAAGAGAACGTGTTACCCCAAGGAAATCTGCCTGTCCCACCAGAGCAGACTGGAGGGGACTAGCACTAGAAGGAGGGTCTTTTCGGTATCTGCTCTGCCTTGTGGAACCTCCTGCCGACCAAGCTATGTCTCCAGGTGTAGCTATTACGCTTCAGGAAAGATCTTAAAACCTGGCTTGCACAGCAGGTGTGGGGTGCTGCCGGTGTGGTAGCTACCCCACACTGGCTTATATGAGGGCCACACAGGATTCAGTTTTTAAATTTAAGTTGTGGCTGTTGGGAAGGGTTTAATAGTTTTAATGGTTAAATAGTTTTAATATTTAAATAGTTTTAATGGTTCTTAAAGTAAGGTTCTTATGATTTTATTGTTGCATGATGTTTTTATATTTGTGAAACGCCCAGAGTCGGCCAGGTGAGGGAGCAGCTATAGATCACCTTTTTCTTGTGGGACACACACCTTTTTCTTGTGGCGTCTGTAGCAACAGCCGTTACACGAATACTGCAGGACGGAGTGAGCTCCTGTCTCTGTCACAGCTCCTGCAAACCTAGCAGTTCAAAATCAAGAAATGGCAAGTAGATAAATAGGGACCACTTCGGGGGGAAGGTAAGCAGTGTTCCGTGTGCCTAGTCATGTCTGCCACACAACCACGGAAACGTTTGCAGAAGCAGACAGTGCTGGCTCTTTGGCTTTGAAACAGAGATGAGCACTGAACCCTAGAGTCAGATACGACTGGCTTTTGAGCAAGGGAAACCTTTACTTCTGTCCCATTTTTGTGGGAAGGAATTATGGTAACCCTACGCGAGTGGGCATAGAAGTTCTGACAGAGACATATTCTGAGGGTTGTGCCAGGATTATGTTGCCAACAGGCAAACCTCCCAGCCAGCTCACAGAGGGCTGTTAAGGATACTTGTATCTGTGAGAGCTGATATGCCTGTCTTATTCTATCACTGTTTCCACTAAATACAACTCTCGTGCAAGTTCTTCTTGGCAGTCTCAGTTAGGCCACCCAGCTGTCACTGAATTTTGACGTCACCTTATACATGTCTCAAGATTCTTCTGGATTTCTCTCAAGTGAAGAAAAATAAAAACATATTAAAATTATAATTATTGAAAGGGATCCAGGCTAACTTAGTTTATGTTGGTTTACATTGACATCAATTCAACAAGTGATGGCCAAAGGTTTGAAATTTTACTTGGGGGATTATACTTCCCAGAACCCCCTAGTCAAGCTTACTAGAAGTTCTAAGAGTTAAGAGTCAAAAAAGTAATTTTTCCAAAGTCTAGTTATGACTAATTTCTTCCAATTGTTTTAATAGGACCAATATTCTGCTGATTTTTTAATTTTTTTAAATTCTTAATTTAATTTAATGTTAATTTCCAATTTGTATAGCTGCCCAACTCAGAATGACTCTGGGCGGCTTTCAACATTAAAATCAGTACTACAATCTAAAAATGTAAACTGGTAAAAACCCCAATTAAAAATACTATAATTAGCCCGACAACTAAAAAGAGTGAGGTAGCGATATTACTATATCAGCCAGCAGGCGGGGGTCACCGCATCCCCAGTGCCAGCCAGGTTTTTAGTTCTTTCCTGAAGGGCAGCAACTCCATCTGGAGTCGTAGCTCAATTGGCAGGAGGTTCCATAGGGCCAGAACAGACACAAAGAAGGCCCTCTTTCTGGTGCTAGAGAGGCAAGCCTCTCTAGCAGATGGCACAATAAGAGAGCCTCTCCGGTCCAATCTGGTGGGACGGACAGATGTTCTCAGAGTGGCACAATCTCTTAAGTATCCTGACCCACTACCATGTTTTAGTATATGAAAACCAAGACACAGGACACAGCCTCGGGCTGGGTTAACTCAGGTTTATTGCATCGTGGACAGAGGGAACATGAGGTAATGGCGGATCGATAGCTCTTTATATACTGCAGTAATACATTTGAACGTGGTGCCATGGTAGCCCATTGGCTACTGCCTGCGTGACGTCATTTCGAGTCACGCCCTTCTTGTCCAGGTGTAGATGGTGGCGGGAAAGCTTCCCGCGCTGTTGCCTTTGATGAGTTCGGACCAAGAGAGCTTGGACGCTCGCTGCTGCCAGCTGGTGGTCATTGGCTCGCGTCCTCTTACAGGGTTTATATGATACAGCTGTAGGTTACATTGTTGCTATAGGCACGGTTACATTGGCTCAGATACATTGTAATCCAAGTGGAAGGTAAAACCATTAGAACACAACACCCCTCCCCCCTAGGATGAGACGAAGTCTCTCAGCCAAGATGGCTTATTTCGAACACGCTGGGGCCTCGGTGCGGGCTGCCCTGCTCCGGGTTTGCTACCTTCACTCTGTCCCCTGTCTTCCTGTCCTGAAATTGGAGAGGGAGACTTGTTAGTTACTTGCCGCGGTTCTGCGGCTTCTTGGGGAGGTGAACGCTGGGCTGTGGTTGAACCGGGGGCACTGGGGACTAACGAAAATCCCCTCTTCTCGCTTGGATGGGTGGGGGAACACTCCCAAACCCCCCCCCGGCTCGGTAACTGAAAATCAAAATCGGGGGCAGCAGTCGCAAACTCATCTGTCGCAGACTCATCTCCCTCTTCCCCGGTCCCTGACAGAACTGCCGTATCAAAAGGATATGAGTCCGACTGCTTCCCCCCCCTTGTTTGGGACTGATGCCCCTCGTTGTCTCCCCCTTGGGCTAAACGGGTGGAGGAGGACCCTAACGCTGAGGCGTTTCCCGCGCCGTCCGTGGACTGCTTTTCGGGAACGCGGCTGCGGAGTTGATCGGCATGCCGTCTCCAGAGCAGGCCGGCGCCCGTTTCTACCCTATAAGACACCGGTCCCGTCTGTTCTACGATCCTTCCTGGTACCCAGGCCGGCCCTCCGCTAGTATAATTCCTGCAATGTACCAGATCGCCGGCTGCAAAACTTTTCGATACTGCTAGCTCCACGTTCCTCCCTTTGTCCTCGACCCTCGTCGGGTCTAGCCTGGTCAGAAGTGTGGTCAGCTTCCTTTTCATCAACAATTCTGCCGGTGAGTATCCTGACGCTAAGGGGGTCACCCTATACGCTAGTAGGAACTGACAAATTTGGTGATTTAGGTCCCCGGGGCCCATGCGCCGCAACGCATCCTTTGTCGTGCGCACCAACCGTTCCACTTGGCCATTCGTGGCCGGGTGAAACGGCGCGGACGTAACGTGCCGAATGGCATTAGCCTCGGTGAATGCCCTGAACTCCGTGGACGTGAAACAACTGGCGTTATCGCTGATCAAAGTGTCGGGTAAACCGAACGTGGAAAAAATTCGCCTTAACTGATTTATCGTAGTGGTGGAGGACGTGCTCTTGACCGGAACCACCTCCAGCCACTTGGAGTACGCATCCACCACTAGGAGAAAAAGGGTTCCTCGAAACGGGCCAGCAAAATCAATGTGCACTCTGGACCATGGCCCCCTTGCTGTGTCCCATTCCCTGTGCGGAAGTCGGGTCGCCTCCGGTCGGGAGGCCTGGCAGGCTTCACAGGTGCCGACCATGTACTCTATATCAGTGTCCAACTGGGGCCACCAAAAGTAGCTCCGGGCCAGCGCCTTGGAGCGGACGATGCCCGGGTGGCTGACGTGCAGCAGCTTGAGCACCCTCGATCGCAGGGATGTGGGGACCACCACCCTTTGACCCCACAACAGGCATCCCCTTTCTAGGGACAACTCAATCTTCTTCCTAAAGAATGGGTCGAATTCTGGACCCGGGGAAGACGCCGGCCACCCCTTCTGTACCCACGAGCTCACTTTCTCCAGCGTCTTATCTTTTCCTGTCGCCCTGGCGATGTCGGCCGGTACTATCGGGGGTTCCTCTAACACCTCTATCAGCAACACCTGACGGTCCTTCTCTATCCCTGCCTGTTGGCTGCCCGTCAATGGTAGAGGAGACCTCGAGAGCGCATCTGCGTGACTGATCTCCTTTCCTGGCCGGTATTCCAACTCATGTTGGTAAGCGTTAAGGAAAATAGCCCACCTCAGCATCCTCGGGGACAGGATCTGTGGCGTGGGCTTATTTGCAGTAAAGATTCCTAGCAGGGGTTTGTGATCAGTCACGATCGTAAACGGGCGACCATACAGAAAGTCGTGAAATTTCTTTGTGCCCGCTACTATCGCTAATGCCTCCCTGTCGGTTTGTGCGTAATTCCGCTCCGCCTGGGACAGGGACCTTGAATAAAAAGCTACCGGGGCTTCCCTCCCGTCTTTCAATACGTGGCAAAGGACCGCCCCCACCCCCACCGGGGATGCATCGCAAACTAGGACCACTGGCCGTTTGGGATCAAAATGGGTTAGGATTGCTTCGGACGTTAGGAGTTGCTTCAACTCTTTAAAAGCCTTCTCCTGCTCATTCCCCCACAGCCATGCCTCCTCTTTTTTAAGCAGCCGATGGAGCGGTTCGGCCACGGACGCCTTCCGAGGAAGGAAAGTGTGGTAAAAATTTAAGAGCCCCAGGAATGACTGTAGCTCGGTTTTGGATGTGGGGCGGGGAGCCTTCTTGATGGCGGCTACTTTTGATTGGGAGGGCTTAATTCCCTCGGGTGTGACACGGAACCCTAGAAATTCAACCTCCGTTTCGAAAAAAACACATTTGTCTTTCCTGAGCCGCAGCCCCGCCTTCTCGAACACAATCAGCACCTTATCCAATCTCTGGGCCAGTTCGGCCTCACTCCCCCCTGTTATCAATACGTCATCAAAATAAGGCAACACCCCCTCCAAACCCTTCAGGAGGCGTTCCACAAGCGATTGGAAAAGACCGGGTGCCGAGTTCACGCCGAACTGTAACCGCGACACCTGGAACGCCCCTTTATGTGTGACTATTGTTTGGGCCGCTGCCGTGGCGGGGGTAACGGGAAGTTGCTGATAGGCCTGTGCTAAGTCGAGTTTAGCGAAACATTTGCCCCCATTTAGTCTGGCCAGAAGGTGGCTGACCACGGGCACCGGATATGCATTAGGGCGGATGGCCTTGTTAATTGTACACTTATAATCAGCGCAAATGCGCACCTCCCCGTTAGCCTTTAGTGCAGTTACGATTGGAGTTTCCCACTCCGCGGAATCAACAGGAATCAGAATCCCCTGGCCCACCAGTTTGTCCAGTTCCGCCTCTATTTTGTCCTTGAGTGCGAACGGCACCCTTCGTGGCTTGAGTCTTATCGGGCGGACCTCCGGGTCC
This sequence comes from Bradypodion ventrale, assembly GCA_035047345.1. Lineage (NCBI taxonomy): Eukaryota > Metazoa > Chordata > Lepidosauria > Squamata > Chamaeleonidae > Bradypodion > Bradypodion ventrale. The sequence continues at coordinate 19,743,308 of JAWDJE010000010.1, read as the reverse complement.
AGGTCGAACGCTACGGGGGGTCCCTTGAACTTTCCAAGTCCTTTTTTAAAGACGGCGGGGTGCGCGTCACACACCGCTTGAATCGGATCCGCGCCCACGGCATGCACCCCCCCTATGAACAAACCCAAGGGCTGAAACCACTGCGTCCCGAGGAGGCTACAATTTCCCCCCTTGAGAACGACTAAAGGGAGTTCTGCAGAATGTCTTTTATAACGAACCCGAAATTTCCCGACCCCCAGCACTGGAATGCTGTTCCCTTGTACGTCTCGTAGCGTGGACCTCAGAGTCTTAAGTTTGGGCCGCGCTTGGGGGTCGATCTTCAAGAACTCTTTCTGGGGAATTATGGAATAATAGGACCCCGAGTCAATCTCCATCCTAACAGGGGCCCCTTGTACTATTACCTCAACGAAGTAATGGTTTTGTCCCGCGGACACGCTGAACACGGGGGCGTCGTCCTCACTGCCGTCCGAGACGCGACCCACGCCGTCCTGCTTCCTCGTGGTTCGGGCGCCATCTTGGGGTCTCGCTGCACGGTCCGGTCTGGCCGAACGGTCTTTCGAATGCCTCCGGCCCTCTTTCCGATTTCTGCATGCCCTGGCGATGTGCCCGCGCCGGCCACAGCTGTAACATTCGGCTTTCCTGAAAGGGCACTTCGCACGCTCGTGGGTCGCCCCACAACCATCGCAGCGGCGCCCCCCTTTCCGGACTTTCTGTACCTCTTCGCCGTCGCTGCCATCTGTAGAGGATCTCGAGGTTCGTCGGGTCGCGTGCACCGGCTGTCCTGACTTGCCGCGCACCGAGCTTTCCGCTTTGCTGGCCCTAGGACGCCACTCACGCCACTCGTGTATTTCGTCCACTCCCGCATTCGTGGACTCCGCGGACTCCGCGGTCTCTACGACCTCGGCCAGCGTTGGTGGCGGCTCCCTGTTCATCAGGCTGCGCTGCACTTCCTTGTCCTTCAGGCCACACAGCACGACGTCCCTCATGATCATCTCCAGGTTGTCCCACTTGCAGGGGACGGCGGCTACCCTCAGGGCCTCCACGAAAGCCTCTACCGACTCATCCGGCGCTTGGACTCGCCTCCAAAACGCACTCCTAGCGGGAAACATTGCCTTCGAGGGTTGGAAACGCTCACGCAGCAACTTCAGTATGTCGTCGGTTTTGAAGTCATCCAACGTCTTCGGTTCGATCATGCCCACCAGCGTCCGCTTGGTCTCTACTCCCAGCATTCGGGTGAGGATGGCCCTCTTCCTTTCCTCGTCGTCTTTGACTTTGAGTTCCACCAATGCCGCCTTGAAATCCATGTTAAAGATGGTCCAGTCTTGCGGCTTGGTAATATTGAACCCGCTCTGTGTCCTGGCACCTTGGGACTCCATCATCCCACCTTCGTCGCCAATTTAGTATATGAAAACCAAGACACAGGACACAGCCTCGGGCTGGGTTAACTCAGGTTTATTGCATCGTGGACAGAGGGAACATGAGGTAATGGCGGATCGATAGCTCTTTATATACTGCAGTAATACATTTGAACGTGGTGCCATGGTAGCCCATTGGCTACTGCCTGCGTGACGTCATTTCGAGTCACGCCCTTCTTGTCCAGGTGTAGATGGTGGCGGGAAAGCTTCCCGCGCTGTTGCCTTTGATGAGTTCGGACCAAGAGAGCTTGGACGCTCGCTGCTGCCAGCTGGTGGTCATTGGCTCGCGTCCTCTTACAGGGTTTATATGATACAGCTGTAGGTTACATTGTTGCTATAGGCACGGTTACATTGGCTCAGATACATTGTAATCCAAGTGGAAGGTAAAACCATTAGAACACAACACATGTAGGGCTTTAAAGGTCATTACCAGCACCTTGAATTACACCCGGAGGCACACCGGTAACCAGTGCAGCTCTCGAAGCAGTGGCGAGGCATGAGCGTAACATCCCCACCCCATCACCAGCTGGGCAGCTGCATTCTGGACCAGTTGCAGCCTCCAAATGGTCATCAAGGGCAGCCCATGTAGAGCGCATTACAATAGTCCAGTCTGGAGGTGACCAGAACCTATGTGACCATGGGCAAGGAGCCCCGATCTAGAAGCAGGCGTAACTGGCGTATGACACGAAGTTGTGCAAAAGCCCTCCTGGCCAAGACTGCCACCTGCTCATTGAGCAGGAGTTGCGAGTCCAGGAGGACCCCCAGATTATGCACCAGGTCTGTTTTGGTTAAAATAGCCTCATCCACAACCAAAGATGGTAGCTCCTGAGATAACATAGGGTCCCTAACCCATAACTACTCAGTCTTGCCGGGATTCAGATGTAGCCTGTTGCCCCCCATCCAGATCCCAACAGCCTCCTGACACCTCGACAGGACTCCAACTGCATCGCTTGGATCACTATGGGCCATGATATACAGCTGAGCATCATCTGTGTACTGATGATACCTCACCCCGTGGGAACAGATAATCTCCCCCAATGGCTTCATGTAGATTTTAAATAGGAGAGGTGAGAGCCCTGAGGCACCCCATATTGGAGAGGCCTAGGGCTGGACATCCCATCCTACAACCACACCGACTGGGTCCGGCCCCTCAGAAATGAGGCAAACCAGGACCACACAGTGCCCTGGATCCCCAATCCTCAGAGCCGTTCCAGAAGGATACCATGGTCAACAGTATCGATGGCTGCTGAGAGGTCAAAAAGAGCAAGGATAGAGGGATAACCTCCGTCCTGCTCCCGCCAGAGATCATCCAATATCTTTCAAATAAATAGCATATTCCAGTGTTGTTATTATTTCTATGGATCAAACAAGACAACATGCTTATCATGTCTTTAGAAACAGTGTTCCCTCAAGTGGTAAAAATACATGTTTGTAATGGCACATGATTTATTTATTTTTTTATCTTGATCACTAGTATTCTCAGGCCCTCTGTTATGTGACTGGTCTTTGCAAAGTAGACTTAGACATGATCTGGAAGTTGATTGCTAAGGCACACACCTCTGAGCATATTGCCATTTTGGGGAGGAAAGGTCAGGATGATCACAGGCAAAATGTATTTCCTTTAGCATCTATTTGTTATACTAACTCTGTAAGTCAGGAGTTCTCAAACTTTTTGAGCTGGGGTCCGGGTCACACTCCCTCAGGCAGCTTCGGTGGCGAGATGGCCATTTTGCCCTTCCTCCACCACGTGGCACTTCCTGGTGTGGTGGAGGCAGTTGGGGACCACATGAAATTGTGCTGTGGGCTGCATTCAGCCCACAGGGTGCAGGTTGAGAACCCCTGCTGTAAGTACTTGCCAGATGTCTCTGCAAAATTCCAGGTCTGACATGAAAGTACAGTGGAACCTCATACAACAATCGCCCCATATAGCAATGAAATCGCATAAAAGTTAGATTTGGGGTGTGTGTGTCCTGCATAACATTTTCCCTGTGGAAAAAAATCATACAACAATTTTTCAATAGGGAAAATCGATATACAATGCATGTATCGTATAGCAATTGTTTCATACAACAATGAGCCCCTTGGAACAGATTAAAATAGTTGTATGAAGTACCACTGTATTCAACTTTTGTTACATACTTTCAGTATCTGTTCTTCATTAAATGTTCCTCTCCATAGGGATGCTATTGCTCTCGATGATTGCCCTGCTGACTTCCTTTGGACTCAACCCAGCTATGAGAGGCAAGGCAAGTAAAACCTGCTGTTCTTCTTCCTCCTTTTTCTGGCTCCTGGCTTCATTGCAGAAAGATGGCAAGGAAGAAGAAAAGGAGCACTAGCTGGGCTTATCCATCAGCACTAACTGAAGAGCCCAGTCCCATAAATAGATCATAGAATCACAGAATCAATGACTTGGAAGGGGTCTTTTAGGCCATCGAGTCTAACTCTCTGCTCAGTGCAAGAATCTGAATCAAAGCAAAGTTGCAAAGCTTGAAAAAGCAGCTTTCTTGTACTGTAGTGCTCAGGATTGCTCACCCCATATGGCAGGCGTTCTCAACCTTTTAAAATCGGGGGCCGGGTCATGCTCCCTCAGACAGCTTTGGGGGCCAGGCAGCCATTTTGTCCTTCCTCCACCACATGGCACTTTCTAGTGTGGTGGAGGTGGGCCGCATGAAATGGTGCTGTGGGCCACATCTGGCCCATGGGTCACAGGTTGAGAATCCCTTCTGCATGGCGATGGCCAGCAACACCATGGGGAATTCTGGAAATTGCCACTCCCTCATGTAGGTGTTTTTGTTTTTTTTAACTTCACATAAATGCTTTAAGCCAGAATTTCTCAGTGAACAAGATGAGAATTAATGGTAACACCAGGTTTAATATTTACTGCTCTTGAAGGGCACTTGTTTCTTCCTGGTGCTTTAAAATAATTTAAAATGAAATTGGATAATTAGAGATGTAAAGAAGGTCGCCAGATTTGTCTAAGGCTACTGGGTGCCTCAGAGTCAGAAGAGAAAATAAAAGCAGTGCCTTATTAACTGGACCAGGTTGCATTTCTCACACTTAGCACCCAAAAATGGCTCTGTTTCCCAAATCCCCACCACCACCACCCGTCCCTGCCCAGTGCTAGTAAATGCCTCTTCCCCTTCCCCCATCCCTCCATTTCTACCTCGAAGCCATACAGGCTGGAACTAATGGGATTGACTCTGTTTCATTAATTCCCTTTCATGTGGTCTGGTTGGATTTCCACCACAAGTAACACCATCTTTCCCAACACTTATCATGGATTAAGAAGTGCAATGAGCTAAAGTGAATGGCAATACACTCCTCAAACTGAGACACAGGAAAGGAGACACTTAAGTTTGCAAAAAGACTGCTTTTTTTAAAGGAAAAGATTAAGCACTCCATCCCCTTCTCCTCCTCCCACAGTGGTTCCACCTTCTTTCACACAACAGCCTTTTCATAAGTAGTTTTTAAAATCCCCTTGTTCCTCCTGCTCTTCACAGTAGAGCATCTTGTAAAACAGGCAGGAAATTCTAATGAGATGAACAGCGTGAGAGTCCATATTCTAAGTAAGCATGTACACAAAGTAAACCTGGACTTCTAAGCACCTCCCTGGTAAGGGAAGACATGAGTGGTTTAATTTTCAAAATATTGCCCTGTGAATTTTAATGCCAAAGAGGCACCAGGCATCTTTTAAATTACTCCAGTATTTGCAAACTTACACACTAAATTCTCTGTATATAATATCCAGGAATTAATCAGTATGAATTAGTATGGCATACATTGACCTTTTATGTGTGGACATCTCGCTACGGTAATGGAGTAGACCATACAACCAGTGACTCAACACTGAGTGTTGGGTGGCGGTAAATAATCTGACTCCCTAAAGGGGCCAACGGCTATGGGCAGATGAGCTCCTTTAGGTAGTGTTGTGTATGGAATAGTATGGAATGTAACTGCTACGTTATGCCTTTAAGTTAAATGTAACCAGTTCTACAGGAAATATATACTCAAGCCATTTGTAAAGAACACATTGTATCCAGCTGCTATTGGAATGTGAGCTTGCTACCAGAGATGGGAACAGCGAGCATTCAACTCACATGGTACAAATTCCCCAATCATGCCCAGCCGCGGGAAACCTTCCCGCCACGGATACACCTGGACAACAAGGGTGGGACTCTGGATGACATCACACCGACAGTAGCCAATAGGCTACCATGCACCCAGATTCAAATGTATAGTGACTGTATAAAAGGAGTTGTATTGCCACCATTACCGTGTGTTTGAACTGTACTTCATGCAATAAAGATGTGTTAGCCAGAATACGGCTGCTTCTATCGTCTTGCTTCCCTGAACACCAAAGGTAGGGTGATGGTCCCCTCAGTGGAGGAAATGCCACTGGAAACCATCATATTGGGCCCAACAGCAAAATGAACAGAGAAGGAACTTTGATTCTCAACAGTGGCCATGCCAGATGGACTGGCTGTGAAAGCACACCTTGATAATATCCTCAAGGCTGTGGGAATCCATTTCAGACCTGGTGTTAAATCCTGCATGTCTCATTTCATATGTACCGCAGGAGATGGCTCTGTGATCAGAGTGTGTGGGTCATTCGTGGCAAGCTGGGATCCACCTTAAACAAATTCACGCCAATGGCATTTTTCCTGCTTCAGGAAAAAATGCATTTTCGGATATGAGTTGCAACCAACGATGATGAATATCCAGGAATATTTTAATTCCATGTTTTAAGAAGAAGTGGGAGACTTTTGTCTCTCCCAACATTCAGAACTATAGCTCCCACAATCCCTTACCAGTGGGCCAATCTGGCTGGACATTGTGATTGTAGAAGTCCCAAACACTCGACTGTAAAGGTATCTATAATGATATTAGTATTTCATAGTTAGCATGAAATGGTATTTTGTATTTGTGAAGCTATTATTACTAGGATTTCATGCTTGTATCTGAGAACTGATGTGCCCAGCACACTCCTGGACTGGACTCCAAAAAGTATCTGTGTCAGGATTCTGGCTTGAAATAGTTTGAGTGCAGCTGGGATGTATTGTCCTCCTTTTGTCCTCAGGAATTTAAGAATGGCGAAGGCTGGTCTCTAGATATAAGAACAGCATATGTGGTATGGGCATTTCCTGAGCCTGAAGCTTGGAGGACTACTCCCAAGTATTTAAAATTGGTGACCTGTTCTATCTTATGTCCATTTATTCTCCAGTTGTGTTTCTTAGGCTTTTTAGGAAAGATTATAACTTTGGTTTTCTGGTAATTGATCTCCACTTGATTGCTGTTGCAGTAATTAGCCATAGTTGCCAACACTCCAAAATAGAGATGTCAATCATGGGCAAGAATGGGAAATACAATTTTTCTCACTTTTTACAATAGGGTGAGAGTTTTAACAAGCCCTGACAGTTGTGTGTACATTTGTAATTACAATTTTTTGCTCAGATAATACAAATTATGCAAATTATGCAAAATGCACAAAAATATTATTTCTGATGCTTTTAAAAATTGGCTTTTAAGAAATACAGTGATACTTCATACAACGTCCAAACTTGGTTCCACAAGTTTGGACTTTATACGGATTTGGACTTTGTATGAGGCATGCAAAATCCTAGCCACGATGCTTCATACAACGTCCAAATCCTTGCCGCGATGCCTCATACAATGTCGTTTCCATAGAATTACATTGTACTGTAACAGCACAGACTTCAGGGCAAAGTCAAGGAAACAGACAGGAAACTGACAGAACTTTAAGAAATCATTGTCTAAAGGCTAAAAACATTACAAAAACATGTCAAACAACCCTGATTGTCCAAGAACCTGAAGAATGCTGCAAAAATCCCAGGAATGCTTCTAAAAACTCTGACGAAAAAATTCAAAGAAATCCAAAATCAAATTCAAAACCACTCCTAAACACTCTTCACCTCATGCAAAACCCACAAGAGCAATGCACGCATGTGTCCTGTCTTTTATACTGCCCAGGCACAATGCAACCTGGGGAAAACCCAATGCCTCATACAAAGTCAAGCGACTTTGTATGAGGTAACTTTTTTCAAGAAATTAGGCGATGTTGTATGAATTCGATGTTGTACGAAGCGGACTTTGTATTACAGTAGAAGCACAAGATTGGCTCTATGCCTCATTCTGAACAAAATAGCCAAAATTTACAACATGTATCCTTCACATCCTTAATTTTTATGGGAAGCTTTTATTAATCTGTTGGTTACAGTATGACAATACAGTGGAACCTTATGTAACAAATGCATCATAAAATGAAAAAATCGTACAATGAAGAGAATTTTGAAACAAATGGGTGCATTGTACAATGAAAATCTCTATGGGAAAAATCATACAACGAAAATTTTCTTTGTACAATTTTTCCCATAGAGATTTTCGTTGTACGATGCATGCATCATACAATGGAAAAAAACTTATAACAAAGTGCCTTGTGGAACCAATTATTTTCGTAATACGAGGTTATATTGCATCTTTTTTTCTCCAGGCTCAAGGGCCTCTGAGTGACAAAGCACATGTTCAGAGAAATCTGTTTCTAAAAGGTGTCTAAAGTCTGGCCAGGTTATCCTGGTATGGCAATAATGCAAGCGCGGCGCCAAAATGGCCGCCGCGCCCTTTGCGGGCCCCCCCCATAGGACGAAGGCATCCGGGTAGTTAGGGGCGTGGCCAGCTCCCTTATAAAAGGGGTGGCCATGAGGCAGCCGAGCTGCCATTTTCCGAAGCGACGGAGCGGAGAAGTTTTTCCCCTCTTGTCTCCGTCGCTCTTACCTTGTCAAGGAAGCCTTTTGGCGGCGAATTTTCTCTTTTGGCTTCCCTTAGATTTCCTTGCGATGCCTGCGAAGAAGAGGGCGGCCGCGAGCGCGGCTCGCGCTGTTAGGAGGCGCAATCCGGGTCGGAGGACCGCGGTTGCGCCTCCCCAGCAGCCGCCTTTGCTGGTACCCACCGGGACCGGTGGAACGGGGTCTATTCCCCCTTGCCCGGAGGCGGGGGACCCGAGCATGGGTCAAGTGAGGGCTGTGGCCCGCAGCCCGCAAGCGGTGGACGCCGCTCCTGGTGCTTCCCATCCTGTTGGGCCTCCAGCGGCGGGGGCGCAGCTCACCCCGGGGCCTTCTAGCCTTGGGGGGTGGTGTGGCCCCTTGCCCTGGCAGGTACCTACATCGGCCCTACCGGGCCTCGGCGTGGGGCGATGGCCCTATTAGGGTCCCGGGGTACAGGGACCTGTACCTGTGCCTGTAGCAGGAGGGCCGGCCGGCCCTTGGCCCCATGTCAGCGTGGAGGTCTTACTGGCCCGTGTTGCGGCCCTTGAGGTGTCCTTGGCTCGGGCCAGCCATGCTGGGGCTCCCTTTGGGGTTCATTTCGATGCGTCGTCTGCTGGGCAGCAGCAGGCGACGGGATGGGTTGAGCCGCTTGAGGCGTGGCACAACCTCGGCCACTGCCTCGCAGCTCCCCAACCAACAGGCCGGTGCGGGTCAGCCCCCAGTGACGAGCTCTACAGCGGTCGTGAGCTCCGACGCCCCCAGTGGGCCGGAACCCCCGGTGGGGGTGGCCGCGGGGGTGCAGCACGTGAGTATGCGGTCCAAACTAGTGCACCTACACACGTGGCCACGTTTGGGGGGGGCTTTCCAATGGCCTTGGCCTCGCTTGGGTGGTGCGGCGGTGCACCCGCTGACGCCCCACCCGGCGATGACAACTACCACCCAGGGCCCCGTGGTGGGGGGTGTTCCCTACCCCGAGGGGAATGTTTTGGGTGGCCGGGTTGGTCCAAGCCCCTATTCCTTACCGCTGAGTGACCACTTGGCACAGGCCAACAGAGAGTAAATTTGGCGGGGGGAGTACGTGGATATCTTCTCACTCCTAAACAGAGGGCCCACCAAGGAGGAGAGGGAGGGGCAGAATGAGAAGGATAGTGGCAGGCACGTCGTCGCAAGCCACCAAGTATGTGGGCCAAATGGTTGCCGGCCTGCATCATATGCATGGCGGTGTACCTTAGGGCCCGGCCGGATTTGGCAATTCCGATGGTCCAGTATTTGGACAACGTCCACCGGGCGATGGTTTACTTTCCGGGCCCATCGTGGTTGGATTGTGACGGGGAATGCCGTAGGCGGATTTCCCCGCACCCCGAGATTAGGGTCCAGCAGTCGGCCCCAGCACAGGTCACCGGCCAGGGGGCGGGGCGGGGGGTTCCAGCCCGCCTGCGGTGCTGGACTTTCTTGTCCAATGGCTCCTGCAATGGGAAGAATGGCAAATACAGACAGGAGTGTCCCACCTGTGTTGGCCCCCATGCGGCCTCTGCCTGTCCCAGGCCTAGAGGGATGCGGGGCAGAGGGTGGGGCAGACAGGGGGCTGGCAAGACTGCCGCAGATGGATCTAGTCCACCGAAGGCCTCCCTCCCCAATTAAGGTGGGCATGTTGGAGCGTTGGCTCACATTGTACCCGAAGGGAGAGGATGCGGGTTATCTCCTTCAGGGTTCTAGGCAGGGGTTCCGGATCCCTTTCATGGGTAACAGGTCCCCTCAGGATGCCCCCGATCTTTTATCCCTTTGGGGGGAGGGAGGAGGTGGTTGCTGCCAGCTTTGACAAGAGGGTCTATGCGGGCAGGGTCGTTGGCACTGTCCCTGCACCCCCGTCCCGGGGAGCATATTATTTCAATGATGCCATGCCTTTTGGCTATTCCATTGGGGCTCGGTATTCGAGCGTTTCACCACTTTCCTAGAGTGGGCCTTTGTCCGCAGGTCTGTAGCCCATTCCCTGGATGGTTTTATTCGGGGCTGAACGGGGCTGGGACACGTACACACGTCTCCTCAACACATTTCAGACGCTAATGGAGGAACTTGGTGTCCCTTTAGCGCCCGAAAAGACCGAGGGCCCATCTCCACAGCTAGTATTCCTGGGGTGGAGAGTGACACGGTAGCGCAGGATTCTAGGTTGCAGCGGGATAAGGTGTCAAGGCTAGTGGCCCTTATCTCGTACTTGCTGGCCGAGCGCATGGCATCACTGAGGGAACTTCTGGTGCTACATGGTCACCCCAATTTCGCTGGCAGGGTCATCGCACCGGGCAGGGCATTTGCTCCGCGCTGGTGCGACGCTATGGCAGTATTATCCAGGCCCCACCATAGGCTTAGATTTACCCGGGGTATCAGGGCAAACGTGCTTGTCTGGCCATAGATCCAGAGGTAGTTCAACGGGGTGTCGTTTTGGGGTCTGATCTCCTGGCTCCCCCTTGCTTTCAGATGCAGTCCGATGCCTCAGGATTCCTGGGTTATGGGATGTACTTCAATTGGAAGTGGGCCTATGGTGGGTGGCCATTATCCTGGGCAGGCAAGGGTCGCCTGCATGGTCTCACGTATCTGGAATGTTTCCCTATCCTGGGTGCTTTGATGCTATGGGGCAAGGAGTGGGCCAACTCGGTTGTGCAATGTTGGCGTGACAATGCGGCTCTTGCCCGCATCGTCAATGCACAGATTTCCAAATCGCCCGGGGTTATTGACCTAGTGCGCGAGTTTGTGTTATGCAGCCTGTGCCTCAACGTTCTCTTCAGGGCCAGGCATGTCCCAAGGGTTGATAATGATATTGCTGCTGCTTTGTCCCGCCTGCAGATCTCCCGGTTCCGTGCCTCGGCCCCGGATGCGGAGGACTTTCCCTCGCCATTCCCGGACGAGAGATGGAACGTTGCAAGGAGAAGTGACCCGGGCGATTGGCCTGTCACTAGCGCCATGCATGAGTAAGGCGTATCACCACGCATTTAGTTCCTTCAGAGCATTATGTACCCAATTTGACTGCCAGGAACCTGGCCGATCCCAGTAGCCCATGTTCTGCGGTTCATGGTTTACCTGTATGCCCAGGGCCTTGCACCACGCACCATAGCATCTCAGCTGTCAGGGTTGGCTTTTATGGCCAAAGTGGGAGGTCGTGTGGACAGCACCAATGACTTCCGTGTGAGACATGTTTGGGAAGGGTGGGTGTGCGTGCGCGGGCGTTTCCCGGGCGACCGCCACCCGATTTACCCAGGGGTTTTTACCCAATTGGCCCGGGGCTGGCCTGGCCTCTGTTTTGATAGATGAGGCAGCCCATTTCATGCGGCTACTACGGTGGCCTTTTTGGAGGCGCTCCGCATCGGCGAGCTTGAGATGCTGAGTAAGGCGGTTGCAAGATTTTCCCAGGGTTTTTACCCAATTGGCCCGGGGCTGGCCTGGCCTCTGTTTTGATAAATGAGGCAGCCCATTTCATGCGGCTACTACGGTGGCCTTTTTGGAGGCGCTCCGCGTCAGCGAGCTTGAGATGCTGAATAAGGCGGATGCAAGATTTTCCCGGGGTTTTTACCCAATTGGCCCGGGGCTGGCCTGGCCTCTGTTTTGATAGATGAGGCAGCCCATTTCATGCGGCTACTACGGTGGCCTTTTTGGAGGCGCTCCGCGTCAGCGAGCTTGAGATGCTGAATAAGGCGGATGCAAGATTTTCCCAGGGTTTTTACCCAATTGGCCCGGGGCTGGCCTGGCCTCTGTTTGGATAAATGAGGCAGCCCACTCCATGCGGCTACAACGGTGGCCTTTTTGGAGCGCTCCGCATCAGCGAGCTTGAGATGCTGTATAAGGCGGATGCAAGTCGTAGGGCACTGGAACTCGAAGATGTCTGTGTGGATAATATTGGGCTCAGTTGGGGATACGCTCCTCTAAAATGAATCAGCACGGCGTAGGCAGTGGAATAGACTGCTACGATGTTCCTCGACAGACATCTGTCCGGTTGGTGCCCTACAGGATTTCTGTGCACTGTGGCACGCACCATGGCACGTTTTTTCTGTCACCGAGGTGGGTCTTCTATTCCTAAATCCCAATTTGGAGGGTGGTGGGAAGGCACTAGACAGTGTTGGCCTCTCAGGGGCTCGTTGCGGCGCCCGTTCGCTCTGCATAGGGGCGGCTTCTGCTGCAGTTGTTTTTTGGGTACTACAGGGCTGAAATACGCCGCATGGGAGGGTCGGGATCACAATGTTTTCAGTTTTGTCTTCACCCTCCTCAACTGTGAGTACCAGTTTTAGTCACTGCACTGTTTCTCCCCCCCCCTTCCCTTTTTACTTGACAGACCCTGGGTGTCATTTTACACCGGTGACAGTATGCCTGGTGGGCCGTAGCCAGGTGCACGGGGCAGCGCGTTACGCTGCATGGGGCAGCGCGTTGTGCTGCGGCGACAGAGTGGGTACCCGACTGGGACAGGGTGCATCCGCACGTCGGACACGATACCGCGGTACGCTTACAGGGGGGCGTTCGGCCTCGGGGCTCTTGACTGAGCCGACGCTCCGTGAACGGGGCTATTGCCCGGTTCCCTTGACAAGGGCGGGGGATGCGTCATTAGCCTCCCTGCCGTCAGTCTGCAAATTTACGAGCTTTACTCAGGGGATGGGGCCCATCTGTCGCAGGGAGGTATGGACCTCTGGATTACTGGACTGGCGAGCAGGCCTGTCAACCGAGCTGACGGTCTTGGGGGGGGGGGCGGTGAGCCTTTGCAAGCCTCCCCGTGTGGCGGGTATCACTGGTAAGGTAAACATTATGACCCACAGGTATCCGGCAGGTTCGCAATTGACTGGACAACAATAGACAGGCATAAGTTGGTTAAACGTTGTCCGGTCAACGACGAACTAGGCGACGGGGTGATGGCGATAGCTAGCCAGCATGCATCACCCCGTGATTCCACGGATACGCGTCAGAGGGTGGGGTCATTAGTTAGATATTGACTACGGTCAACAATTTGTTTGTTGTAAACAAACAAATTGATACAAATCGATACATTGTAACCAATTGCCGTTGGCAATTTTGGGGTGGTACCTTACCAGTGTTACTTCGGCCTGCTTGCCTTAAGAATTATGATTGGTCGTTTTACCAATAGAAATTTATAATTCGGACTAGGGCATGAATCAATAAATGTGGCCCGATGCTGTTATCCACTTTTACCGGTGTCTGAGTCCTTTATTGGGGGGTGCGCCTGCAATGCAAGCGCGGCGCCAAAATGGCCGCCACGCCCTTTGCGGCCCCCCCCCATAGGACGAAGGCATCCGGGTAGTTAGGGGCGTGGCCAGCTCCCTTATAAAAGGGGTGGCCATGAGGCAGCCGAGCTGCCATTTTCCGAAGCGACGGAGTGGAGAAGTTTTTCCCCTCCACCCCCTCCCTAGTTAACAGTGTGATATTTTGGTCGCTTCGGGGCCGGGTGGGAATTTTTGGCTGGGACCCACAATTGGCTCTCGGGTCCTGGTTTTTTCGCCCATTCCACACTGTTGCTATGGTTTGATATAGGGGTTTCTGTGATGCTGTTGACTTGGTCACATGGGCGGGTATCACTGGTAAGGTAAACATTATGACCCACAGGTATCCGGCAGGTTCGCAATTGACTGGACAACAATAGACAGGCATAAGTTGGTTAAACGTTGTCCGGTCAACGACGAACTAGGCGACGGGGTGATGGCGATAGCTAGCCAGCATGCATCACCCCGTGATTCCACGGATACGCGTCAGAGGGTGGGGTCATTAGTTAGATATTGACTACGGTCAACAATTTGTTTGTTGTAAACAAACAAATTGATACAAATCGATACATTGTAACCAATTGCCGTTGGCAATTTTGGGGTGGTACCTTACCAGTGTTACTTCGGCCTGCTTGCCTTAAGAATTATGATTGGTCGTTTTACCAATAGAAATTTATAATTCGGACTAGGGCATGAATCAATAAATGTGGCCCGATGCTGTTATCCACTTTTACCGGTGTCTGAGTCCTTTATTGGGGGGTGCGCCTGCAAAGTAGTCCATACTGCCAGCTACTCAAACCTAATTCTCAGGTGGTGGTTAACTAACCTGACAGCCCTGAGGACTAACAACCTTGAGTGATGAATTCCACAGGGAAGGGTGATGGTCCCCAAGTGGATTAAATCCCACTTGAATCCATCTTGATGGAAGGCAGCAGCTTCATGAATACTGGCCTGGGGCCAATGAGGACTTTGTGTGCCAAAAGGGCTCAGGACCAGAAAGTGACTCATAGAACTGGGTCAGTGGCACAGGTGTCATGCTGCAATGCAGAAGGCAAATGGAAGGCCACTGCATTATAGTGCTCCCAGGACAATATTCATGGCTGATTGCCATGAGGATAGCCAATATTTGGAATTGGATATGGCACTTAAAGAATAAGTATTTTTGCCCTAATTTGTGGCAATTTGGAAGGGTATAAAATAGGTAGTGGTGATCAGCATCTTCATCCCCAGTGCTGTTTATTTTCATCCTGCTCCCATGGTTATTTTTCATCCTAAAGCTTGTTGGGGAAAAGGTTACATATCAAGTTCAGTCCTTCTGATCACATGACACAAGGTATATTTTTTTTCTATGTAGAAAAAGGAGCTCTCTCGGGTATTTCCCCCCAATAATGTTTAATGCAATTTATAACTTAGTGTCAATGGACAAATAATGTGAAGCATAATCAGCTTAATATTTCATTCAAGCTAATATCTACACCCTGGGATTTTCTGCATGGGTGCAGATGTAGCAGCAGGGCACAGGAAGTAGTCTTGGTTTTGTGGTTCACATCTTCGGCCACTGCACAACTTCAGCACCAAACCTACCTTTGATTCCTACCCTAACTTGCCACATCAGAACAGTTCTAGCAGAGCAACACTTTCCATTCAATACAGTGAACCATGAAATGGTTTTCAACAGAACCGTATTAGCAATTTCTAGTCTTATAAGACTATATGAGCTGCCAGTTCTTCAACATGCTGTAGGATTACAGATCCCATAGTTGTGGACTACTAACCATGCTGGGTGGAGCTAATAGGCACTGAAATCCAACAACTCCTGTAAGGCCACAAGATGCTAATTGCTAGTCTTATTGGTTTAGCACCTGTTGTACTTCAAACACAGGACTTTCCCAGCACTGATCGAGGACATAATTATTCAAGCCACAAGATGTGAGAGACTTAATGCATATGTAACATATGTTCTTCCACTGAGCATTATGCTGTTCCTATTTGTGCAGCTAATAATGATGATGATGATGATGATGATGATGATGATTGTTATTGTTGTGTCTGTTGTTGTTGTTGTTGTTGTTGTTATTGTTGTTGTTGTTGTTGTTATTATTATTATTATTATTATTATTATTATTATTATTATTATTATTATTATTATTATTATTATTATTATTATTATTATTATTATTATTATTGCATGCCATCAGGTTGATTCCAACTTAGGATGAACCTGTCCAGGGGTTTTAAGGTAGAGAATACTCATAAGTGCTTCTTTAAATCCCTTTTCCCCACCACTCCACCACCAGCCGGAGAGAATGAGTAGGAGAGAAAATAGAGGATTCTTTGAATCCCTTTTCCCCACCACCAGCTGAGGAGAGTTGGATTGGGGGGGGGGGGAGAGAGAAAGATCCTTTAAACCTTCCTTTGGAAGCAGCTCTTCATCTGGCTGGTTCCTACTGGTCAGTGTCGGCTGCTGAACTGCACCAGTGTGGGTGGTTATTAAAATAGCCCTTTCCTGTCTCTAGCTGCCGATCCTCTCTTGCCACCAAGGGCTGTTACTGGCATATAAGACACACTACGTTTTTCCTGTATATTTTAAGGGGGGAAGTGCATCTTGTATGCTGGCAAATATGGTATTTTATTCCCATTCCTCTTTGCAGCTTTTCAGCTCCAATGCTTTCTTTTCTCATTGAAAAAAATCTGCTCTAACCATCACAACAAACCAAACCCATGTGGATGTACATACCTGCAGCTATATACTTTACATGCAGTCAAACAGA
This sequence comes from Bradypodion ventrale, assembly GCA_035047345.1. Taxonomy (NCBI): domain Eukaryota; kingdom Metazoa; phylum Chordata; class Lepidosauria; order Squamata; family Chamaeleonidae; genus Bradypodion; species Bradypodion ventrale. The sequence goes on along the minus strand of JAWDJE010000010.1, from coordinate 19,727,091 downwards.
ATCATAGAATAACTGAGTTGGAAGGGTCCTTTTGGGCCATTGAGACCAATCCCCTGCTCAATGCAGGAATCTGAATGAAAGCAGATATGACAAATCATTGTCCTATTCTCTCTTGATGATGGAGAACTGATCCTACCATTCCTCTTTATGGTTATCTTTCAGGTATTGGAAGAATGCTATCATATCCCCTCTCAGTCTCCTTTTCTCAAGGCTAAACATGCCTAGTTCCTTCAGTCTTTCCTCCTAGTGTTTGGTTTCCAGTCCTCTGATCATCCTTGTTGCCCTTCTCTGTATCACCTCTAATTTATTTGCATCTTTCTTAAAGTATAGTGCCCAGAATTGGACACAGTACTCTAGATGTGGTCTAACTAGTTCTGAATAGATGAGGGCTAGTACCTCACGGGTTTCGGAGACTATGCTTCTGTTAATGCAGCCTAAAACATTTTTGCAGCCACATTGCACTGTTGGCCTATATTTAGCCTGTGACCTACAACAGTTCCAAGATCCTTCTCAGTTGTAGTATTACTGAGCCAAGAATTCCTCATCTTGTAATTGTACATCTGATTTTTGTTCCCTAGGTTTAAAACTTTGCATTTATCTGTCTTAAATTTCATTCTATTGGTTTCAGCCCAGTATTCTAGCCTAGCAAGATATTTTTGAATTCTGCTTCTGTCTTCCAAGGTATTAGCTTTTCCACCCAATTTTGTGTTATCTGCTCATGTGCAGGCCTAGAAAGGCATGCATATCTTTGGTCAATGTGGGTCACCATTATTTCAGAAATGCCCCTCAGATCTTCCTCAGATGTTTAGGGCCATAGTTCTCAATGTGGGGCACCTGCCCCACAGGGAGAAATTTGATTTTTAAAGGAGGCAGTTCGAGAATGTGTAAGACTAAGCTAATGGCCTTTTAGACTTCCTCCACATGAATAGTTCACTTTTTAATAAGAATTTACCATATTTGCTGGCTTATAAGACGCACACACACCCATCTTAAAATACCTTGAAAAATGGAGTGCTTCTTGTTTGCCAGTAATCAAAATTATCATGTTGAAAATTCAGTCACCCCGTCCCACGGCTCCAACCTCCCCTGATCGCCACGAGCTAGGGAAGGCTGGCTTTAAAAATACCCTTCTCCCCTGCTCTTGGCAATTGGTGGGAATGAAGGCTATATCAAATTATATAAAATATACTGTTAGAAAAGGAGGAGTTTAAATTCCAGAGAGCATGGGAAAAAGAAAAGACACTGCCCAAAACTAGGTCAGACTATTTGCCTATCACAGTATTGTCTGCTCTGACTGTCAGCTTTTATGGCTCTCTGAAAGAGAGCTCTTTGTCATTTCTGATCTTAAAAAGAAGCTTTTCATGGGATTCACATGCTCTTCCAGTAAGGTACAAGTGACTTCCACAATCAATGCTGCACAAACATTTCAAGAGAATTTTCTAAAGCTAAGAATGTGCTCAACAATAAGCAGAAGGCAGAACTGGGATCTATTTTATTTGTAAAAGACTTATTAGGATTTTTGCTCTCAACTGACTAACAGTAGCAACAATTTAAAAGAGTTGAGCCTTCATCTTATTTAAAATTGCTGAAAAGTGATCCTAGGGCGGGATGATGGAATCTTGCAAGTTTAGTTCTGGTACTGATTTTAAAAATTATTCAGTTAAGCATGTTTGCCAGAGTACTCAATTTCTCAGCATTACATTTTGGACCACAACTGCCAAATCCCCCAGCTAGCTATGCAGTCCAAAAAATTAATATTTCTAAGATCTTGGCCTTATCCACTTACCTTAACCTATATTTTGCTATTGATTTTAGGTGGAAAAACACAAGGTTTGAAAAAAAGACCAAAGTATGTCCTATTTGTTCAGCCTTCTTCAGCTCTATGACTCAAGAGATACTGAAATAGGATTGATTTTCTTAATAATCACAAACTTCAAGCTTTTTGATGATACAACCATAAGGGGCTATAACAGCCATCAGCTTGGTAACATCATAGAAACAAATAATGAAAGAAGTGAGGGTATTATATTGAGAAACTCATAACCTTTTTGAAAAGACTGATATTTAGGGCAACCTAAGCTCTTTAAAGGCCACTGATATGCCTCAAGATAGTGGTGGTGAACCTATGGCATGCATGTCAGAGGGGGCACTCAGAGCCCTCTCTTTTGGCATGAGTGCCATTGCTCGCCCTGCCCCCCTGCCCAGCAGTCCAATGGGAGCACTTCCTCCCTCCCCCAGCAGAGTTTGCCCCACCCCTCTGCCCAGCAGCCCAATGGGAGCATTTCCACAGAGTTGACCCTCTGTTTGGGCACTCTGTCTTTAAAAGGTTCACCATCACTGCCTTAATATACGTGACTGATGGATACATTCCCATTCACCAGTGGGTGTATTCTCCCATCAATGACCAATGCATACAAAAGTCTAAAAAGGCTTGGACACAAACACCAGGCTTTATGAGAATTAGCTGAGCATCCTTCTTGAAAGCAACAATCTTTTATAAGAAATTGTGCTGTTCCTTGGGTGTTACAACAAGAAGCAGGTTAGTGCCTTTAAAAAGGTGCAGGAGCAGAGAATCTACTGTACTTCAGCAGGTCCATCCAGCCAGTGGAACACTGTGTGATTCATTGTTATCTACAAGCAAAGACCAGACATCTTTCCTATCATAGGAAATATGCATTCACATGTGCAAACAAAGCACCCAGGGCTAACCCACTGCTACCCCTGGAAACATTCACAGGCACAGCGAGGCTTCCTCGCTAATGTATTTAAACAGTATATATACTGCTAGCTACCTTCAGGCATTGATTTCCACAATGCTGCCCTCCCCCTGCTGCTCCCGGATGATATGAACGCCAGCAGTCCGCACCATGTGCATGCTATTTTGGGTGTGCCCTGGTGATGCAGGGGACCTGGTGGGAGAAATGTGTATTCTGGAGCTGGCTGGAGATCTGGCTGGAGAGCGAAGGTATCTGCTGCCAGGGCGAATGGGCAGCCCAGGTGATCTTCCGGGAGGAGGTGGAGAGCTTGAGTAGCCAAGTGAGGGAGGCTCAGAAGCATTTTGGGAATCTGGAAGGGGTTCCTCTTCAGCTTCTGGGGAGGCCTTTGGAAAAAGAAAAGTCAGTTGCTAGTCAGTGCCTTTAAATCAGAGGTTCCCAACCTTTTCAAGCCAGGGGCTGGGTCATGCTCTCTCAGTCAGCTTCAAGGGCCGGATAGCCATTTTGCCCTGCTTGCACAATAGGGGTAGCCATTTTGTCCCAACAGCTTCAAAGGGATGGCCATTTTGTTTCTCAAATGCCCTTGGAGGAATGGGAAGCTACATGTAATGGCACCATGGACCAGATCTGGCCCATGTGCCTTAGGATGGGAACCCCTTGCTTTAAATGGCTGTTCAGACTTGCAAAAGTGAAACAATATAATCTTTGCTGGCCAGGTTATCCTGCTATGGTAAGAGAGTAGACCATACTGCCAGCAACTCAACACTGAGTGTCAGGTGGTGGTGACGTAACCTGACCACCCTGAGGACTAATGGCCTTGGGTGGTGAAGTCCACAGAGAAGGGTGATGGTCCTCAAGTGGATTAAATCCTACTTGAATCCATTTTGATGGAGAACAGCAACTTCATCAATCCTGGCCTGGGGCTGATGTGGACTTTGTGTGCCAAAAGGACCAGAAATTGACTCATGGAACTGGATCAGTGGTATGGGGGTCATGCTGTGATGCAGAAGGCTGATGAAAGGCCATTGCATTATTTTCTCAGGACAGTCTTAATGGATGATCACCATGTTGATTGCCTATATTAGGATTTGAATACATACCCTGAGTCAGAGGTCTATGTAAGTATAGATAGGGATCCTTGGACTTTCTAGATATTTGGGACTTCAGCTCCCAGAAAACCTAGGCAGCATGGACAAAGGTAGGGGATTATGGGAGTTGTGGGCAGAAAAAAAGGAGAGCCAAAGGGTCTCAACACTTATGACTAGGGTTACCATAATTCCCTTCCACAAAAATGGGACAGAAGTAAAGGTTTCCCTTGCTCGAAAGCCAGTCATATCTAACTCTAGGGTTCAGTGCTCATCTCTGTTTCAAAGCCGAAGAGCCAGCGCTGTCTGCTTCTGCAAATGTTTCCGTGGTTGAGTGTCAGGCATGACTAGACACCGGAGTGCATGGAAAGCTGTTTACCTTCCCCTGAAGTGGTCCCTATTTATCTACTTGGCATTTGTTGATTTCGAACTGCTAGGTTTGCAGGAGCTGGGACAGAGACGAGAGCTCACTCCAACCTGCAGTATTCGTGTAATGGCTGCTGGTACAGTCGCCACAAGAAAAAGGTGTGTGCCCCCTCCCCTCTTTCTTTCTTGTTCACCAAGCTGCTGCTTCTGCCACCTGCTGGTGGTTCCAATAGAAGTGCAAGAAAAATGCGTGATTTTTTCCCCAAATCAAGTGGTTTGAAAACCATGAATTTTCAATGTTTTTTATGGAACCGGGCGGGACAGTTACAAAACGTGAAATTCACGGTTTTCCATGACATATGGCAACTCTAGATACAACTGGCTTTCAAGCAAGGGAAACCTTTACCTTTAAATGTCATCTTAAGTTCTCCGAGTCCCAGCAATGGGACCAGGGCCATAGCCAGGATTCTAGATGTAGGTGGGCGAATATTTTTTCAGGATGGGCAACAACATCATATATACAGTATATGCCATATATATAAGCAGCCAGGAGTTTGAGGGCGGGCAAACTGCTAACTCAGGCTGGGTAAAGCCCACCCTGACCACTCTCTGGCTACGGCCCTGAATGGGACACAAAACACTTTAAAAGAACTAAACCATTCTATTGAAGCACCCTGCCCCCTTGTGGTAGCAATAAGACATTCTCCAATGTAGAACAGAGGCTGTGGTGGCTCAGTGGTTAAGAAGCTCACCTTGTTAGCTGGAAGGCCTGCAAGTCAGCAGTTCGAGACCCAGATACTGCATGATAGTTTGAGTGCCCATCTCTGTCTGAGTAACAGCCAACCTAGCAGTTCAAGGCAAGAAATTGCAAGTAGAAAAAAGACGGACCACTCTGGTGGGAAAAGATCTTGGCGACAAGAAAGGAGCCTTATTGGGGCCTCCCCTGAGCAGTGTTCCTCCAGCAAAAATCCTTTCAACCCAGAATAATTTCTGACACAAAATTATTATTAGGAGAACAAAAGTTTACATTTCACTTGTGCTGTGCCAAAAGATCAGAGAGCAACTTCTTCTCAGAGCATTTTTAGGGCCAGGGTAGCCACATGACTGTAGACTTATCTTAGAGAGGTTACAGCTGTAATTCCACTATCCATACAAATAGTATAAGGGGCTAATGGTATCATCCTATTCCTGTTTACTAAGAAATAAGTCTCACTAAGTTCAATGCGTTTTGCTCCCCCCCCTTTTTTTGGGGGGGAATACTGCACCAATACAAGCAGCAAGATGTTGTAGTGTGGGTGGGTGCAGCTGATAGGCAGATAGCTGTAGTCCCCTAGTCTTTTCTAGATCTCTACATATTGTTTAATTATGTGGTGTCACTGTTATTTTCCATCTGAAGGCAGAATGCTTCAAAATTTTAATGTCGCTTTAGCAATATTGTTTTTCTCACATGGCTTTACTGATATCTTGGGAAGATGGCCAATGCTGAAGATAGTTTAAAACATTAAGGAGTGTGTGGGTGTGTGTGTGTGGGAGATCCCATCAAATAAATAAATAAGAGCTCAGTATAGGAAACTTACTTTGTCCTTCAAAATATACAGCGCAACGGGGTTCTTGCATTCATGTTCTCCACTCCGAGGAACAATCTCAACTGCATTAAAATGTGAAGATAAATGAGAAGATAAATCAGGATTCTGCTTTTATTACAAGGTGATAAAAATTAAAGAGAAATGTAGCGGGATACAAATAAAAGTGAAATGAAATAAAAATGAAATGAAATTGTAACTGGTAGCAACAACAGGTTACATTCCAGAGACTGTAAAGAGTAACATGAACAAATTACTTTTTAAAAGTAGCATTCAAGCTCTGTTCCAGATGGATAGAACCTTTGGTCATTTCTCAGTAGAAGGTACTTTAAGAAGACCCCTTGGTGATTTGAAATAACTCAGCAAAAAGTCCCAACTCACTCTCAATTGTTTAGCATTCGAAGTGCTAGGATGATTTTCCTCACCAGTTAGATGGATGAAAATGAAGACTTCTTGGAGGTAAGAGTAGGTGTTTATGCAAAAAGAGAGCGAGTTCAGTTTAGTTCTGAACAGAATTTCCACATCTCAGAAGGGGCTCAAAAGAATTTTAAATGCAAGTCTTTTGCAAAGCTTAGTATGGCCATACTGGTGAATAGTAAAGGTAAAGGTCGCCCTTGGTTGAAAGCCAGTCGTATCTGACTCTCGGGTTCAGTTCTAATCTCTGTTAATAGCCAAAGAGCCAGTGCTATCTGTGTCTGCAGATGTTTCCATGGACATGTGGCAGGCATGCCTCAACACCTGAGTGCACGGAACACTGTTTACCTTCCCACCAAAGTGGTTCCTATTTAACTACTTGCAATTTCTTGCTTTCGAACTGCTAGGTTCGCAGGAGCTGGGAGAGAAACGGGCGCTTAAACCATCATGCAGGTCTCTAACTGCTGACTTGCCGGCCTTCCAGCTAACAAGGGGAGCTTCTTAACCACTGAGCCACTGCAGGCCCCAGCAAACAGAAAAATAGATCTGATGAGCTCAAAACCTGGCCACTCCTTGCTATAAGTAGCAGATCTGGTTTGGTTCCTCACTTAAATCCCAGATCCTGGCTCTCAGATTTCCTGCTTGTGACTCAACTCTGACCATAATAAGACCAGTTCCTAAAAGATGATTGCCCAGGCAACAGGACAAATTATTTACCATCATGTTTTAAATGCTCTTCATTGTGATCCATGTATTCAGAGGAGCTTTTCTTTTCCATTTTCCGTTTGTTCCTAAAACAAAAGTTCACCCAAAGGCTTGTTAGTTTGCTCAGTTTTGAAGGTCACTGTGTGCAAGAGGTTACAAACTTGTTTTCTTAACTTGCCAGAGCACCCTCTCCTCAAGCTAGCAACGAAAAATACTAATAACATGGAGAGCATTACACAGCACAAGTATTATACATTGAGAAGTACCTTCAGTACAATTATTCTTCTCAACTTGCTGCCCCAATATATTTGTATGCAATGCTAGGTTTTCCCGGCTATCCACTCAATAAATATTCCATTGAGAGATTTACCATCCCACAATAAGTCAGTACAATCCAGAACCAGAACTAGCTGCTTCGGAACCTGGGACAAGAAGCCATCCCTCAACCATGCCCAAGCCAGACTCCTCCTCATCCTCCTTATTCCCATGACAGTCAACCAGACTGCTGAGCCAGTTTCAGAATCTGATTGTGGAGGCCTTCTCTGTGGATTGCTCAGGAAGCAAATGTGATGCCTTGAGACAAGGAGTGTACATTAAAGTGGTGCAGGGGGCAGCCATGGTTCCTTTCACCTCCAGGGAACTACACTGATATCAGTTTGTAAGTTTTGAAAACAAGTTTATGGCAGGTACAATCGCCGACACTAGAAAAGTTACTTGTGTGAAATACAGCTCGCAGAATCACCTTCTGAACCACCCTCCAGCTAGCATCATGACCTTGTTGATTGGAGGGTTCTGGAGTTGTTAGTCCAAAAGTTAACCTTCCCCATCTCTGTAATTCTAGATTTGAGGACAAATGGTTGCATTACCAGGGCTCTCTGCAACTTTGTTCTGTTTACTGATTTTGCTGGGCATAAGTCCCACTTAACTCACTGGGACTTACTTCTATTTAGACAGGGACATCTCAAATTCCCTTGTCTTTCTCCCAGTTTGGTATATGAAAACCAAGACACAGGACACAGCCTCGGGCTGGGTTAACTCAGGTTTATTGCATCGTGGACAGAGGGAACATGAGGTAATGGCGGATCGATAGCTCTTTATATACTGCAGTAATACATTTGAACGTGGTGCCATGGTAGCCCATTGGCTACTGCCTGCGTGACGTCATTTCGAGTCACGCCCTTCTTGTCCAGGTGTAGGTGGTGGCGGGAAAGCTTCCCGCGCTGTTGCCTTTGAAGAGTTCTGACCAATGAGCTTGGACGCTCGCTGCTGCCAGCTGGTGGTCATTAGCTCGCGTCCTTATGCAGGGTTCATATGATACAGTTGAAGGTTACATTGTTGCTATAGGCAAGGTTACATTGGTTCAGATACATTGTAATCCATGTGGAAGGTAAAACCCTTAGAACACAACATCCCTCCCCCCTAGGACGAGACAACGTCTCGAGCCCATGCTTCTAGACACTCCCCCCCCTAGGAGACAAAATCTCTTAGCCAAGATGGCTTGTTTCGAACACGCTGGGGTCTCGATGCGGGCTGCCTCTCCCCTGGTTTGCTACCTTCTCTTTGTCCCCTGGTTTCCTGTCCTGTAATTTGAGATGGAGACTCGTTAGTGCCTTGCCGCGGCTCCGCGGCGTTGTTGGGGGGTGTGCTCTTACTTAGGGAGGAACCGGGGGCACTGGGGACTAACGAAAAACCCCTCTTCTCGCTTGGATGGGTGGGGGAACACTCCTGAAAACCCCCCCGGTTTGCTAACTCGAAACCAAAATTCCATTCGGGGGCAGCGGTCGCGAACTCTTCTCCCCCTTCCCCGGCCTCTGACGGAGCTGGTTTATCAAAAGGATATGAGTCGGGGCCGCTGCTTCTACCTTCCCCCCTCGCTTGGGACTGTTGTCCGCTGCTGTCTCCCCCTTGGGTTACGCGGGTGGGGGAGAACCCTAACGCTGAATCTTGTTGGGGATCGTCACTGACTGGCCCACTTACTCGGTGCCTCAGTTGGTCTGCGTGCCTCCTCCAGAGGAGACCGGTGTGGGTTTCGACCCGGTACGACACTGGCCCCGTCTGTTCTACAACTGTCCCCGGCACCCAGGCTGGCCCCGCGCTGGCATAGTTCCTGCAATGAACAGGGTCGCCGGCGGCGAAACCTTTCGAGACTGCCAGCCCCACGTTTTTTCCTTTATCCTCAATTCTTGTGGGGTCCAGCCTGGACAGGAGTGTAGTCAGTTTCCGCCGCATCAATAGCTCTGCCGGCGAGTAACCTGACGCTAAAGGGGTCACCCTATACGCTAATAAGAACTGACATACTTGGTGATTCAGGTCCCCGGGGCCCATGCGCCGAAGCGCCTCCTTTGTTGTACGCACCAACCGTTCCACTTGGCCATTCGTGGCCGGGTGAAACGGCGCGGACGTGACATGCCGAATGGCATTCGCCTCCATGAATGCCCCGAACTCCGAGGAGGTGAAGCAACTCGCGTTATCGCTGACTAAAGTGTCGGGTAAACCGAACGTTGAAAAGACTCTCCGTAGTTGGTTAATTGTAGTGGTGGAGGACGTGCTCTTTACCGGAATGACCTCCAGCCACTTTGAGAATGCATCCACCACCAGGAGAAACATGGTTCCTCGGAAAGGGCCAGCGAAATCTACGTGCACTCTGGACCATGGCCCCCTTGCTGTGTCCCATTCCCTATGCGGGAGGCGGGCCGCCTCTGGTCGGGACCCCTGGCACGCCTCACAAGTGCCGACCATGTGCTCTATGTCCTCGTCCAGCTGTGGCCACCAAAAGTAACTGCGGGCCAGCGCTTTTGAGCGAACGATGCCCGGGTGGCTGACGTGCAGCAGCTTGAGAACTCTCGGCCGCATGGTTGTTGGGACCACCACCCGTTGGCCCCACAACAGGCACCCCCTTTCTAGGGACAACTCTAGCTTCTTCCGAAAGAATGGGTCGAATTCCTTGCTTGGGGACGATGCTGGCCACCCTTTCTGCACCCATGAGCTAACTTTCTCTAGCGTTCTGTCCTTGCCTGTCGCCCTAGCTATATCGGCTGGTACTATTGGGGGTTCGTCTAAAACCTCGATTAGCAACACCTGGCGGTCTCTTCTTATCCTGGCTTTTTGGTCGTCCGACAAGGGCAACGGAGATCTCGAAAGCGCATCAGCATGGCTGATCTCCTTTCCGGGCCGGTACTCCAACTCGTGTTGGTATGCGTTAAGAAAAATGGCCCATCGCAACATTCTCGGGGATAGAATCTGCGGCGTGGGCTTGCCTGCCGTGAAAATCCCTAACAGGGGCTTGTGATCTGTCACGATTTTGAACGGGCGGCCATACAGGAAATCGTGAAACTTTTTGGTCCCCGCTACTATTGCTAATGCCTCTCTGTCAGTTTGTGCGTAATTTCGCTCTGCTTGGGACAGGGACCTTGAATAAAACGCAACTGGGGCCTCCCGACCGTCATCCAACACGTGGCAAAGCACCGCCCCCACCCCCACCGGTGATGCATCACAGACTAAGACCACCGGCCGTTTGGGGTCGAAATGCGTGAGGATTGCGTCCGATGTTAAAAGTTGCTTAAGTTCGTTGAACGCCTTCTCGTGCTCGTCACCCCACATCCATGTCTCCTCCTTTTTAAGTAACCGATGAAGCGGTTCGGCCACGGAGGCTTTCCTCGGGAGGAATGTATGGTAAAAATTGAGGAGCCCCAGGAATGACTGTAATTCGGTTTTGGATGTGGGGCGAGGGGCCTTCTTGATGGCTTCTACTTTGGATTTGGACGGCTTAATACCCTCGGGTGTGATCCGAAACCCTAAAAACTCGACCTCGGTTTCGAAAAAAACACATTTGTCCTTCCTCAGTCTCAGCCCCGCTTTTTCGAACACAGTTAGTACTTTATCCAATCTCTTTGCTAGTTCGGCCTCACTCCCCCCTGTTATCAATACGTCATCAAAATAAGGCAACACCCCCTCCAGCCCCTTCAGGAGGCGTTCCACGAGCGATTGAAAAAGGCCGGGTGCCGAGTTCACGCCGAACTGTAAACGCGACACCTGGAACGCTCCTTTGTGTGTGACTATTGTTTGTGCCGCGGCCGTGGCGGGAGTTACGGGGAGTTGCTGATAGGCTTGTGCCAGGTCGAGCTTAGCGAAACACTTTCCCCCATTTAGCCTGGCCAAAAGGTGGCTAACCACTGGCACCGGATATGCATTAGGGCGAATCGCCTTGTTAATTGTACACTTATAATCAGCGCAAATGCGCACCTCCCCGTTAGCCTTCAGGGCTGTTACAATTGGAGTTTCCCACTCCGCGGAATCCACAGGAATAAGGATCCCCTGGCCCACCAATTTGTCCAGTTCCGCCTCTATTTTGTCCTTAAGTGCGAAAGGCACCCTGCGCGGTTTGAGTCTTATCGGGCGGACCTCCGGGTCTAGGTCGAAGGCTACCGGGGGTCCCTTGAATTTTCCAAGTCCTTTCTTAAAAACGGCGGGGTGCGCATCGCACACCGCCTGTATTGGATCCGCCCCCACTGCATGTACTCCCCCTATGAACAGGCCCAAAGGCTGAAACCACTGTGTCCCTAGGAGGCTACAACTTCCCCCCTTGAGGACAACTAGGGGCAGTTCCGCCGAATGTCTCCTAAACTTAACCTGAAATTTTCCGACCCCCAACACCGGAATGCTGTTTCCCTGTACATCACGTAGCGTGGACCTCAATGCTTTAAGTTTGGGCCGCACGTGGGGGTCAATTTTCAAGAACTCCCTCTGGGGAATTATAGAATAGGAGGACCCTGAGTCAATCTCCATCCTAATAGGGGCCCCTTGTACTTGTACCTCAACAAAGTAATGGGACTGTCCCGCGGACACGCTGAACACTGGGGCGTCGTCCTCGCTGCCGTCCGAGACGCGGCCCACGCCGTCCTGCTTCTTTGTGGTCTGGGCGCCGTCTTTGGGCCTCGCTGGGCGGTCCGGCTTGGTCGAACGGTCTGATGACTGCCTCCGGCCCTCCTTCCGCTTTCTGCATGCCTTGGCGATGTGTCCCCGCCGGCCGCAGGAGTAACATTCGGCCTTTCTAAATGGGCACCTCGCGCGCTCGTGGGCCGCTCCGCAGCCATCACAACGGCGCCCCCCTTTTCGGACCTTCTGGACCTCCTCGCCGTCGCTGCCTTCCGAGGACGATTTTGAGACCCGTCGAGTTGCGTGCACCGATTTTTCCGCTTTGCCGGCTCTGGGACGCCACTCACGCCACTGGTGCATCTCGTCCACTCCAGCATTCGTGGACTCTGCGGCTTCTGCGGCCTCAACGACCTCTGCCAGCGTGGGTGGCGGCTCCTTGTTCATCAAACTGCGCTGTACCTCCTTGTCCTTCAGGCCGCACAGCACGCCGTCCCTGAGGGCCATTTCTTGGATATTGTCCCATTTGCAGGGGACGGCGGCTGCCCTCATGGCGGCCACGAATGCCTCAACCGACTCGTCCGGCGCTTGGACTCGCCTCCAAAACGCGCTCCGAGCGGGAAACATCGCCCTCGCGGGTCGGCAACGCTCCCGTAGCAGCTTCATGATGTCGGCCGCCTTGAATTCGCTCACCTTCTTCGGAGTGATAATGCCCACCAGTGTCCGCTTGGTGTCCATCCCGAGCATTCTGGTGAGGATGGCCCTCTTCGTCTCCTCATCGTCTTCCTTGACTTTGAGCTCCACCAGGGCCGCATGGAAGTCCATCTCAAACAGCTCCCAGTCTTGCGGTTTGGTGATGTTGAACCCGCCCTGCGCTCTGGCTGCTCCTTGGGGATCCATTATCCCACCTTCGTCGCCAATTTGGTATATGAAAACCAAGACACAGGACACAGCCTCGGGCTGGGTTAACTCAGGTTTATTGCATCGTGGACAGAGGGAACATGAGGTAATGGCGGATCGATAGCTCTTTATATACTGCAGTAATACATTTGAACGTGGTGCCATGGTAGCCCATTGGCTACTGCCTGCGTGACGTCATTTCGAGTCACGCCCTTCTTGTCCAGGTGTAGGTGGTGGCGGGAAAGCTTCCCGCGCTGTTGCCTTTGAAGAGTTCTGACCAATGAGCTTGGACGCTCGCTGCTGCCAGCTGGTGGTCATTAGCTCGCGTCCTTATGCAGGGTTCATATGATACAGTTGAAGGTTACATTGTTGCTATAGGCAAGGTTACATTGGTTCAGATACATTGTAATCCATGTGGAAGGTAAAACCCTTAGAACACAACACCCAGTAAAATAGGGCACAGGACACCTTTGAAGCCTGTGGTTGATTTTGAGGAAAACAGAGATGGAGAATATTTAGCTGTCTAGAGGTTCTTGGACTGGAACTCCCATTGTCCTTCATCAATGGTTATCTTAGTTGTGGCTGACAGTAGAAACAGTACAGTAGCATGTTCCCCATTCCTGGAATAAAGCAACTTTGGACATTTGCAAAATAATCTTATTTATGTTGCCATTTCACTGGAGAAGCTCACAAATTGCAGAAAGAAAACAATATAAAAATAGCTTAGAGGAAATTATTGTGATTTCAGACCAGCTCTGTAGTCCATGATGGGGGGACTTCAGGTCCAGGGATGAATGAAGCCCTCTTGCTTTTCCCAAATAGCCCCCCTCCCTATCATTTGGTGGCCTATGTGGTATTTTCACTCTGCCCCCCATGGTTTACTGTAGTAACAAGAGATTTAATGTAAAACATGCTCGTATCTTGGGTTCCAACCTTGCTTTTGCCCTCCCTCCCTCTTCACTAGAACGTGACCCCAAAGACTTTCTTAGAAACGGATTATGCTCTTGGTCTAAATCAAATTCTCCACTCTTGGGCTTCTGTCCAGGCAGTTGCCAGCGGCCACACTTGACATTCCAGGGCAACCAATAAATCCCTCTGATTGCTCCAAGTAGCACATTGGGGCAGAAATGGATGGGGCATTCCATAACCATACAAGAGCAGGGGCTATTGAAGGTGAGTTTCAGAATTGTTTCCCCAATACTGTATATACAAGGCCATATTCTCAACTAACATAGATGACAGATTTAGATATTAAAGTTCATACTTCTTGGATGGTTTCCAACAGGCACAGACAGTCACTAATGTAACCAGAAGAAAAATCCCCCCTGTGGAAAGGATTATGTAAAGAGAGCTTCTTCCTAGAGATGCAAAAGACAAGAGAGGTATTAGAGGTTATATTGAGCCAGTAGGGTTCAAACTAGGGATGTCCCAGATCTCAGGACTTGACCGGAAGTTTCATAGATTTAGCTTCCCTTGCCAGGTCTCTGGGGGAAATGTAACTAGGCTGCAATAAGAGGTATTTAAAAATATCCATGACATTGGATCAGCCCAAATGCCTATTAAATCTAGCAGTCCCAAATGCCTATTAAATCTAGCAGTCCGTTGAAGCCAGGGAAACTATTGTTGGATTTTGATTTTTCTTCTTTTTGGTTGAGTAGAAAGTAGAAAAAATAAGAGCCACATAGAAAATATAGATAGACCAACTGAGTCTCACTACCTGCCTGTCCCTGATTTCCTTCTGCACATGAACTAGCATTTTGCATGAAAAAAGTAGTCTCTAGAACAGTGATGGTGAACCTTGGCACTCCTGCTGATCAGGGCTTCTGGGAATTGAAGTTCCAGAACAACTGGAGTGCCAAGGTTGGCCATCACTGCTCTAGAAGCATTTTAAGTAGAAAAGGGCATCTTAACTTACTACTCGATTGCAACTCGTATCCAAGAATGCATTTCCCACCCTGAAGCAGGAAAAATATCACTAGCGTGAATTTGTTTAACGTGGATCCCATCTTGCCATGAAGTGACTCACACACTATGATCTTGGAGCCATCACCCACGGCACACATGAAGCACAACATGCAAGATTTAACACTGGGACTGCAATGGACTGACGCAGCCTTGAGGATATTATCAAGGTGTGCCTTCACAGCCAGTCCATCTGGCATGGCCTCTTCTGCCTCCACGACCATTGGGAATCAGAGTTCCTCCTCCACTCATTTTGCTGTTGGGCCCAATATGATGGTTTCCAGTGGCATTTCCTCCACTGAGGGTGACCATCACCCCACCTAAAGAGGCTCATCCATCCGTAGCCATTGGCCCCTTCAGGGAGTCAGGTTAGTTAACCACTGCCTGATGCTCGGCATTGAGTCACTGGCTATATGGTCTACTCCATTACCGTAGCGGGATGTCCAGCCAGACAGAATCTTAACTTACATTTACCATTTATAGTTATAGTCAGAAGAAATAATAGGTAAATTGGAGTCTTGTTTGTTCTTTGATCAGAGGTCAGGGTCAACAAAACAATAGAAACAAAACAAACAAACAGGAAAAGGGGGCCAGAACTTGATTCAAATGTCAGAAGCCTGGAAAGAATTTTAACAATCAAGTTAGTGGCAGAAGACAATTTCATTAGACTGTAAAGCCCCTTCCCAGCAATACCTAGTTTTAGTGACAGCAAGCTTGCTATTATCCAAATGGAAACAATTATAATTTATAAATGTAATTTGTATTTATTTTTTTCAGCAATAGTTCAAGCAATTAGTCTTGAGCCCCTGCTGCTTTCTATGGCATTGCTTATTGCTAGCTGAAAAATTCTACATAGTTGAATTGACCCGTTTTGCATGATACTGGCTAGCAGGAGTTTACACATCAGTCAGTTTAATTCTTTGCACTAATGGGAAGAAAAATACTGGAACACTGATTTTTAGTGATATTCCATTATGCTGCAGCAGAAAGAGAGAGAACAGAGCCATTCCATCAGCCCTTATGAAAGGCCAGGTCTGGGGGCCTCAATGGTCACCTGGCAGCAGTCATTCCACCAAGCTGCAGCAGAGGGAGACAGAGACCAAATATTCCATTAGCTTTGCTGAAATTCTCAGTAAAGAATTCTTTGGTTCCTTCTCCCTATGAATTGATTCCATTCCAAGTACTTAGGAAATGTTAAGATCAGGAGGGGCATATTTCAAAGTGATTCATTATTGTCTTTCTATTTGTAATCTCTGAGGTATCATTGATGATAATGTTGAATAATATGGGTCATGGGTATCAAGCACTGAGGACAACTGGAAGGATTTCACACTTGCTGTATATGGATGACCTTAAACTATAAGAGAAAACAATGCAGGAATTCAAATTACTTATGTACATAGACTAGATATTCAGCTACAATATTGCGATTGATTTTGGAATAAAAAAGTCTATAATTTTGCCTGTAAGAAAAGGAACATTTATTGAGACAGAAGAAATGCACCTTGCAGAGGAAAGTACCATACAGATTCTTGGATATGATGAAAAGTATAAGTATTTGGGAGATTTACAAGCAAATGATGTAAACCATGCAGTAATGAAAAGGAAGACTAACACAGAATATTTAAGGAAAGCAAGAAAAATCCTGAAAGCAAGACTAAATGGTGGAAACACTATAAAGTCAATAAAGCCCTGGTAGCGCAGTGGTTAAACTGCTGTACTGCAACCCAAAAAGTTGTGAGTTCGATCCTGACAGAGATCAACGTTGACACAGCCTTCCATCCTTCAGAGATCGGTAAAATGAGTATCCAGAATGTTGGGGGCAAAATGCTCCTTACTTTGTGACTCACCCAGAGAGTGCACTAAGTGCTATGCGGTGGTATATAAGTGTGAATGCTTTGCTTTAAATACCTGGGTTGTAACATTGATAAAATACTGTATAATGCTACAGTAGTATTATAGAATGGATAGTGACTGAATTGGATACTTTGGACCAGAGAACAAGAATGTTGATGACTGCAAATCACACTCTTCATCCACAAAGTGATGTGGATCAATTATATCTGCCATGGAATGAGGGGACTCTGGTGGCTCAAATGGTTAAGATGGTGAACTCAATGACTGGAAGATCGGAGTTCGATTCCTGGGTACTGCATCACAGAATGAGCTCCCACCACTGTCCCAGCTCCTGCCAACCTAGCAGCTCATAAGCAAGAAATTGCAAGTAGGTAAATAGGGACCACTTCGGTGGGAAGGTAAACAGCGTTCCGTGTTGAGGCATGCCTGCCACGTGTCCACAGAAACGTATGCAGATGCAGACAGCGCTGGCTCTTTGGCTATAAACAGAGATGAGCACTGAATTCTAGAGTCACATATGACTGGTTTTCGAGCAAGGGTGACCTTTACCTTTTATGGGATGATGGAGGGTGAAGATTGATGCAAGTTAAGTAAACAGCAGAAAAGGAAAAAAAGATCTCTTGGTGAAAACATTTGTAGCAGTAACGAGAGAATGTTGAATTCAGTTTCGTCAAGACTGCTGAGTCAAAAGATACAGGGGAGAGGTGTTAAGGAATAAATACTTGAAATAACAAACCATTACATGTTCAATATATAAAAAATATCAAAGGTAAAGTGGATAGGGCTAATAATTGGGTAAAGCTAAAATCTGGTATCCTAAAATGAAAGGAAACAGAAGGACATATATGCTATGCAAGAACAAGCTCTACAAACCAATGTAATTACAGCAAAAACTGAAAAAACTTGAAATGATAGTAAGTGTAGGCTTGATAAAGAAATGTATGAAATGCTGGATCATATTATCAGTGGATGTAGAATGGTCGCACAGACTAGCGATGAATGATACCCTAACTGAGTTGCAGCAATGTTACATTGGAATCTGTGCTGGAATTATGGAGTACCATCTTTGAAGTACTGGTGGAAACACAGATCTGAAATGGTGGTTGAGAATAAAGATAAGACAAGTAAGATCTTATGGGACTTCAAGATCCAAACCAATAAGAAGCTAGAACATTACCATGTTTGAGAGGAAAATTGGTTAAACTGATTGTTGTGGCAATCCCAGGTGATGCTTGGGTGGAAGAAAAAGAGATAAAAAGATTATGAGAGAACAGGATTTGACAACTGAAATACAGCGTCTCTGGGAGAAAAGAGCAATAGTGATGCCAATAATGATAAGAACACTGAGAGCAATCCCCAAACAACAACAACAACAAAGAGATTTCCAGTTCCTTTATTCTTTTATTAGCAATGCTACATATTGCTATCTAATCTACATTGCTATTTCCTACCTGATCTGACTGGTTTGTAAGCGTCGACAGCCCGTGATTATTGAAACCTATTATAGATTTCTTTACCCTGGAGCAAAACCACATGTACTCAGAAGCAGCAAAGGGTTTTATACAGGCTTCCTGAATGGGTTGCAGGTCTCTGTCAGGTGGAAGGATTCCTATGGAAGTGGGATAATGGGCTTTGTTATCCTTACAGGAAGTGCCTATATACTTAGACATTACCTTAACAATTCTTAGGTCTTTGGTTAGGTGTTGAACTGTTAATTTTATACAAGCCTTTGACTGTGAATCTAATGGTAGATTTTTGTAATGATAACCAAGGTTTTCTAGGTAGAGAATATAGAGAAGTGATTTACCATTCCTTCTTCTGGGACTGTGCAGCTTGCCCAACACAGGTTGGCGCTTCTCTCAGGAGGCCCAATGAGGAATCAAACTTCCAACCTCTTGCTCTGTAGCCAGATACCTAAACTGCTGAGTTATCCAACAAGCTGCAAAATACTATAAGCACATAAAGACTGCTCACCTTCCTCTTAGCCTCAAAATTATTCCTTCTGTATGGACATGTATGGACTGGCTGTACTTACTGTATACAGTCAGTTTTATGGGGGCACTGCGCCCATAACTGATGGGGTTCTCCACCAGACAGCTGTAGATGTCATCATCCGACATAAGGACTCTGGTGATGGTCAACACCTTTTGGTTATGAGAGAGGACCAGCCGGGAGTCATTTTTGAGGGGTTTGCTATCCTTCAACCATGTGTAGGTGGGTTTTGTGCCATTCTCATGAGTGCAGTTTAGAGTGAAATGTTCACTGAGCTCCAGAACAGTGGAAGAGGCCAGAGCAACATGAGGCTTGGAAATTGGAACTAAATGAATAAAAACAAAAGCAAAAAAAGAAACATCCCTCATTAATTCCTAGCAAAATGAATGTGATTAGAAATTAGAAAAGGATACTTAATGATGTTTTTGAACAATAAATGCTTTTCTCTTTTCATTTGAGATCCTCAAGTACAATCTGATTTCCCTTAAATAACTGAATGCTTAGAAAATTCAGAATATTGTTGATACCATTTGCTCATGCTCCAATATAGTGTGCTTCAATTTATTCTGCCTTTGGGCAGCCCTTCAAAGAACTGATTTCTGTGAAGTAAGACACTTTGTCATGAAGGGAAGAAGTTAGATTATTATTTCCATTCTTCTCCAACCTTTAGCTGTCCCTGCATATGTGTTTCTGTTGTTATAACATCCTCCATATAGCCAGCTTCAGATGTTGAACTTGGCACCACTCTGATTGAACAGATTTTATTAAATTAATGCAGCTCCCCCGGTGGCTTAGTGGTCAAGGTGCTGAGCTTGGAGACTGAAAGGTCAGGTTTCGCTTCCTAAGGGCTGCACTTGGGGACATGAAAGGAGCCTCATTCAGGCATTCCCTGAGTGGAGTTTCTCCAGCAAAACTCCTTTCAACCCAGAGTAATCTCTGACACATTATTATTATTATTATTATTATTATTATTATTATTATTATTATTATTATTATTATTATTATTATTATTATTATTATTATTATTATTATTATTATTATTATTATTATTATTATTATTATTATTAAATTAACAATTCATATAGCAGAATTCTTTACTCTATCACCTCTCTCTCCTTCAAACTCTCAGGTCTCCCAAACCAATCTCTCTATATCAGACTAGCATATTTGTGCCCGGCCTTGCCGTGCAGTTTTTTGGGTGGTTTTTTTTGGGGGGGGCGGGGTTGGTTAGAGGTGGTTTGGGTGGTGGTGATTTGAATTTGTGTTTATTTATTTATTTATTTGGTTTGTTTAATTATTATTTTGACTGTTTTTACTCTTCCGTACTCTAGGTGGGGCTGTGGTTTGGAGTACTGCTTTTGCTTTTTTATTTAATAATTATCTGTTTTACTGTTTTTACTCTTCCGGCCTCTAGGTGGGGCTGTGGTTAAGAGTACTGCTTTTGCTTTTTATTTATTTAATAATTATTTGTTTGACTGTTTTTACTCTTCCGGCCTCTAGGTGGGGCTGTGGTTAAGAGTAGTCTTTCTTTGTTGTTTGTTCAGTTCTGTCCTGGACTCATGGAGGGAGGATGTGTTTGGTGAGTTCTCTTGATTTTTTGTTCTGGGGTTTGTTTGTTTTTTGTTTTGATTTTGTGGTGTTAGGCTGGGGGGTTTAAGTAGAGTTTCTACTTAAACCCCCAAAGTGTTTCTGCTTGGTGCTTTGCGTTTTGGTTTACTGTTTGGTTTTGTTGTTGTTGTGTTTTGTTGTGTGAAGAATGGCTTGTCTGTCATTTCTTCTTTTTTCCCATTGCTGCTTCAAAATTAGGTTTCGATGCAGCGATGGGGAAAAGGAAGAGCCGGCAGTCAGCTCACTCTTCAACCAGTAAAGTTCGTTAGGTAGGTCGGGTGAAAAGGAGGCAGAGAAGAGCTATCTGCTTGATGATAGTTCTCTTCTCCGAGCCTCCTTTTTATACCTGGCTTACCTAACGGGGGGATCAGCAGGCAACAATCCGTAAGGGGCGGTGCTCTTCCTTGCGGATTGCTGGCTGCTGCTTTTCTATTACCTCCACCGCTGTTTCATTTTAGTTCTCGAAATAGCGGTTTGGGTAGTAGAAAGGCAGAATCCAGTCATCCGCCAGGGAGGGTGCTTTCCCTGATGAATTGCTACCTGCTGTTTTTTTTTTCAACTTACCTTGAGGCCGGCGGTGGTCTCTCCATGTCTTCAGCATGGTAGCGGGTAGGAGGAGGAGTCCCTTTCTCCCCGTTGCTCCGGGAAAGAAGGGCAGCGTTTGTCTCATAGTGGTTGTTTGTAGTTTTTTTTGTTTGCAAGGCCGTGAGGCACTACGTCCACCTGCGGCGGCCTTGCGCTCCCATTGCGTGAGGTGTTTTTTATTTTATTTTTTGCGCACCAGTTTTTTTTAGTGTTCTGCTCGCTCACACCCTTCAGCCTAATTGGCTGAGTGGTCATGGTGCGGAGGACACTGGGGTTTGAAGTTTAGTTTATTTTGTTTGCATTCGTGCGGTGGCTTTTTTTCTGCGGCTCGGTTTCAATTGGGCGCGGCGCGTTTCCTAACGTTCTCTTTGCTTGCGCCTGTCAACCTGATTGGCTGAGGCACAGCGCGGCGCAGAGGACATTGGGAATTGAAGTTGTTTTCCTTTGTTTGCATTCGTGGGGCTGTTGCCCCACTGCCGACTGTGGGACCATTGTGGCGCTCTGCTGGCCGGGTTAAGGCGAGTGCAGGCGGCTCGGAATGGGATACTATAGTTGGGTGCGGGCATGTATGCCGGAGTCCAACGGTTAACGTCCCTCCTTATAGGTAAAGATTGCTCTCTGAAAATTTCATTCCACACCAATATTTCAAAACCATTCTTACCAATGTTCCATGTTCATCCATCACATATCTATCAAACCCATGCATTTCAAACAAATATAAACAATACATTTAAATACAGGTGTCCCAAAAGCCGCCATACCTTGGGAAATTGTAGCTAAATATGCATCCCAATTTTTTACAAAGTATTATCTACATTTTGATCAACTCTTTCTACACACACATATGAAGCCTCCTCCCTCACTCATGGTGAACATGTACCAAGATATCTGTATGGTGACTTTTAGGACACCCTGTATAACCAGGCATTACAGGTTAAAATTAAAAGAGAAGCCTTTGAAATACATTAGGAATTTACGTAATACATATGGCCATCTAAATGTTGAGAGCAGGGGGCATGATAGTGAATATGACTCCTCAAAACCTCCCCCCTCCTAAGAAGAAGTCAAGCCTTGAGGACTCATTCTCAGTGTCTGAGAATAGAGGACTATCTCCTAATGCCTAGAAGGTATATAAGGAAAAATACTTAGAGTGATCTGTTATACAATGACCCCTGACTTTTCAAACTTTGTGTCATCTTCTGAGCACTGAAGATACAACTGTAAAGACATAAAAAGGAAAATAAAAAAATTCTCATTTATCTAAAATAACACTCACCATCCACTGTAAGGTTAATGTTCAACTCTCCTGTAAAAGTATCAGCTGTAATGGAGATCTCCACCTCATATGTCCCTTCATCAGACAACTGCAACTCATGGATCAGCAGGGAACCATTCTCAAAGATTTTAATCCTATCTTTGTACTCTGGGCGCAGATTACCAATGATCCCAGTGCCAATGGACTGCACCACTGTTACAGCCTTGTCACACTTCATCTGCCATTTGATGACAGGTTTGTCACTGCTGGTGCTGGTATATCTGACAGAAAGCAGAGCAGGTTTGCCAACTGTACCATGAATTAATAGTGCTGGGCTGGTAATATTGACTCCTTCAAGAAGATCTAGTGAAAAGAAGAAGAAATTAAAAACGAACCCCTCACTGTTACCGATGAGGACTGATTTTTATTAGAAATAAATATACAGTATTATAGTTATGTAAAAATATACTACATTTAACACACAGATTGAATTTATCCTTATTGTATCTACCCTTTTTGAAACACTATACTAATAGTTTTAGAGATATAGCTTACAATATTCTTAGATATACTATACAACATAACAATATCCTTATATAATAACAAGTTTATACACGTGTTACTTTACACATTTTAGCTTATATCCTTAAGCACAAAGAAGTTATATTATTCTTATGTGTAATTCCATTAATATTAACCTTTACTTCTTTATTTCTTTATTCTTATGTTTTACATAGCACACTCACATAATGATTACTATGTTCATTTATTCACTTACTTGCTATTTAGTAGAATTTTATACCAGTATCTTCAGAGACATTATAAAAGGATACTTTATATTTTATACACTCAGTATCATAATGATAGGATAGCAAAACATAACATTTAAAAAATGGAGTAGGAACAAATAAGCCCTTTGTAAGCATCCTTGTGTTGATTAAGAGATAAGGAGAGTTGTAGAATGTTTTTCTAAAGAGTGTTACCCATCCCTTCACCCAAACCCACAAACCATCCATCAGTTTTTGCAGGCGCACCCCCCCAATAACGGACACAGACAACATTGAAAGTGGATAACAGCAAAGGGCCACATTTATTGATTCAATGCCCTAGTCCGAATTATAAATTTGTATTGGTAAAACGACCAATCATAATTCCTAAGGCAAGCAGGCCGAAGTAACACTGGTAAGGTACCACCCCAAAATTGCCAACGGCAATTGGTTACAATGTATCAATTTGTATCAATTTGTTTGTCAACAACAAACAAATTGTTGACCGTAGTCAATAACTAACTCATGACCCCACCCTCTGACGCGTATCCGTGAAATCACAGGGGTGATGCATGCTGGTTAGCAATCACCATCACCCCATCGCCTGGTTCGTCGTTGACCGGACAACGTTTAACTAATTTATTCCTGTCTAGTGTTGTCCAGTCAACTGCGAACCTGCCGGATACTTGTGGGTCATACTGTTTACCTTACCAGTGCTACCCGCCCATGTGACCAAAGTCAACAGTAGTAATGGAGAAAGACCCCTATATCAAACCATAGCCACAGTGTGGGGTGGGCAAAAAAGCCAGGACCCGAAGCCAATATGGGTCCCAACCAAAAATTCCCACCCGGCCCCGAAGCGACCATAATCACACTGTTAACTAGGGAGGGGGTGGAGGGGAAAAACTTCTCCGCTCCGTCGCTGAGGCAAAATGGCAGCACGGCTGCCTCGTGGCCACCCCTTTTATCAAGGCGGTGGCCACGCCCCTAACTACCCGGATTCTCTGTCCTGTGGGGGGGGGCCCGCAAAGGGCGCGGCGGCCATTTTGGCGCCGCGCTTGCATTGCAGGCGCACCCCCCCAATAACGGACACAGACAACATTGAAAGTGGATAACAGCAAAGGGCCACATTTATTGATTCAATGCCCTAGTCCGAATTATAAATTTGTATTGGTAAAACGACCAATCATAATTCCTAAGGCAAGCAGGCCGAAGTAACACTGGTAAGGTACCACCCCAAAATTGCCAACGGCAATTGGTTACAATGTATCAATTTGTATCAATTTGTTTGTCAACAACAAACAAATTGTTGACCGTAGTCAATAACTAACTCATGACCCCACCCTCTGACGCGTATCCGTGAAATCACAGGGGTGATGCATGCTGGTTAGCAATCACCATCACCCCATCGCCTGGTTCGTCGTTGACCGGACAACGTTTAACTAATTTATTCCTGTCTAGTGTTGTCCAGTCAACTGCGAACCTGCCGGATACTTGTGGGTCATACTGTTTACCTTACCAGTGCTACCCGCCACACGGAGGGGCTTCACAGAAGACCTGACGCCCCCCCCCAGACCGTCAGCTCGGTCAACAGGCCTGCTCGCCAGTCACCCAACAGGAGGTCCATACCTCCTCGCGACAGATGGACCCCATCCCCTGCATAGAGGTCATAATTTTGCAGACTAATATCGGGGTGATGACTAACCCGCCCCCAAGCCCTGGTGGTAAGAAACCGCGCCACCGCCTTGTTGACCGCGCGCCTCGCGCGGTCAAGCGCAAGGAGGTTAACGCCCCCTCTGTAAGAGTGGCGCGGAACAATGTCCGACCAAACCAGGGTTGTGGCAGGCCAGACATAGTGCAAGTAGGCGAGTTCCTCGCAAATCGCATGCTTGAGCGATAAGCCGGTGACCTGGCCCAAATCATTGCCCCCCAGGTGGATAATTAGAATGTCAGGCGGGTCAGCCCCCAGGCCAGAAAAAAGGAAAGGCCTCAGCTCCTGCCATAACATCCCAGGCTTACCATGCCATGCGAGACTGGCGTGGTCACCCAGTCCCAGTCGGGGTCCCCACTCTGTCGCCGCAGCGTAACGCGCTGCCCTGTGCACATAGCTGTGGCCCACCAGCCATACTGTCACCGGTGTAATACGACACCCAGGGTCTGCAATAAAATTGAGAAAAAAGGAAGGTAAGGTGACTGAATTGGTACTCATGGCGGGAGTGGGCGCACATAAAACTGAAAACACTGTGAGCCCCACCTCCCCATGCTGCGTATGTCAGCCCCCGAGTACCCAAAAGCAGCTGCTGTAGAGGCTGCACCAATACGGAACGAATGTGTGCCATAACGGGCACCTGAAAAACCCACCCTGGTGAGGGCTATGGCTGTCACCTTCCAAAACTGAAATTTAGTAAGGGGAGACCCATCTTGGTGACAGAAAAACGGGCCGTGGTGCCAGCCACGCAGTGCCAGGTACTCCTGTAGGGCACCAACCGGACAGATGTCTGCCAAAGAACACCGTAGCAGTCTTACTCCACTGCCTACGCCGTGCTGATCTGTTTTTGAGGAGCGAATCCTCAACTGGGCCCAGTCTTTGGCAACGTAGACATCTCCGAGTTCCAGTGCCCTACCACTTGCATCCGCCTTAGACAGCATCACGAGTTCGCTGACGCGGAGCGCTCCAAAAAATGCCACCGTTGTGGCTGCATGAAAAAGGGCTGCCTCATAATGATCAAAACAGAGGCCTGGCCAGCCCCGGGCCAACTGGGTAAGAACCCCTGGGGAAATAGGGTGCCGGTCGTCCGGGCAACGCCCGCGCTCGCGCACCCACCCCTCCAAAACGTGTCTCACGCGGAAGTCAGAGGTGGTATCCACATGACCCCCTACTTTGGCCATAAAAGCCAACGCCGAGAGCTTGGATGCTATGGTGCGAGGTGCAAGGCCCTGTGCATGGAGGTGGACCATGAACCGCAGTACATGGTCCACCGGAATAGGCCAGGTCTCTGGCAAGTGAAATTGAGTGGCAAAAACCCTATATGAACTGAGTGCTTGTTGATACGCCTTACGCGTGCGTGGCGCTAGTGAAAGGCCAATCGCCCGGTTCACCTCTCCTTGCCAATAGTCCACATCTCGTCCGGGAGTGGCGAGGGAAATTCCTCCGCATCCGGGGCCAAGGCGCGGAACCGGGAGATCTGCAGGCGGGACAAAGCATCAGCAATATCATTATTAACCCCTGGGACATGCCTGGCCCTGAACAAGACATTGAGGCGCAGGCAGCGCAGCACAAAATGGCGCACTAGATCCATAACCCTGGGCGATTTAGAAGTCTGTGCATTGACAATGTGTACCACAGCAGCATTGTCGCACCAAAAATGCACTACCGAATTAGCCCACTGTTCGCCCCATAGCATCAAAGCCCCCAGAATGGGAAAAAATTCCAGGTATGTGAGATCCCGCAGGCGACCTGTGCCTGCCCATGCCGGTGGCCACCCACCATAGGCCCACTTCCCATTGAAGTACATCCCATAACCCAGGGATCCTGAGGCATCAGACTGGATCTGGAAATTGGGGGAAGCCAGGAGGTCCGACCTCCAAAATGAGACCCCGTTAAACTCCCTCAGGAATTGCAACCAGACGAACATGTCTGCCCTGATACCCCGGGTGAGCCTAACTCTGTGGTGGGGCCTGGATAACCCTGCCATGGCGTCGCATAAGCGCCGGGCAAAAGCCCTGCCCGGTGCGACCACCCTGCAGGCAAAATTAAGGTGCCCATGTAGCACCTGGAGTTCCCTCAGGGATGCCTTACGCTTGGCCAGCAATTCCGAGATAAGGGTCACTATCCTGGACACCTTATCGCCCGGCAACCTAGAAGCCTGCTCTACTGTGTCAATCTCAACCCCCAGGAACACTAACTTGGTCGATGGGCCCTCGGTCTTTTCGGGCGCTAAAGGGACACCAAGTTCCTGCATTAGCGTCTGAAATGTATTGAGGAGACGTGCACACGTGTCCCAGCCCCGTTCACCCCCGAATAAAAAGTCATCCAGGTAATGGGCTACAGACCGGGACCCTGACCTGCGGACAAAAGCCCACTCTAGGAAAGTACTAAAACGCTCGAAGGCCGAGCATGATATGGAGCAGCCAAAAGGCATGGCCTTATCAAAATAATATTCCCCTTTAAATTTAAAACCCAGCAATTCAAAGTCACCCGGGTGCACTGGCAAGAGGCGAAAAGCTGACTTAATGTCGCACTTGGCCAGCAAGGCACCCGGGCCACACGAGCGCACCATGCGCAGCGCATGGTCGAACGATGTATACCTGACCGAACAAAGGTCATCAGGTATAGCATCGTTGACCGATCTGCCGGCTGGGTAGGACAAATGATGAATAAGGCGAAACTCACCTAGGGACTTTTTGGGAACCAAACCCAATGGTGAAACCTTAAGGTTGGGAAAAGGGGGTGCAGGAAAAGGTCCAGCGACCCTGCCCGCGTCTAATTCCTTTTTAATGCTGGCTGCAGCCACCTCCTCCCTTCCTCTGAGGGATAACAGGTTGGGAGCGTCCTGAGGTGATCTAACACCCATAAAAGGGATACGAAATCCCTGCTTAAAACCGTGAATGAGATACTCTCTGTCCTCCCCCTTTGGGTACGATGCGAGCCAGCGCTCCAGCATGTCCACCTTAATTGGAGAGGGTGCCTTTTGGAGAACCAGTTCCCTCCGTGGCAGCCTTGCCAGCCCACTGTCCACCCCTCCCTCTGCCTCGCGCCCCCCCAGGCTTGGGACAAGCCGAGGCTGCGTGGGGACCAGAACACGTGGGACACTCATGCTTATACCTGCAGTTCTTTCGATTGCAGGAACCATTTGACGAGAAAGTCCAGCACAGCAGGCGGGCTGGAACCCCCTGCCCCGCCGGTTGGCGGGTAACCTGCGCTGGAGCTGCTCGCTGGACCGCATGTCCACAATGGTATCTATCCCCCGGGGCAGGGCGTGTGGGTGTCATATACAAGAGCCACAGTCTCTGGCAGGGCTCATCCCATCTCATCTCGGGATGGAGGGGAATCCTCATACGGAATTCCTCATCATATGCTAGCCATGAGGGGCCCGGGAAATCTACCATCGCCCTATATATGTTGTCCAAATATTGGACCATGGGAATAGCTAGATCCGGCCGCGCCCTCAAATATACCGCCATATATATCAAATAAGCGGGGAGCCAGTTAGCCCAGGTACGCGGCGGCTTGCGGCGGCGTGCCTGCTCCTTGTCCTTCTCATCCTGACCCTCCCTTTCTTCCTTGGTGGGCTCTCTGTTCAGGAGTGAGAAGATATCTACATACTCCCCCCTCCAAATCTTTTCTCTGGTAGCCTGTGCCAAGTGATCGCCCAGTGGCAAGGAATACCCCGCCGTCGGCAAAGCCGAAAAGGGGACAACAGGCCTGGTAAAGGGAGCCGGAGCTAACCCTGCCACCCCCAAGACATTGCCAGCAGTGTAAGAGCCTAGGCCCACCCCCGTGGGCATGGTGGCTGTCGTTGTCGCCGGGTGGGGCACCAGAGGGGTAGTCCCCGCACCACCCGAGCGAGGCCAAGGCCACTGAAAGGCCCCCCCTATATTGGGAATATGTGTAGATGTACTCGTTTGCACCGTATACTCACATGCTGCACCCCCGTGGGCCGCCCCCACCGGGGGTTCTGGCCCACTGGGGGCGTCGGAGCTCACGACCGATGTAGAGCTCATCACCGGGGCTTGACCCGCACCAGGTTGCTGGCTGGGGAGCTGCGAGGCAGTGGCCGTAGCCGCGCCACCCGCCTGCAGCAGCTCAACCCTCCCCGCCGGCTGTTGTCCTGCTGCCGTTAGCGCCTCCAAAGGTACCCCAAAAGGGGCACCTGCCTGACTGGCCCGGGCCAAAGACGCCTCGAGGGCCGCAATACGTGCCAGTAAGGAGTCCACATTAACCATGGGTAAAGAGCCGGCCGGCCCACCTGATCCTTGCATGGGGACAGGTCCCTGCACCCCAGGGGCCGTATATTGCCATTGACTACCACCGAAGCCCGGGAGGGCTGGTGGATTAACCTGCCAAGGCAGGGAGCCGGGCCACCCCCCAAGGCTAGAAGGCCCCGGGAGAGGCTGCGGCCCAACAGGAATAGGCCCAACCGATTGAGCAGGAGGATGAGCGGTGCCCACCGCTCGCGGGCCGCGGGCCGGAACTCCCTCCGCGCCCGCACTTTGATCGGGCCAAGGGGCGATAGCCCCCATGCCACCAGCCCCGGCCGGGGATGGCAAAGGTGGCTGCTGGGGAGGCGGGACCGCGGTCCTCCGACCCGGATTACGCCTCCGAACCACCCGAGCTGCATTCGCAGCAGCCTTCTTTTTGGAAGGCATCTCACCGCAGCAGAAAGGGAAGCTAGCTAGTAAACGGAACTAAAAGGCTTCCCGGTAGCACCAACGAGCGACGGAGACGCAGGGGGAAAAACTTCTCCGCTCCGTCGCTGAGGCAAAATGGCAGCACGGCTGCCTCGTGGCCACCCCTTTTATCAAGGCGGTGGCCACGCCCCTAACTACCCGGATTCTCTGTCCTGTGGGGGGGGGGCCCGCAAAGGGCGCGGCGGCCATTTTGGCGCCGCGCTTGCATTCTTAAAGGAGTGAACTCCAGATGTGATGGTTTCAGGAACATCCGAGACTGGGACACTATCTCCCATCACCCAGATGACCGAATGGTCTTAAACCTCCTAGACTCTTAGTTTCAATTCCCACTTAGTGATAGCCAAGAAACGTAAAAGAGCCAATCAGAAGATAGAAAAGTTATCAGAACTTTTGTAACCTTTAGGTCAAATGAGCATTAATTGCTTATTAGCTGGAAACTCTTTGAGTTTGGGAGGGAGGTTTGGGAGGCAGAAAGGAAGGGGGAAAGGTATAAAACCTGTAACTTTTCTTTGTATGGTGTGCCATTCTGACAAACACTCATGTAACATGATATTTTGAATGCAAAATATTTTGAAATATTATAATATCACCCTTAGTCTGATTTCTATATTTTTAAATAAAGTTACTTAAAACTTCCAATTTCCCTTGACTCAGGTGGAGCTGGAAAGTTAATGGGCACCTGATTTCTTGGAAGCTGCCTTTTGGGATGTTAATTTGTCTGTCCTGGCTACCCAAGAGCTATTGTTAAACTTGAAGCTCAGAGTGGTATTAGTGATTTCTTTTAAAATAGATAACTTTTATGAAAACCTGCCTCTCTGTGTGCATGATTACTAACACGGTGTGGACAAAGTAGATAAGGAAAAACTGTTTTCCCTATCGCACAACACTAGAACTAGGGGACACTCCATGAAACTTTTGGGTACTAGTTCTCAAACAAATAAGAGAAAATACTTTTTCACCCAGAGGATTACTGGTCTATGGAACTCCCTGCCAGAAAAAGTGGTGACAGCTGTCAGTCTTGACAGGTTTAAGAAAAGATTAGACAAGTTCATGGAGGACAAGGGTATCAATGGCTATAATTATGGATACTTAAGGACAACCTCGGGGTTGGAGAGATAGGCAGGATATCTCTCAATGCCATTTCCAGGGAATCCTAAGCAGGTGAAGGCATTTCCTTGGGTGTTGGATTGGGGCCGCGAGGCGGCCGTTGAGTCCTGGAGGAGACTGGTCAAGCAATGAGACACGAGACAAGATGGAGCGAAGACCAGTGATTTATTGAGGGAAAATCATCAGTATATATCGAGTAAGTGAGGCTGCGTGTGATGGAATCGTCATCTGACAAGAATCACGTCCCATGTTTACACGAGTTAATTGGGAACCTCTCCCGGGGAAGTAAATTAACCAAATTAAACACTGACAGGGGAACCCCATTGTTCCATGCTTATCCTGGGGTAAACATGGCCAATGTTGGTTTTAGGGCTGTAGATAATCCGCGGGTGCGACATTACCTATTCCATGACTTATGAGTTAGTCATCCAATTTTCTCTTGCTTGAACTGTTTGTCAGGTCAGCTGTGGGTGAATTAAATATGGCTATTAATCCGCTCCCCAATTTCTGTCCCCTCGGAACCAAAGCTCGAAGGAGCAATCTCCCAAACGGTGGTTCTGTCAGGGACAGTATGCCAATTGCGTGCGCGGAACCCGCACTCCACCTTTACTTGTTTGATTGGACCTGACAGACGGCTCGGCGTAGGAGTGGCATCAGCTGACGTGGAGTGAGGACATTCTGGGGTTCTCCCCATGGGGGACATCTCGACATCAGTGAGGGAATACATTGCACGAAACAACACACTGCTGTTCCCAGTATTATCACCCCCACAATCACCTTGAGTGTCGTTTGTAACCATCCCCATGGGAACCAGGACCATAACGAATCCCACCACCCCCACGTAGCGTCTTCCTTGATATTTTTAACCAAGGTATGGAGATCGGTGAGCTGATTCTGTACCTTACGCGAGTTGTCCGTGAGGTTGAAACAACACATGCCATGGACGGACTCGCAACCCAAATGGTGTAACAACAGGAGGTAATCGATGGCTGCTCAATTATCCAAGATGGCATGGCGAAGCTCTATCTGCTCTTGATTAAGCAGTGCTATCGCCGAGGAGGTGTGGTTAATGGCTTTTGCCAAAGCGCAAGCCAATTGACCAATTCTCCAAGCGTTGCCCACGGCTAAGCCTGGCACGCCAAGCAAGCTGACTGCTAACAAAACATACTCAGCTTTACTCAGAATCCTAATGTTACTACACATGAGCTGTCTAACTGGGCGGCACGAGCGTGCCGTATGCGTGAAGGAACATTCGTGCTTGGTGCAACCATGTCTCTAGTGGGAAGCAACAATGTCAAGCGACTGATACAACAAGTGGAATCAGATACATTTGTGGGAATGTAGTTCCAAGTATACTGATTGCATGTAAAAAACCATCCTGAAGGCAAGGTAACATGAACATACATTGAATTAATAGTCTCTGGGTTATCACAAGTCCAGTTGCTGCTGCCGGGGTCGAGGCAACGGCGCTGTGGCCCTTCGACCGCGGAACAGCCGGTCATTCGAGCACAAGTAGAGTTTGGGCTGACCGCCACTCGAGGAGTACAGAGAGTGGCTGCATCAGCCGGCAAGGCTTTGGTGACCTGGGTTACCCAGTGCACATACGTTGAAAAGCCAGTCTTGTAAAACGGACCAAATATCCGCTTCACCAACCAGTCACCATTCCTGAAGCGCGCATCTGGGGAGTGACACACCGGGATGAGACAAGTGCTCAGAATAGAGGCAGAAGCGGTGTTCTGCCTCAGGCAAAAATCGGACTGATTGACGAGGTTTGCCATTCTTTCCAAACGTTGTAATGCATCCGGGCAGAGAGATCTCTGCCTGGCATCAGGGTGTTGGCTTCCAGTTGAGGTGTTGAACCCCTCCCCCTGCAAGCAAGGAGAGGATCAAGATGATGGTGGTCATCATGGAATTAGCAGTGCTTCTCCTGCAGAGTGTAATCTGAAAAAACATTAAGGTAATTGTACGTAAACAATACCTTGCTCAGACAATGCTGTGCCTGACCCGGATGTTTGGGGAGGGCTGGTTCCCCCCTTTCTGTTTGTTTGTCAATGTAGGACTTAAGCGTCCGATTGACCCATTCCACAATCGCTTGCCCTTGCAAATTGTACGGAACGCCAAAGGTGTGCTTATTGTCCCAGGTGGCCATGAAGGTGGCCAGCTGCCTGGAGCTATAAGCCAGACCGTTATCGGTCTTCATGTGCCATGGTTTGCCCATGGCCACGAAGCAGGAAAGGAGATGCTGCTCCACATGAGAAGCCGTTTCTCCCTTCTGTGCTGTAGCCCAAACGAACTGTGAGAAAGTGTCAATGCAAACGTGCATGTACTGCCATCTGCCAAAATGCGGAACATGTGTGACATCCATCTGCCACACCTGGTTGGCCTCTGTCCCCTGTGGGTTGACCCCCCACAAGGGCCCCCCTACCACCCCTGCACAATGTGGACAGGAACGGACTATGCCCTGGGCTTGGGAAAGTGGCAGGTTTAACTGCCGTGCAAGTGCCTTGGCATTTTGATGGAAGAATGCATGACTTTGAATTGGAGTCATGAAGACTCCCAAGACTGACCGTTGCTGAATTTCCTTTGCGGCCGCATCCGCTCTACTATTGCCCGTGGAAATCGGACCAGGCAAGTCCTGGTGACTTCTGATGTGGGCGATATAGAGTGCTTCGGTGCGGTTCTGCAAGTGAAATTGAGTTGTGAGAAACAGACTCAACAAATTTTTGTCTATCGCGGGAGTGATGTACGCTCCCGGTAGACTGTGAAGCAAATTCCTAACATACTGACTGTCAGTTATTATGTTTAAGCGTTCTTTGGCAAAGGTGCGCAAAGCAAGGTTCACCGCTGCCAACTCTGCCCATTGTGTGGACTTCTGTGGAAGAGTTAGAAGCGTGCACCAAGCTTGGTCCTCTTGCCAAGTTAGAACACCATATGTGCGACCCCCATCCGTGAAAACTGTCCTAGCCCCCTGAAGTGGAACCAGTGACATCAATTCACACAAGCTGACTGTCTGCGTTTGAAGCGAGATGAGTCTGGGGTCTTTCGGCAAATAGTATGCCAAGCATCCAGTGAATCCCTCCAAGGCAATTGGAAGCAAGTCACCGAGCTGCATCAGTTGCTGAACTTGCTCTTTTGTGAATGGGACCATGATTTTTGCTAAATCGTGCCCTGAGATGTCCCTTGCTTTCAGCCTTCCTCGGTAGATCACCGTGGAGACCAGTTCCTGTGGGGGAACAATGTTTCGGGAAGAGGTGTGTGGCAAATACACCCATTCCACGATACTCACCCCTCGTTCGGAGTCCACCCCTAGGGCTCCGGTGAACATGGATCCGGTCCGAACGATGTACAAGTTCAGGATCGGAGCGTATGGCCCCTGACTAATCCTGTCTACCCATCTCTGGCTGAGAATTTGGTTGACCTTCTCGAGAGTCAAGCGTGCCTCTCGAGGAATTTGTATCCTTTCTGCCGGCTGCTTACCTAACGTTAGCAGCAAGAAGAGCCGTTTCAAAAGATCTGTATCCAATCTGAAATACGGTCTGGCCCAATTAATGTTTCCCAAAACCTGCTTTAATTCTACCAGGGTGACTGAATCCTTTAAGTTGATCTGAGGCAAAACTGGTGCTGCGAAAGAACGGAGAAGCCGATGGTCCAAGTATGAAAACGGCTCGGTTCTCTGAACTTTCTCTGGGGCAATGAGTAACCCTTTGCCCCCCAGGGTGGCCTGGAGGTTTTTAAACATTTCGCTGCTGAGTTGCGGTGCCGTGACCATGATGTCATCCATGAAATGACACACTAAAACTGTGGGGTGAAGGTTTCGGTACCTTGCCAGTGCGTTGTGAACATAAATTTGGCACAGGGTGGGCGAATGGAGCATCCCCTGTGGCAAATATTTCCACGCGTAACGTTGCATAGGCTCTCTGTGGTTCACAACTGGCACTGTAAAGGCGAACCTTTCCCTATCCCTAGGATCTAGGGGAATTGTATAAAAACAATCCTTAAGGTCTATGACCAAGATCTCCCAACCCTCAGGGATCATATTCTGATTCGGGATGCCGCATTGAAGCGGACCCATTGGCTGGATGCATTTATTGATCTCTCTGAGATCGTGAAGGAGGCGCCACTTCCCCGACTTTTTCTTGATGACAAATATGGGCGAATTCCAAGGACTGGTGGACTGCTCTATATGTCCTGCGTCTAGCTGTTCTTTTACCAGCTGTTTCAGGGCGACTAATTTCTCCCCTACTACCGGCCATTGTTCTACCCAGACTGGCGTGTTGGTTAGCCATTTAAGTGGCAGAGCCATTACCCGAAGGGAAGAGTGGCATGGTACTGCTGCAGAATGTCTTGCCCCCAAAGGTTGACATGCATGTCCAGGATGTGCAGCCGGATGACCGCTGTGCCGTCAGCCTCAGGGATCGTGACCTCTACCCACTCCTGGCTTCTAAACGCTTCTTGGATACCGCCTACCCCCCACACATCAGAGACCGGCTCGATAGCCCACTCCTGCGGCCACTGACTCCGACTGACCACGCTGACGTCAGCTCCGGTGTCCAGCAGCCCAGTGAAAGGTTTTTTATTTAAAAATACCTCTATGGGGGCTTGGCTAAGATGGCCGACGAGTAACATCTTGATTCGGATGCTCGCGCTTAACAAAGTGGTAATTAATGTGTTGGAGTGAAATGGGAAACTTTTAAAGTGGCAACTTCTGTAGATAAGAATCTTGCTTGTCTTTTTGGAAAATTTTGGGAACTTTTGAAGTCGGATGGTCGAAGTTCGAGAGGTTTTTCTGGGCGAGGGAGGCCTGCGACGGCAGTCGCGGCTTTTCTGCCGAGGAGCCGAGAACGGGATCAGCGAGACTGCAGACTGCAGAGAAGCTTTGGAGCTGGCAAGAAGTTGTTTGGCATGAAAACAGCTGCATGTAAGTGCATGAATGGAGTACTAAAGATTAAACTCAGCTGGAGATCTTGTTTAATGAGCCCGGGCTTTGAAATGGAAATGGGTGGAAGTAGATGAAAACAAGTGATTGTTTCGTTAATGGCGGTGATTCTGGAAAACGAAAGTGATCATGTTTGGGTTTATGTTTTTTTCACACACCAGAAGGACCAGCCGTGTTTTGACGATAACAAAGTGGTTTAAAAAAAATACTTGTCTGGGCTATAACATTGGAAGGTAACAGTGAATTTCCCAGCTTAAAGTGTTTGGAAAAAGTTTGCCGTTCCACAGAAGAAGAAGGGGGGCTTTTACCCAGAAGTTAAAGCAGCTGCTGGAAAATGGTGTTTTGACTTGTCCACTTCAAGAGAAGGATTAATTGGGCTTCTTTTTGCTCCTTCACCGTGTGGATTATAAATACTTAATTTTTTTGGAAAATATTGCTTCTCACTTCTCCTGCTTTCCTGTTTGGATTTTGGGCTTTTTCTCCCTCCAGTCTCCCCTCCCTTTTTTTCTTTTTACTTTTCGGTGGCTTGGATTTAAAGGAGAAGTTTTGGGTGACTGTTTCCTTGGAGCACTTACATTGCAGTGTGGAAGACGACTGGCTGGACTGATTGCTTTGGGGAAACGGACCTGCTGTGGATTATTATTTTCTTTTTCGCCCTTCTTTTTTTTCTTCTCAGCTGCCTGTTGGGAATATTGGTTCCTTCTGCTCTTTTTTGTGGATTACAATAACTCTTTGGACTTCTGCTTAATATAAGTTTCCCTGTTGGACTTGTGGAACCAGGGGTTGCACTGTTATAGGCTTATTTGTTTGACTAATTTTTACAACGATCTGCAACTTTGGGATTTTATACTATTATGGATAAAGGTACAAGAGGGAAAGCAAAGGAAGAAGATCCAGCTGTTAAATCTAAGAAGAAGGAAAAAGTACCAATGGAGGAAGCCCCTCAGTCTTCATCCCCGCCCACAGTGCCCTACGATCAAACCCAAATTATGGTGGAAATTGGCAAGCTGTTTCAGAAATTGGAGAAGAATGAGGATTCAAGGGTGAAAGACAGAAATGAAATGATGAAAAAGCAAGATAAGGTGGTATCATCTGTTGCAGATTTTTCAAAAAAGGTGGACTTAAGTTTGAAAAAAATTGAGGGGAATGTAAAATTGGTTCAAACCGAGGTAACTGCCATAAAAAAGGAAATAAAAGGGACTCAGGAGGTGGTGAGGGAGAATAAGCTGAAATTGGAGGAACAAGAGAGAAGGATCGATGCTGTGGAAGATATGATGAGAAAGCAGAATATTGTGATCCGTCAGGTCGTGGAACGAACTCCGGACTTGTTAAGGGAAAGAGTGGTTCAGTGGTTAAATGGTTTGAATATGGGAAAAGAATTTGTCCAGGAAGATTTTGTAAGTGTATTCCGGGTGGGCCCAAGAAGAGGGAGGGTGGTTCAAAGAAATGTGTTGGTAAAATTCGCAAATTGGGCAGACAAGCTAAAAGTAATGGCCCATTTGAAACGCGCTGGCCCTGATGCTTTGAAATTTGATGGCTCTGACGTAGAAGTTTACAATGATATTTCGTTGAAAGAAAGAACCTGGAGGTATAAGATGAGGCCTGTAACCAAATTATTGATGAGTAAAAATATAAGGTACAACTGGAGATTTCCGCAGCAACTGCACTTTTTTTATGATAAAAGAATGCAGGTAATAGATGAAGGGACCAATGCATTGGAGTATTTGAGCTTGTTGGAACTGGTAAAAGTAGATTCGGAAGAATGGATAAATCTTAAGAAGGAATTGATGGAATCGGGAGCATTGGGGAGGGAATACGGGAGGGAGGAGGCTGGTGGGGCAACAGGTGGAACTCCACAGCGAAGGGAGGAGGAGGAGGAGCTGTCGTTGATCATGGTGGAGGAGGAGACAAGTAAGGAGTAATGAGAATCAGATTATAACAATTTAAAGCATTTAATCGATATAGAATGGTGAATAGCGCATAGCACCGGTAGGAAGGCACATCTTGCATGTCCCCCCTCTCCCCTCTTTGGTTGTCAAAGGTGGCTTTTTTTTATAAGAAAGTGGGGAGAGAGATAGTGTGTGTTCTATGTAGTTTTGTATGTTATAGGGGTAAGGGGTGGTTGGTGGCACGCCCGATGGAGAGTTTAGAGCTTGGAAAGGAAGTAGGTTATGGGAAGTATTAAAATAATATCATGGAATGTGAAGGGTACAGGTTCTGTTCTTAGGAGATGGAGACTGGAATTGGTGCTGAAGAAAGATAGACCAGATATTTTGTTTTTACAGGAAACCCATCAGAAGTCAAAAGACATGAATAGACTTTTTTTAGGATGGATGCAACATTATGAGATGGCATTTGGAACATCAAAAGCAAGAGGGGTGGCAATCATGATTTCTAAAAAATTAGGATTTGAGATTACAAAAAGGGTTGTTGACCAAGAGGGTAGATATTTGATAGTAAGAGGAAAATTGGAAGATGAGGAAATCATGTTGGTAAATATTTATGCTCCAAATGATCACCAAGCGGAGTTCCTCGAAAAAATTCGGAAAATAGTGGAATTAGAGAACGCTGCAAAAACTATTGTGGCTGGAGACTTTAATTTGATAAGGTCAGGGTTAGATTGTACAAATATATAAAGAAGTGGAATTGGCTTGAAAGGGAAGGTTTTGGATAAATGGATGGATGTTATGGGTCTGAAGGATTCTTGGAGAGAGTTTAAGGGCTCTGAAAGGGCATATTCTTTTTTTTCACATGTTCATGGGACCTACTCAAGAATAGACTATGTTTTTCTTACCGAAAATTTGATTAAAGACATAGAAGGAATGGAAATTGGGATTATCAAGGAATCGGACCATGCTAAAGTATATTTGGAATTGAAAGCACAAAAAGATACTCGAAGAGTTAGAAATTGGAGGTACGATCCTAATTTGTTTAAAGATCAGAAATGTAAAGAGCAGATTATGGGAAGATGGAAAGAAAGTTGGCAGTGGAACGATAATAATGAGGTTAATTTTAATGTGGTATGGGATGCCATGAAGTCGGTTTTTAGAGGGGAAAGTATAAAATTAACAAGTTTTAAATATAAAAAATATAAAGCAGAACAGATAGAAAAAGAAAGAGAAATAAAACAATTACAGGAGGATCATGCGAAAAGTAAAGATAAAAATTTTTTTACGAAATTACAAAGGCTTAAAGCAGAACTAATGGGTAAGGATATTGATAAAATTAAACGAGATTTGATTTATTTAAATAGAGAATATTCTGAATTTAGTAATAGAAGTTCAAAATTATTAGCAAGAGCAGCTAAGGCTAAAAGGGGAAAAAGAGAAATAGGGGTATTGGTTGATAAGCAAGGTTCAAGGTGTAATAAGAACAGAGATAAATGTAAAATTGTCAGGGAATTTTATCAGCTATTATATGCAAAAAAGGAAGTAGACCTGGAGAAACTTAAAAAGATATTGGAGAGACAGTTAGGGAAAGGAATAAAACAAGAACATAGGGAGAAAATGGAGGAAAGGATTAATGATAAAGAGGTTAAGGAGGTGATTAGTGGGTTGAAGACGGGGAAAGCTCCGGGGGATGATGGATTATCGACAGAGTTTTACAAAGAATTTAAGGAGGTAGTGGTTCCAAAATTGGTGAAGCTATATAATTATATCTTAGATGGAGGGTCAATTCCGACTTCATGGTATAACACCACAATCGTTCTACTGCCAAAGCCTGGCAAGAATCTCGAAAGAGTGGAATCGTACAGATCAATTTCACTTATAAATCAGGATGCTAAGATCTTCACAGCAATATTGGCTAATCCATTAAACAGTTTTATGGGGGAATACATAAATGTAGATCAAGTTGGGTTCCTAAAAGGTCGGCATATGGCGGATTTGACTAGAAGGGTATTAGATTTAATTGATAACGTTAACCAAACTAAGGAAAAGGTGGGCTTATTATCATTAGATATTTTTAAGGCATTCGACTCATTACAGTGGTCTTCAATTAAAGAAATAGTTAAAAAATATGGGTTTGGGGATAGATTCAATAGGGTAATAGATTTATTATATCAAAAAGGGAACGCTAGGGTTAGAGTAAATGAGGAGCTTACTGATGTGGTAAATTTAGAGGCTGGTACTAGGCAGGGCTGTCCATTATCTCCTATCTTATTTATTATGGCAATGGAGATTCTAGCTAAAAATATAAGGGATGATTTAAATATAGAAGGGATTATGGGTAACAAAGTGAGCATGTATGCGGATGATACATTGCTTATGGTGAAACACCCGGAGCTGGTAATGGACAGGATCAAAGATCACTTACAGGTATTTGAAGCTATAACTGGATTAATGATAAATTGGGATAAATCAGAATTGATGTTGTGTAATTTGGGAGCAAGTGAGATGGGTAGGAATGTGGAGACACTTAATATACAAATTAAAGATAAGCTGAAGTACTTGGGGATAATTATCTCAAATAAATTAGAAGAACTTAAACGATTGAACTATGACAGCTTGAGAGTGGAATTTAAGAATAAAATACAAGAGTTTCAGAAGTTGAAGCTGTCATGGTTCGGAAGGATCGCTATTTGTAAAATGATATTGTTGCCAAAGATCAATTTTTTATTTGATGCACTAGCGATCCATCTGAAGGAGAAGGAAATTAATGAGTTTCAAAAGATGTTCAATGGCTTTTGTAATGGTGGTAAAAAATCTAGACTTCCAAAGAAACTATGGTACTTGTCTCAGAAAAAAGGGGGTTTGGGTATGCCAAATTTGTTAGCATACTATTGAGCATTTCAAATTAAGAATGTTGTGAAGATCTTGGCAAGAGAAAAGACAATTTGGGAGCAACTGGAGATGAAAGAATATAGAGACATTGGTAGTATGATTTTTTTGGGAACAAAGGACAAGGTGAAAAGGTCAAATAATATTATGATGAGAGGTCTCATGGAAGTGTGGAAGAAAGTAAAGAAAGATATAGTCCCAAATCTCTCTCCAATTTTGGAATTGACGGATATCGGGTGTTTCCCAATAAAAATAGATAAGGAAAAAATAGAAATATTGGATAAAAATGGGGTGCTTTTATTGAAGGATTGGTTAAAAGTGTGTGATGATGATACTAAGAGGAAAAAAATATTTGAGAAGCTAAATTTGGATTGGTTTCAGAAATTGAAGGCGGATAACTGGAATAAAAAATATAAAAGAGAAGCAGGGTTAGATAGAAATAAGACGGAATTTGAGGATTTGGTAATAAAGATCAGAAAAGGGGAAGGAGGCATTAAGGGTCTTGTAAGCAAGCTTTATATTATATTGAACAAGGGTAATGATCCACAGGAAGACTTGAAGCGGAAGTGGGAACAAAATTTGAATATAAAAATTGGGGAGGTTGAATGGAGAAATAAATGGAAAAAGAGGATTATGAGAACAATGTCTGTAAGAATTAAAGAACATACCGTATTTATTCGTGTATAACGCGCAAAATTTTATACCAAAAAAAGAAATCAAAGTTTGGGTGCGCGTTATAAACGAGCCTCTTTTACTTCCTTTTTAGAATTGGGTCGGCTGTCTATTGCTGCGGCGGGTGAAGGGGAGGCGGGGGGTGGCTTTGAAGAAATTGACGGGATCTGATTGGGTGGCGCGGGAGATGAGGCGTGGCCCGGAGGTAGCTCGCAGTTCGAGCGAGGCTCCTGGGGGTCGGAAGTGCTCGTTTCGGATTGCATTTTCTGCAACAGGTGGGTCTGATTATCCCCCCCTCCCTCAATATTTTAAGCCGTGTTCTTTTTCACCGATATAACTGGTTCCCCTTTAGATGGCATCTCAGGGTATCAAGCGTAAACGTTGTGCATATGACGCTTCGTTCAAGCTCAAAGTTGTTGATCATGCTGAAATGCATGGAAACCGAGCAGCTAGCCGAGAATTCACTGTACCAGAGACGAATGTTAGAGAGTGGTGTGAAACAAAATTTTATACCGAGGTTTCATGGAAAATTAGGGGTGCGCGTTATACACGAGTGCGCGCTGTACTCGAATAAATATGGTAATTTTAAAATGTTGTGGCAATGGTACTTGACACCACTAAGGCTTTATCAGATGGACAATAAAAGAGATAAGTTATGTTGGAGATGTAAAGAAACAGATGGAACATATGAACACATGTGGTGGAGTTGTAAAAAAATAAGGGATTTTTGGGGAAGAATAGAAGGGGAGTTTGGTGAAATATTGGGTAAAAAGGTCAAGTTGGTGTTAGGTACCATTCTTTTAACAAATGTGGAAGGTTTGGGTTTGAATAAGGAGGAAAAAGAATTATTGGAAATTGTATTGACCACAGGTAGACAATGTATAGCTAGAAATTGGAAAAATGATGTAGATATACAGATCGGAGAATGGTACAAGGAAATGTGGAGCCTAGCATTGAATGACAAATTGACATGGGAGATTAAAGTGAAACGAGATAATTTAAAAGAGAATAGGTTTTGGAATATATGGAAACCGTTTGTGGATCATTCTCTTATGGTAAATGACAGTTCAGGACCTGCACCATCGCAAAGAGGTTTTTGGAGTTGAAATAGCAACTAAACTCTCCGGGCATTGTATATATTCACAGGGTGATTTGTAATTATTAAAAAATTATTATAGAGGTAGCTTAGAAAACTTTTATTGTTTGATTGAATAATATTTTACATTGTGGTATCTAATATTGTGGTTAAATGGTAAACAATCAGTATAAGTACTGTTATGTGCTAGCCTCTATGAATGTGAGTTAATATTGTATTGAGGTTATCTTTGAGGTATTACTGTATTGTAATGTTATTGTTTTCTTTTTTTTCTGTATGTTAAAAAAAATTAATAAAAAAAAATACCTCTATGACTGGTCGCCGTTTCCACTCTATGTTGGTCTCCACTGCCGCTAAGACCTGTTATCCTTGCACTGCCCCACTTGCGCTCGAGCGGTCTTCCGACCCAGACTCTGGGCTGTCCCTGAGCCTTTCCTGGCTGCCTGCTGGCGAGTTACAAGGAACCATGATCAGTTGCGCTAACGTGTCTCCCTTGTGAATGGTTTGGGGCAGGTGTGTCCAGAGTTGAACTTGGAGAACACCCAAAAAATTGGAGTCAATGACTCCCGGAATTACAAGAATTCCTCGTGCTCCTGCGACACTACGAGGCAAAACTAAGCCTATGTAGCCTTTAGGCAGGGGTCCCATGTACTGGGAATCGACCAGATAGACTGTGCCTGGCAAGTCGCATGTGACTTCTGACTGGCAAGTCAAATCTAGCCCTGTGCTGCCTTTGGGGCTGGCCTGCGCCTTCGAAATGCCTGGAATGTGATCGGAATTTAATCCAGCTCTGGCTCTTCCAGAGCGAGGGGGCTCTCTGTTGGACCGGGGCCAGAGGCATGCCCGCGTTCCAGTTTCCCGAATTCGTACAGAATTTGGATCAATGGAAGCCTTTATTACACCTCGGACACGGGGTGGTTGGAGCCTTGAGATGGCCGGCATGTTGGCCGCTGCCCTTGGATCGGCATTCCCTAGCGAAATGACCGACCTTGCCACAATTGTGACATGCTCCTTTGGTCTTGTTCTTGGGTTTCCTACCCCCCTTGCACCGCCGCTGCCAACAGACCCATTTTGTAGGAATCTGTGCCAACGTCGGCACAAGCCCTAATCATGTCCGTGAGAGTCAGATTGGGACGATTGCCCAGTGACTGCAGGATCTTACGGCAGTCGAGATTGGCATTGTCCTTGGCCAATTTCATCATGAGCTCTTGTTGGGCTTGCTCATTATCAATCTGTCTACTGACTGCTTCCTCCAGTCTATTGATAAAGTCCATGTAGGACTCCTGGGCGCCCTGTTTGACTGCTGTGTAATTTTTAGCTGTTTTGCCAGTTGCTGGGACTTTGAGAAAAGCCCTGAAGGCTGTCTCAGCTGACAACTGAAGGGTGGCGATTGGCAAGGCGGTCTGCGCATCGATGGATTCGAACGCACCTGAGCCATATCAGGA
Source organism: Bradypodion ventrale (assembly GCA_035047345.1). Lineage (NCBI taxonomy): Eukaryota > Metazoa > Chordata > Lepidosauria > Squamata > Chamaeleonidae > Bradypodion > Bradypodion ventrale. The sequence continues at coordinate 19,683,981 of JAWDJE010000010.1, read as the reverse complement.
ATTATTGCTCTGCCCATCCTGGCAGCCCTTGCCTGTGCCTCGAGACGATACTCGCTGTCCCATAGCAGATACTGGCTGGGGTTGAGCATCATTCGCATGACGGCTTTCAGTCGTGCGGAATGAACATCATGTTTTCGCACACTTGCTGAAGCGTGCCCCTAGTAAAGCAACTCTGAAGTCCTGTCTCTGAGATGGCCTTCCATATAGCCATGAGAAGCTTGTACAGAACTGGTGAAACAACTACTTGCTGCTGGCCCGTGAGGACATCTATCTCTAAGCGAATTGGGCAAATCTGCCTAAGCTCAGCCAGTTCTTCTGCTGGCAAATCCCCCTTTCTGATCTCTTCCTCAACCATGCGCTGAAGTGTGCTCTTGGTAGCTTGGGAACCTGTAGCTGTCAGAGAAGCGCCAGCGCTCCTCATTCCATGCATTCCGCCAGTGACGTCTGCAGCTGTCACCGAGGGAACGCTCCCTACACTACCCTGCTTAAACTGAAATGACGGATAGAGAGCCGTGGGTGCCGACGGCTCTGATGGCGCTGGGGGTTCTTGGGTCTCTATCTGGACTGGGTCTACCTCTGCTAAGAGCTTCCTACATTTGCTCCATGTGCGAATTACGTCATCTGGAGCTCTCGGGGGTTGTTGAATGCAGCCTCCTATCCCAAAGCTGAAGGGTTAGCATGCCTACTTCTGGGTAAAGCAGACAATGGCTTACTGTGGGAGGTGGTGTCATATTTTGTGACTACTCCCGCGATGGGGGCTATGAGAGCTACGGAGAACTCACCCATATCCAACACTGTAACTTTCGTTCCGAGACAGCTTCAGCTGGGGGGATTGCTCTGCCCCCAGAGGTCTGACTTTTGCCGCTCTGCTGGGATGTGAGCTGGAGGTACTGGGACTACTTTCTACCCCCGGCCTTGACCTTCTCCCCTGATGGAATTCTAAGACTGTGTTGTGGGGAGTGGTTGAAACCTTGCTACCCCTCCATATGATGTGGAGCATTTGGAATGAGGATAGTAATATTGTAATATGATTTTGTTTTTGCTTATTGATATGATGATTTTGTTTTTTGAATATTCAAATGTATTTATCCATTGCTTTTTGCTTTGTTATTTTTATATTGTAATTTTGATGCTATACTGTATTTTTATATGTCATTTTTTTCTATGATATTTGAGGGTTTTGTATTTACTTAAGCTTGGTACTTATGGTTGTTTTGTTGATTTTTGAACATGTTGTGAACCGCTTTGAGTTTGTCATTGACAAAGGAAAGTGGTATATAAGTTCAAATATAATAATAATAATAATAAGTACACCAAAAGTCTCACTAATTCCCCGCTGTGAATGCTTGTCTGATATATCCTGGCCAGGGTCTTGAATTCCATTAAGTGAATTCTTTGGTTAGCGGACAGACGTTGCCGCTGAGGACAAGTCCCCATATTACCTGCCGGTCCTTTGAAGTTTCCTTCTCGGGATGAGTTGACGCATCTGGAGCCCAGGTAATAGGTTTTGCGTGACATCTCTCTGGGGAGGAGCTTGGAGAGTGGACTGTTGCCATGGGCCCTCAGCGGCCTCTGCGCTGAAATCAGGGGTTCACAGCCTGACCCTGAGCAGAATGCATTTCTGCGAGCAACTGCCTCGGAGCTTGGAGCAAGCTGTAGGATGCCTCTCTGAAGTGCCTCGCTGCGTAGCTGTCTTCCCGATCAGATGGCTTTCTGACCGGAGCTGCCGCACTGTCCTCCGGGACGAGTCGGACACGGTTCTAGCGTAGAACCGGACCGCGAAGATCGCCCACTCACGAGTAGAATCATGTCTCGGGGTCACCAGATGTTGGATTGGGGCCGCGAGGCGGCCGTTGGGTCCCGGAGGAGACTGGTCAAGCAATGAGACACGAGACAAGATGGAGCAAAGACCAGTGATTTATTGAGGGAAAATCATCAGTATATACCGAGTAAGCGAGGCTGCGTGTGATGGAATCGTCATCTCACAAGAATCACGTCCCATGTTTACACGAGTTAATTGGGAACCTCTCCCAGGGAAGTTAATTAACCAAATTAAACACTGACAGGGGGACTCCATTGTTCCATGCTTATCCTGGGGTAAACATGGCCGATGTTGGTTTTAGGGCTGTAGATAATCCGTGGGTGCGACATTACCTATTCCATGATTTATGAGTTAGTCATCCAATTTCCTCTTGCTTGAACTGTTTGTCAGGTCAGCTGTGGGTGAATTAAACTATGGCTATTAATCCGCTCCCCAATTTCTGTCCCCTCGGAACCAAAGCTCAAAGGAGCAATCTCCCAAATGATGGTTCTGTCAGGGACAGTATGCCAATTGCTTGCGCGGAACCCGCACTTGGGAATACCCTGAAGGAAATGGTGAGCCACTGTGTGAGACAGAATGCTGGACTGGATGGGCTGTGGCCTGTTCCAGCAAGGCTGTTCTTATGTTCTTATGTTTTTATTAACCCTGAATGTTATATCTTATCATTTCAAGGAACAGTGCTGATAAATTCTGATAAAAGCATAACTATAATGATAAATCAATTAACATACCCTGTGCTCTCAAGGAATTGTTGTCAAAGAAGGAGTCAACTACCATCATCCAGATATGGACAATTTGTTGCCATGGTTGCTTCTTATCCAGCCTTTTGTTTTACTCAAATCTCTAATTGTAACACTTGCAATAGCTATTTGGTTTCTGCTACATGAAAAATAATTGTAAAATGCTGTTTCTGCCACATGAAGAATATTGTAAAATGACTCTGTATTTTCTGAATTCCCAAAATGCAGTTTGGGGGTTTAGCCATTTGCTACTGATATTTTGGCCATCACTTCATGGAGAAGGGGACATGTCCATCATTTATTTACCATGTGATCCTGTTTAGACCATTTGAAATTGTCTGGATTTTTGAATTGTTTCATCTATAAAGGAAGGGTTTCTTGAGACTCTCGGCCTTCTGCACCTTCACCTTCTCGCTCCCTGATCCAGCGTGGTCAGGATGGCTTTCTCTCCCCCCCCCCTCTCTCTCTTTCTCTCTCACTCTTTCTCTACCTTGTTGTGTATGGATTGTAATGTGCCTTTAAGTCAATGTAACCACACAAATGAGTGAATGTAACAATCTCTAAAAGTAACACTGTAACCTTCTGTATTAGGACGCGAGCTAGTGACCACTGGGGGCAGTAGCGAGTGTCCAGCTCACATGGTACAAATTCTCCAAATGCCTACAGCCGTGGGAAGATTCCCGCCACTGCCTCACCTGGACAAGAAGGGCGTGACTAAGGATGACATCATGCAGACAGTAGCCAATGAGCTACCGAGGAGCCACATTCAAATATATAATGAGCTGTTTGTCCGCCATTACCACATGTTCCCCCTGACCATCATGCAATAAAGATGAGTTAAGCCATCAAATTGGCGACGAAGGTGGGATATGGCTTCCCACGGAATCAAGACAACACAGACCGGTTTCGACATCAACAAACCGGAGGAATGGGAACTGTTCAAGATGGATTTCAAAAGCGCACTGATGGTGTCCGACATCTCAGATGAGGGGAAGAAAAGGGCCACTTTCATCAGGATGCTCGGTTTCCCGGCCATGAAGATTTTGGTGGACCTGGTGTCTCCAAGGAAAGTAGACGAGGTCCCGGTCAAACAGCTCCTGAAAGCCCTGCGGGACCACTTCCAGCCCACGGTCTCGATGTTATCGGGACACCTTCTGGAAGAGGGTGCAGTCCCCTGGTGAGTCCATGGCTGCCTTTGCAGCAGCCCTCCGTCTAGCCGCTAGCCCATGCAAATGGGAGAACCTCGAAATCGCCCTCAGGGACCGCATGCTGTGTGGCCTGTGGGACGAGGAGACCCAGTGGAAGCTGATGAATAAAGAGCCACCCCCAATGTTACAAGAGGTCCTGAAGGAGGCGCAAGCAGCAGAAGCCATGAAAGCCGGGGTTAAGGGGTTCAGAACAAGGCCCCCACAACCCGACAGGGCAGCAGCCCCTGTGCAAGCGGCCAGGCGGGTGCCACACTCCTCCACGGAGAGCAGCGATGATGAGGACATCCGGAAGGTGCGGAAGGACGGCCAACATTGTGATGGCTGCGGGGCGTCCCACGACCGCAGCAAGTGCCCGTTCCGGAAGGCCGAGTGCCAAAACTGCGGATGGCAGGGCCACATCACCAAGGTTTGCAGGCGATGGTGCAGAGACCACAAGGGCTCAACAGACCGTCCCCCAAGGAAGCAGAAGGGCATCCGGCCCTCGAGGAAACAGGACAGCGTGGGTCGAGTCTCCGACGACAGCAACGTCGAGGTACATGGAGTGTACCGGCGCGTCCCCAGCGAAAACAATGCGGCGGTCCAAAGCGTGTCCTTGGGACACCCACGTTACTTTGTTGAGGTACTGTTGCAAGGGGTCCCCGTTAAGATGGAGATAGACTCGGGTTCCTCCTATTCCATTATTTCCCAGAGGGAGATTTTGCGAATTTCCCCCAACGTGCGGCCCAAACTCAAAGCACTGAAGTCTACGTTGCAAGATGTACAGGGAAATAGCATCCCAGTGTTGGGGGTGGGAAAATTCAAGGTGCAATACAAGCAACACGCCTCGGAGCTCCCTCTGGTAGTTCTCAAGGAGGGGGCCTGTTGCCTCCTGGGGACACAATGGTTTTAGCCCCTGGGGTTGTTCATGGGGGGGGGGTGCTTACCGTCGTAACTGATCCAATACAGGAGGTGTGTAATGCGCATCCCGAGGTATTCAAGAAGAGACTCGGAAAATTCAAGGGCCTCCCAGTTGCGTTCGACCTGGACCCGGAGATCCAGCCGATAAGGCTCAAACCGCAAAGGGTGCCTTGAACACTAAATACCTCCAGCAAGCTTTTCCTCCCTATCTCTTTCTTTTCCTTAGGCAAATCTTTAGCATGTGATTTCTAAGCAATCTTCTCTTCCTTTCCCCTGCTTCTAATTTTATCTGCCTTTCTTTATTCTTTCCTTTTAAGGTTCATTCATTTCTAAGTAGGCCTTTAAGTAACTACATTGTTTTTATTCAAAGTAACTTCTTTACCTTTAAGTAATTTCTATCTTTACATAAGCTTTTCATTTATAGTAACTTCTTCATTTATTTTTATTCCTGAGTAACCCCATATGTCTAAGTATTTTTAAGCAATCTTCTGTATTTCTAAAGTGAACTCCATCTAACTGGATTTCTTATTTTTCTTATTTGGTACTTTATTTCCTTATTTGATTCATAAGTAAACATCTTTAAATTTGTATCAAAAAACTTTGTCTGTGAATTTGTTCCTGATTCAACCCTGCCTGTGTATGGTCCCATAAAAGGTTGCCAGTTTTCAGGTTGCCAGTTTTCAGGTAACAACTCAGGTTTGTAGAGTGAGTGCCAAGGGCTTCCTTAATATTGATCAATAATAAAGAGATAAGATTTGAAATAACTTTTCTCCTTGATTGCTTTCTAACTCAATTGGATCATGAGGGTTTGAAAAAGTGGAGAAGTGCCATTCACGATTGGCACATGAGCAGCGGTTGGTGAGTTAAAACAAAACTCACCAAAGACCTAAACTCTTTTCTAAGGATATTGGGCATAAGTTCTTAGAAGCTAAACTCTTTGTCTAGGCATAATTGGGTATAAATGTCTAGAATCTAAATATTCTGCATTCAAACTGATTTGGGTATTTGGGTTTGAAAAATACTTAAAGTTTGGAACACAACATTAGTAACAAAGAATTCTCTTACTGCTCAAACATCTTTTCCAGGCACAATGCAAGAAATCTAAAAGTAACAACTTCTGGACCAAAACTGAAAACTTGAGCAGGGATTCTCAATCTGTGGCCCATGGACCAGATGTGGCCTTTTACTGTATGGGACCAAAGACAACAGGACAGCCGAAGGGTTGGCTTAACTCAGGTTTATTGCATGAGGACCGGGTGAAGCATGAGGTAATGGCGGTGATACATCTCTATATATACAGTAGGGTTTAACATTTGAATCTTGTAGCACGGTAGCCCATTGGCCGCTACCGGCGTGGCCTCGCCCAGGCACGCCTCTCTTCAGTAGTTCTTCTTTTCCTGCTGCTGAATGCGGGGAAGGATTTCCCGCGGCTGTCCGTGATTGAGCAATGTGAACCATGTGAGACTGAACGCTCGCAGCTGCCCTCTATGGGCTGCTTGCTCGCGTTCCTTTACAGCTGAGATATATTGTAAATGGAGTGGTTACATTCTATCAGTACAGTGACATGCATACACAACATCCCTCCCCCCTAGGATGGGACGAAGTCCCGCAACCAATGTGGCTTGCCGCTCATGCGCTTGGGGCGTGCTTGCGCCTGCCCTAGTACAGGAGAGCCTGTGATCCCTGACTCCGTGGGTGCTTGTCCTGCAACGGAAAACGGGGATTCATTAGTGGCTCTGTGGGGCGTCTGTGCCTGCCTTGCGCTGGGGGATGGGAATGGAATGAACAGCTGAGAAGTGAACCCCTGCCTGTTTCCCTCGGACCCCGGGGACCCTCCTATCGTGAACTGCGGGACCGATGAGGATGCCCGTGTGGTTCTGCTACCTTCTGTCCCCCGCTCGGGGGACCTTGAGACTGTGGCGGATGGACTCGCCGTCGCCTCCAGTCTTGGGGGTGTCGGTCTCCGGGACATTGGCGCTATGTTGCACTCTAACTCACAGGGGCTACTGGGACTGGAAGTACCAGGGGCTGAACTGAAACCCCTCTTTTCGCTAGGACGGGTGGGGGACCACTCCGCTAACTCCCCCTGGTACTGTAAATCAAGGTCTAAACTTCTTGGGAAATCTGTATTTTGGGGACGCTCCCAGGGGATGTGTGTGGGATCGGGGCTCTTCCTTTCCGCCGCAAACTCCCGCAAAAGATTTCTGAGGATCGATTCCCTTTCCTCCCCCCTTGGTGGGGACCCATGTCCCCCTTTTTCTCCCCCTTGGGTTAAGCGGGTGGGGGAGTACCCTAACGCTGATTCGTTGCTACTCTCGTCTTCGTCCTGCTTTCCGGGGACCCTACGCCTGAGTTGATCCGCGTGCCGCCTCCACAGGAGGCCTGTATTGGTCTCTACGCGGTATGAGACGGGGCCAGTTTGTTCTATCACAATGCCGGGCACCCAGGCTGGTCCCGCGCTGGCGTAGTTCCTGCAATGCACGGGGGCGCCTACGCTGAAACTCTTTGAGGAATCCATCTCTACATTTCGCCCTTTGTCTTCTACTCTGGTGGGGTCTAGTCTGGAGATTACCGTGGCCAGCTTCCTGCGCATTAGCAACTCTGCGGGGGAGTACCTTGACGCTAGTGGGGTGACCCTGTACCGTAGCAGGAATTGGCATAGTTGTAAGTCAAGATCTCCGGGACCCATGCGCCGCAGCGCGTCCTTAGTGGTACGCACGAGGTGCTCTACTTGGCCGTTGGTGGCCGGGTGGAAAGGGGCGGAGGTGATGTGCCGAATGGCGTTGAGATCCATGAATGCCCTGAACTCGGCGGACGTGAAACAGCTAGCGTTATCGCTGACGAGGGTGTCGGGTAAACCGAACGTGGAAAAGACCCTCCGTAACTGTTTAATTGTTGTGGCCGAGGAGGTGCTCGAGACTGGAATGACCTCCAGCCACTTGGAGAACGCGTCCACCACAAGGAGGAAAAGTGTTCCCCTGAACGGGCCTGCAAAATCTACGTGTACCCGGGACCAGGGCCCCCTTGCTGTGTCCCACTCCCTATGTGGCAAGCGAGCCTCTTCTGGCCTGGAGCTTTGGCACGCTTCGCAAGTGCCGACCATGTGCTCGATGTCGGCGTCTAGCTGGGGCCACCAAAAGTAACTGCGGGCTAGTGCCTTAGAGCGGACGATCCCGGGATGGCTGACGTGCAGCAGTTTAAGCACCCTCGGCCGGAGGGACGTGGGGATCACTACCCGCTGTCCCCACAAAAGGCAACCCCTCTCTAGGGACAATTCTAATTTCTTTTTGAAAAATGTGTCGAATTCCACTGCTGGGGAAGACACGGGCCACCCTTTCTGTACCCAGGAGCAAACTGTAGCTAACGTTTTGTCCTTACCGGTCGCTTTGGCGATGTCGGCCGGTACTACTGGAGGGGAGTCTAGGACCTCTATCATTAAGACCTGGTGGTCCCTCTCTTCCTCGCCCACGTGGCAGCAATCCCGGGGAATGGGGGACCTCGAGAGGGCATCCGCATGGCTGATCTCCTTCCCGGGCCGGTACACCAACGCGTGCTGATACGCGTTGAGAAAAATGGCCCACCTGAGCATTCTCGGGGACAGGATTTGGGGTGTGGGCTTATCTGCGGTGAAGATGCCTAGCACGGGCTTATGGTCAGTCACTATGGTGAAGGGGCGGCCATACACAAAATCATGAAATTTCTTGGTCCCCGCAATTATCGCTAGTGCTTCCCTGTCTGTCTGGGCGTAGTTTCTCTCCGCTTGGGACAAGGACCTAGAGTAGAACGCTATCGGGGGCTCTCTCCCGTTCTCCAGCACGTGGCATAACACCGCCCCCACCCCCACCGGGGATGCATCGCATATCAGGACCACTGGGCGTTTGGGATTGAAGTGGGTCAGTACAGCATCTGATGCCAGGAGTCGCTTCAGGTCATTGAAAGCCTTCTCATGGTCGTCGCCCCACTTCCATGCCTCGTCCTTTTTTAACAATTTGTGTAGCGGTTCCGCCACGGCTGCCTTCCGAGGAAGGAAGGAGTGGTAGAAGTTGAGCAGCCCGAGGAACGACTGGAGCTCGGGCTTGGAGGTGGGGCGAGGGGCCTTTTTGATGGCGGCCACCTTGGATTGGGAAGGCCTTATTCCCTCGGGAGTAATGCGGAACCCTAGGAACTCGACCTCGGTTGCGAAGAAGACGCATTTGTCCTTTCGCAACCGCAACCCCGCCTTTTCGAATTTTTCCAGGACCTTTCCCAACCTTTCTGCCAATTCGGCCCGGCTCCCCCCTGTAATCAATACGTCATCAAAGTAGGGTAACACCCCCTCTAGCCCCTTCAGGAGGCGTTCCACGAGTGACTGGAAAATCCCGGGTGCCGAATTCACGCCGAACTGGAGGCGCGATACCTGGAACGCCCCTTTGTGGGTGACTATGGTCTGCGCAGCAGCTGCGGCGGGGGTGACCGGGAGTTGCTGGTAGGCTTGGGCCAGGTCGAGTTTGGCAAAACACCTCCCCCCGTGCAACCTGGCCAACAAGTGGCTGACTACCGGCACCGGATACGCATTGGGGCGGATCGCCTTATTGATGGTGCACTTGTAATCAGCGCATATGCGGACCTCCCCGTTGGCCTTGAGCGCCGTTACAATTGGAGTTTCCCACTCCGCAGAATCAACAGGAACAAGAATCCCCTGGCCCACCAATTTGTCCAACTCCGCCTCTATTTTGTCCTTTAGTGCGAAAGGCACTCTGCGCGGTTTAAGTCTGATTGGACGTACTCCAGGGTCCAGGTCGAAAGTCACTGGGGGGCCCTTGAATTTCCCGAGTCCCTTTTTGAAAACCTCGGGGTGCGCATCGCACACGCTCTGAATTGGGTCAGTCCCGGCGGCGTGTACTCCCACGGTGTGCACCCCCCCAATGAACAACCCCAGGGGCTGGAACCATTGAGTCCCGAGGAGGCTGCATTTACCTCCTTTGAGGACGACTAGGGGAAGCGTTGGGGTGCGTTTTTTGAACTGGACCTGGAATTTCCCAACCCCCAACACCGGGATGCGGTTCCCTTGCACGTCCTTCAGCGTGGCCCTCAACGCTTTGAGCTTGGGCCGCACGTGGGGGGCTATCTTTAGGAACTCTCCCTGGGAGATGATAGAGTAAGAAGAACCCGAGTCCACCTCCATCCTAACAGGGGCCCCTTGTATTACTACCTCAACGAAGTATCGGGGGTGCTCCGTGGATACGCTGAAAACCGGAGCGTCGTCCTCGCTGTCGTCGGAGATGCGTCCGACGCCGTCCCGCTTCCTCGTGGTCCGGGTGCCGTGGTCCTTGGGCCTCGTGGTGCGGTCCTGCCTCGCCGAGCGGTCTGGGGAACTCCTCTTGGCCTCGCACCGCTTCCGGCAGACCTTGGCGATGTGCCCGCGCCGGCCGCAGTTGTGGCACTCGGCCTTGCGGAACGGGCATTTGGCGCGGGCGTGGGCGGCGCCGCAGCCGTCGCAGCGCCGGCCCTCCTTCTGGACCCTCCGGACGTCCTCGTCGTCGCCGCTCTCCGTGGACGAGTTCGAACCCCGCCGGGCCGCGCGCACCGAGCTCTCTGCCTTGGCGGTTTTTGGTCGCCAGTCCTGGAGCTCTTGCACGCTGGCCGTCGTGGCTTCCGCGGCCTGCGCCGTGTCGAGGACCTGTTGCCACGTGGGAGGCGGCTCCTGTTTCATCAGCGCGCGCTGGGTCTCGGTGTCCCTCAGGCCGCAGAGCAGGCAGTCGCGGAGGGTGACTTCTGGGGTCTCCCACTTGCAGGGGCCGGCGGCCAGCCGCAGGGCCGTGGCGAACTCGGCGACCGATTCCCCGGACGCTTGGACTCGCCTCCAGAACGCGCTCCGAGCGGGGAACATCGCTATCGCAGGCCGGAGGTGGGCGCGCAACACAGCCAGAAGCTCTTTGGCTTTGAAGTCGCTCACCCTCCTCGGCGCGATCAGGTCGACCAGGGTCCTCTTTGTCTCGTGTCCGAGCATGCGGACGAAGATGGCCCTCTTCTTGTCCTCATCTGAGACTTCGAGCTCCACCAGCGCTCCATTGAAGTCTATCTCAAACAGCTCCAAGTCTCCCGGCTTCCTGATCTCGTAGCCGGCGCATGTCTTGGTCCCGTGGGCAGCCATATCCCATCCTCGTCGCCAATTTACTGTATGGGACCAAAGACAACAGGACAGCCGAAGGGTTGGCTTAACTCAGGTTTATTGCATGAGGACCGGGTGAAGCATGAGGTAATGGCGGTGATACATCTCTATATATACAGTAGGGTTTAACATTTGAATCTTGTAGCACGGTAGCCCATTGGCCGCTACCGGCGTGGCCTCGCCCAGGCACGCCTCTCTTCAGTAGTTCTTCTTTTCCTGCTGCTGAATGCGGGGAAGGATTTCCCGCGGCTGTCCGTGATTGAGCAATGTGAACCATGTGAGACTGAACGCTCGCAGCTGCCCTCTATGGGCTGCTTGCTCGCGTTCCTTTACAGCTGAGATACATTGTAAATGGAGTGGTTACATTCTATCAGTACAGTGACATGCATACACAACAGGCCTGCAGTGCCATTTCATGTGGCCCCCCACCATCTCCACCACACCTGGAAGTGCCATGTGGTGGAGGAAGGGCAAAATGGCCATCCAGCCCCTGAAGCTGTCTGAGGGAGCATGACCCGGGCCCCTGTCCTTGAGTTTACTCCAGCCATAAATGAGTCTGCAACCGGCATAAATGCGATTACGACAGCCGTGGATTCATTTTACGACAGCATTTACAGTGGGGGGAACTACCAGTCCAGTCTGCTCAGCTGTCTGAGAGGGCATGGTCCGGCCCACAGCTGAAAAAATGTTGAGACCCTCTGCTCTAATGTCTTGCAAGCATTTAGCAGTCACTTAGACATTTCACAGCATCTTAAGTATTGACATTTACAGCATCTTATGCATTAGACATAGAGAGGAATATTGCTGCATACCACTCTAGACCTCTTCACTATTCTTCCACGTTAACACTACAGAGGCACAGCTTGCCTGATCTTTCCTTCCCTTAGAGCAGGGGTTTGCAACCTATGGCCCGTGGGCCGGCCCCAATCCCTGGCACCATTTGATGTGGCCCAACCACCCTTGCTCCCACCGACGCTGCCACCAGAAGCAGCGAAAACAGCCAAAAACATGCTGTCCGCTGCCCCCATCACCACTTCCAGAAACAGCAGAAGCTGCAAAAACAGCTGAAAATGCACCATAAATGCACCCATGGCTGGCATAAACACATTTATAACAGCTGCGGATGCATTTTATGGCAGCGTTTACAGCTGTCTGAGGGGGCATGGTCCAGCCTATGGTGCAAAAACATTGAGAACCCCTACCTTAGAGCCTAGAAAGGTAAGAACGTGTAGGACTGCTATAGCATTACACTGTTGATACAGAAATGTGCCCCCTGTGCAAACAAGAGAGTTCACTGACATTTAGGCCAACACTAAGATGAAATAGGGGTGAAAGAATTAAGATATTAAGATAATATTAATTCTGTTTTAAAAGTAAAAATTATTTTCTCAGTACTCTGTAAAGTTAAACAGATCAGATTGACCTTTCATATAGAACTGATGACGAGGCTAAAGTAAACAGAAGGCTTTGTGTCCACAAGCTCAGCACAGTTTGTACAGCTGACAGGAATTTCTCTTAGACTCAGAAAACCGTAATGCTGAATAATATTTGTGTGACATGACATGATGTGACATGAGAAAATGTTCCTTATATGACATGATCTAAATAACAGTTACTGAATGTTCTAACCTGAACTTAATGAAATGTCAGAAGGTTAATTAATAATTTTGGCTTATCCCATAGTGATGAAATGTGTAGAAGTTTCCAAATTTTATGCTATAAAAAGATGGCTCTGAAAATGTATATTTATTCAGGGACTATTAGCTTGGTAAAGCGTTCCTGAATCTGTTTGGCTAAACAATATTAATAATAAAAACTCCTAAATCTGTCTTAGCGTGTGGAATGCAATTTTGTCTAGTTCAGTATTCCATAACATTTTTGGCGAACTCCACTGGGGACTGACTTGACAAATAGCAGGTGCCATTGTCACTCTAGATGGCTGTTCCTGATGGGATAAAACGACGCCTCTCCAGGGATAACCTAAAATGCCGGCATAATAGACCTTTGATCTACTCTAAGACAGACGGAGAACTCTAGAAGGTGGATTTTCAAAAGCCTGCAGGCAAGTATAAAATTGTATGAAACTGTATGAAACTGTATGAAACTGTAGAAGTATACTTATGTGTGCCCACTCATTTGAGGAGTGGAAGTGGAGCCTGATCACCTTCAAGGGGATGGGACGGCGATTCCTTAGTTTAGAATGGGTGGTGGTAGTAGCGTTCCAAGAACGCCACTACAGTGTTTCCTTGAGAACTTTGAGATATTTACACCAGAGACACATGAACCCCCTTTAACAAAATTTGAGTTAAGAAAGTTTTGTGAATATGAATGGCCCAGTTTCCAAGTAGGGTGGCCTCCGGAAGGCTCCTTAGATTTGGGTCTTATAAATAGAGTGTTTCAAAGAATAACGCAGAATAAACAATGGGATCAGTATCCTTATATGGCAGGCAACAGTTGCAGAGAAAGCCGTGACCCCCCCTTGGCTACGGAAATGCCAGGCTGAATGTGTAAAAGCATATTTAATGAGGCAAAGGAATCCAAAGATAAGAAATCAAAATTAGGAAGGAAAGTGGTCAGAACACCCAATACCCCAGAAATAGAATGGCAGACAGAAGAAAGATTGAAAATTTTAAACAGAAATGAAAAAGATGAAATTCTGTTTCAAAGACCTCCACCTTATGTCATGCCAAAATCAGCGCCACAAGATGGCCAAATTCCACATATTTATCCAGACCTTGCATTAGCAAATGCAGGAAGTAGTCACTCTGCAGGAAGATTTCAGACCCCAGATAGAAGTGAGACTTCCTCAACCACAGAAAAACTAAGAAAAGTAACTGAGATCTTGAAAGATGTAATTGAACAGGGAGAAGAAAAATTCAAAAGGTACAGCCAATCTTCTCCCTATAACAATGAAGCTGGTAGGGAGCCACCTCCGAACACCCCAATGGCACACGTCATGCCAACGATGAAAAAAAGAAAGGAGATAATGGCCCCACTGAGGGAGATGATAACCAGCCATATGAGGGAAGATGATGAACTAGTAAATCAGTCAATCTTCCAATATGTGCCTTTTACTACAACAGACCTATTAAACTGGAAACAGCATTATGGACCTTTTAGTACCAAGCCGAATGAGGTGATTGAACTAATTGGAACCATAGTCCAGACACATAACCCCACATGGAGTGATATGCAGCAAATAATAAATACGCTCCTTAATATGGAAGATAAGCAAAAATTAAAACTGGCAAAAGACAAAATTTTCCGTAGAAATTTCCCAGACGCAAATCAGACTGTAGTGCGTATGGAGGCAGCTGCTGAACAAAACCCAAATTGGGATCCTAATGATTCAACACACAGGACAAGGCTTCAACAGTACAGATATTTGATTTTGGAAAGCTTAAAGGAAGCAGCAAACGGTCCTGTCAATTTTATCAAACCTGCTAATATAATTCAAGAGAAAGAAGAATCCCCTGAAGGTTTCTTAGCCAGGTTAATTGAGGCTTATAAAGTGAACACAGGGATTAATATGGAAGATCCTGAAAACCGCCAGATGTTAAATGAAAGATTCATTACACAGAGTGCACCAGATATAAAGAAAAAGTTACAAAAGCTGGAAGGAGCATTGGGAAAGAACACAAGCGAACTGGTGCAAATTGCAAGGAAGGTCTACTTTAATAGGGAGGAGGAGGAAGAAAAGAAGGAGAATATGAGAGAATATAAAAGAGCTGAGATGATCGCCCTTGCTTTGGGAAGAGGCAACAATCAGTGTGCTTACTGCAAGCAAGCAGGCCATTGGCAGAGGAATTACCCTGAGAGAGGAATGAGATGATTGAAGAAACCAGAGGAATTTGGGAAATCCCAGAAAAAGAAGGAAAAAGAAGAAAAAAACAAACAAACAAACAGCTGAGCACTTGATAGCTAACCCCAAGATTTTGAATCCCTAGTCAGCCCCAAGCTTTAAGGCTACTAGGTTTGTCCCAACTTTTTCAGGCAGTATGTGAAAGTACGCAGAAATAAAAGTATAAATGTCACAGGTCAGTTGCCTAACTCCAGAGGAACTTGAAGGCCTGCGCAAGAAGGAAGTTTACTTTTTCTGCAGACGTACAAGTACATACTGGCCATGCCCTCCAGATGATTTGGAAAATAAGGGACATTTATGGGTTAGTAATCAAAGACTGGTCAAAGCTGCCCAGAATGCCTAGATCCCTTGCAATTAATCAGAAAACAGAAGGCACAGTTGGCAAAAAAAAAGCAGCAGAAGAAGCAAAGCGAAAAACAGCTATGTTTAAACAGCCAAACAAACACAGGAGTTGTATTTGATTAAAGAATTTGAGGACTTGAAAATACAACACATCTGAAGTACACAAAAATAAAATAAAAAAAGCCAGTAAGGGAATACTTACTTAAGGCAGGGAGGCTTAGTGGAGTCATCCTTGTTCATTTAATCCACAGATAGGAAGAGGTTGAGAAAGCAAGTGGGATTGTTGAAAGCATTGCGGAATTGTATGAAAGTAAATCAATAAGTCCAGGTTTTAGCAAATAACAATGCATGATATGAGAACTCCCTTCTGTACAAAGTACCCTATTTCCCCATTTGAATTTCTGGCCCGCATAGAAGAAAATGGAAGTTAGGAAATTATTAACTCAGTCACTGCAGTAGAAATCAATATGTGAATCAGTGCAGGAGGCTTGCCCTCCCCATCTCCACGGCAACACATGGCTTTAAGCCAGGAGATCGGTTATAGTTAAACATTGATAAGATAGATCATTGAACTATATACTGTCGATAGTATCTTTTTTCTTGCAGTTTAAGACCCTGGAAAGATTGGAATGCATAGATTTTGCTTAAATAATCAATGCAAGAGAGAAGACGGCAGCTTGGCGTTAGGCACAGACTGGAAGTTGTCAAAACGCCCAGCCGAAGCTTGAGGAATCGGCAATCAACATGATAGAAATGTTTATGTGAAAAAGTTATTAAACTTTAATAATTTTCAAGAAATCAGGAGGGAATGAAATAGGGGTGAAAGAATTAAGATATTAAGATAATATTAATTCTGTTTTAAAAGTAAAAAAATATTTTCTCAGTACTCTGTAAAGTTAAACAGATCAGATTGACCTTTCATATAGAACTGATGACGAGGCTAAAGTAAACAGAAGGCTTTGTGTCCACAAGCTCAGCACAGTTTGTACAGCTGACACAAATTTATCTTAGACTCAGAAAACCGTAATGCTGAATAATATTTGTGTGACATGACATGATGTGACATGAGACATGTTCTTTATATGACCTGATCTAAATAACAGTTACTGAATGTTCTAACCTGAACTTAATGGAATGTCAGAAGGTTAATTAATAATTTTGGCTTATCCCATAGTGATGAAATGTGTAGAAGTTTCCAAATTTTATGCTATAAAAAGATGGCTCTGAAAATGTATATTTATTCAGGGACTATTAGCTTGGTAAAGCATTCCTGAATCTGTTTGGCTAAACAATATTAATAATAAAAACTCCTAAATCTGTCTTAGCGTGTGGAATGCGATTTTGTCTAGTTCAGCATTCCATAACAAAGTCAACAAGAGCAGACAAGCAAGTATGCAAAATGAAAGGTGTGAGCTTGCAAAAAGAGCAACCCTGGTCAAAAAACACAAAGTCTTCACTTCCAGCATTGAAAGCCCAAGAGATACCATTTATCAGCACATGTGTCACCTGGTATTAGGCAGGTGGGAAAAGGGTTAAGCGGGAAAGGGTTCAAAGCTCAGAGGGAGCCCTTTAACTCCAATGACCAAAATCTTATAGGCTATTTATGGTTGTATCCGTCATAGTGGGAAATTGCTGGCCATTAAGATGCTGGTTGCATGCTTTGGCATACACCCAACAATATGTACCTGTAACTGTGCCCAGGAAATCAACCACCATGTCATTAATGAACAGCCGTCTGCCACTGCAGCTTAGGAAACTTCACTTAACAGAAGCTTCAGTTGACAATAGCATTCAGGCCACTGTGTTTCTGATGACATTCTATCTAGGGAGTCTAATGGGCTACAGTGATAGGATACTGGAATCAATGAGGGTGTCCATCTTCCATTGGGGAAAGGAATACTTTGTTTGGCTGATCCCTGGTCCTTTAAGAGATCAACCTGGGAGAAGTCTGAATACCATTACTTTCCCTGTGGAAATAAGTCTAATGTGAATTCTGCAATAGCATGGACACTTCCTGGCAAACCTTGAACATGCACTGACAAATGCTATCACTTGGGCTTTCAATGCTGGGAGTGAAGACTTTGTGTTTTTTGAACAGGGCTGCTCTTTTTGTGAGCTCAAACCTTTCGTTTTGCATACTTGCTTGTCTGCTATGAGGGGCAGCGGGTGTGTCTGCCTCTTTGGAAAGGGAACAGGGGATCAAGTGTCCGATCCCCAGTTCCCCTTCTGAGGAGGCAGGTGAGAGGAAATCCAAGCCGCAAAGCCGGAAGGGCTGCTCTCTGCCTGGGAAGTACCTTCCCAGGGGGAAACCAGCCTTGTGGGCTTTGGGGCTAATAGGGTTGTGTTGTGCAGCAAAGTATATTGTATAAGATACATGTCACTTTAAGAGCTACCTGAGTACTGCAGTCAGCTGCAGGCACTGATTAGATGACTAAGCAAATTTGGATTATAAAGATAGCATTTCAGGAGCCATACTTTTGTCAGATAAACTCCAGAAGACTTGACTGTCTTTGAATGGCATGACCACATTGCCAACTCATCTGGAACCAAACTGCAAGGACACACTGGATCCTGATTCCAGAAACCCAACAAGCAAAAACACTGAGCCAGAAGACTCAGGTGTTTCCACATCTGAGGACTACAAGACTTTGGACTGGAGCATTGCCAAATGCCAGCCATGGAGGAGGCTGGAGTCTTCGTTTGCATCCAAGTTCACCAAGGTCTGCCAGTGAGTACATTTTCACAGCTTATTGAAAACTGACTCTGAGATAACCAAGAGCCCAGCTCTGTATTCGTCTGGGAGATTGACCTTGAGTTGCAAAGACTTCCAACTGCTGTTTATAGCTTTGCTTTATAGAGAAGAATCTACTGTTTTGTTTCTGCCTTATGAACTGATAAGTAACGTGCTGAAGTAAAAAGCCTTCTTACTTGCAAAGTGCTAACTATGTCTTACTGTCTGGGTGTAAGGAGAAAAGACTGTTCGGGCACCTCTGCTTTTGCCATAAGCCAACTGCTTCACTCTTCTGAATTTGCACCCAGACCTCAATACCTAACAGGGGCTTGGATCTCCGGTGGTGCCCTCGCTGTTTTGAGCCAAGCCCCGAAACAGCGAGGGCACCTCAGAGGTCTCTGCCCAAAGCCGGCAGGAGTTGTCTCCCGCTGGGAAGGCACTTTCCAGGTGGAGAGCAGCCATGCCGGCTTTGGGGCAGAGATCTCTGAAGGATATCTGGGGGGAAATGGATTCACCACACAACATTAACTTAGCCTTGTACGGTGCAAATTTCCCCCCAGATTTCCCTTCGCTATCCGGTTTTAACATTATGCGGTGCAAACGTTAACTGGGGTATTACTGTATTGTTAGTAGGATCTATACAACTTTTTAAAAATATTTTTATTAACTTTAAAACAATTAAACATATAACATAACATCACAATACACTATGTAAATAAAACAAAAAAGTTACATTACAATACAAAAAGTAAAGATAAACATATAATAAATGGGTATTACTTTCTTCATTATGTTAATATATTTTCCTCATTCTAATACATATTTAAATCTGCATATTTTCAAATATTACTATTTTCATTACCAATACTTCCTTCATTATCCAAACTAAAGCAATACAATTTTAATGGAACAAGGAACTGCCCAGAAATCACTGAGGGAAATATAGGGTGGATTTGAAAACATAAATTACCAAGACAGAATGGAACCAAATACAGAGTTGAAGAATCATGAAAAGTATGTCTGCAGGAATTAAATAACATTGCCACAAATTAATCTGGAGATAGTAAGGGGTAAAGGTAATGGCCGCCTGTGAGGAGGTTCACAGCACGATCGCTGTGGCTCATGGCAAACCATGGCCATAAATCGTGGGTGATCGTTCTCCTTGCCTCATCTGTTTTTACCGTAACTTAGAGGCCCCAGTTTGGGCCTCTGACTCAAGGCCTTCTGGCCCTCCCTACTATGCCCAGGGATGGCACACAGTCATTCAGCTAGCACGCAGCTTCTGTCCAATTAGCAAGGTGAGTACGAGGCAGACATGCTGATATTTAGCCAATTAAGTAACCTTATGCTATCGCAGGTAACCAATAAGGATATATTGCATACCCTTCTCTGGAATTTTCTTTGTCCTGTTATTCCTAATAAACTCCGTCCGGGCTATCATGCCCAATGCCTCTTCATGAATCAAGCCTCCGCTGTCTCCTTGATCCCAAAACACAACATCTGGTGACCCGCGACGTGATTGCTGGATCCCAACTCCCCGACTCACCGGCTGGAATAGCCCCCTGGTGCACCTCTCAGCTTTCGAGCTCCCGATTGTGAGTATGGGGGGGGGTACTTTCTTTAGGGCAAAAGACCCATGCAAAAGAATTGCAGAAAATCATCAAGGAGAGCGGATGTCCAGACATCACGCTTAATAGTCTAGAAGACTTCATTAAGGAAGTCGAATGCCAATGTCCTTGGTACCCAGAAATTGGATCACTCAAACGGGATGATTGGCAAAGAATTGGAACAATTTTATTGGAAGAACTGAGGGCAGCGGTTCATCATTTATTGATTTGGCAAAGAGTTAATGAGGCAGTCAGGAAATTAGTACCAGCAGAGGCATCCCTGACCAATCCTCTGACTCATCCACCCGAGGACCCACCACCTCCTTATCCAAAAGTGCTGCCTGCTATTTTACCACCTACTGCACCATTGGTGCCGCCCATCCCGAGCCTGGTTCGCCAGGTGCCGCCCGCCTACCCTGGCGGTGTGATGGGAAATGTTCGCTCTGCCATACATCGAGCCAAGAGTGATGGGGTTTTGTCCCTGGAGGAGGCAGAAGAGTGGCAAGGAGAGAGTCCTTCTGCTTTTCCCATTACGGTTGAGATGGGGGTGGGCGGATGGGAATCCAGAGGAACGTATCCATTGGCAAGCTCTGTCATATACAGTAATTAGGGAACTTAATAAAGCTGTTAGAGAGGCTGGTGTCCGATCACATTTTGTGCAAGGGTTGCTTGAGGGAATTGGAAACGGGTACACTATGTTACCCCAAGACTGGAAAGATTTGTTTCGAATGATTTTGACTGCTTCACAGTATGTTGTTTGGGATAGTGAATTCCGAGCGGCTGCAGTGGCGGCTGGTACGCCACAAAACACCCCTGAGCAGATTTATGGAGCAGGCGCATTTGCTACCCTCCAACAGCAGATGCAACTCCCCCGGGAGTCTTTCCACCGCACGTTCATGTGCGTCATGAGAGCCTTTAAAAGGGTCCCCGTCTCTGGGAAACCCACACGCTCCTTTACTTCCACACGGCAGCAGCCCACTGAACCCTACCCACAGTTCATTGATAGATTGAAGGAAGCCATACAAAGACAGATAGACAACCCTGATGCCCAAGGAGAACTCCTGAAACGGCTGGCTTTTGAGCAGGCCAATGCCGATTGCAAGAAGATTTTGCAGAATGTCATTCACCGCCCTGAGTATAGTTTAGCTGACATGATTCAAGCCTGTATGGAGGTGGGCACTCAAACACATGCAATGGCCCTTCTGGCTGGAGCGCTTCGTGCCGGAAACAAGCCCACTGGCAATTGTTTCAACTGTCAGAAACCGGGCCACTTCAAGAAAGACTGTCACGCCCCCGGAGGGGGAGCGCATAAGGGGGGTGGAAAGGATATCAGGCCCCAGCAAGAAGTGCCCCCGGTGTGGCAAAGGATACCATTGGGCTAGCCAGTGCAGAGTCAACCCCTCACCACAGGGAAACTAGATACCGGGCCCTCCCCGGGCCCCGGCAAAATAAAGGGGACACGGGTCGATCAGCGCAAGGCTGCTACTGCTGGCAGCTCTGGTCTCGATCTCGTTAACACACAGGACATGACAACTGCGTTGCCTGGGGAGCTTATCCTGATGCCTGCCGACCTTACTGGCCCCTTGCCAAAAGGGACCGTTGGTCTGGTACTGCCACGTTCATCAGCGGCCAAACATGGCATCATGATAGTTCCTGGCGTGATAGACGCAGACTACACAGGCATCATTTATGTACAATTTTGGAGTCACCTCCCATTGCAACTGCGCAAGGGGGACTCCTGGGCACAATTGATTATTGTTTCTTATGAGACCCCAGGGGGAGCGGAGCCCGCCCTTCGCAGAGGGGGGTTTGGTTCCACCCGTGCCAGGGCCGATGGAGACACCTATCATCCACAGGTTGCCGCCCTTCAAGAGCAGATAGGACAGCAGAAGCCGACCCGTAAGTATTTGGTAAACGGTAAGTTGTTGGAAGGATTGTTGGATACGGGGGCGGATATTTCTGTGATAGCCGCTGGGCACTGGGATCCCTTGTGGCCAACCGAAACCGCTCCCTCAGTTTGGGGCATCGGTGGTAGCCAGGCCTCCCGGAAAAGTGCTCAGTGGTTATCTGTCAGTCTTCAACCTGGCGGGCCTGAGATCGCTCGCACCAAGCCCTGTATTTTACAAATTGATCTCAACTTGTGGGGGAGGGATTTGCTGGTGCAAGTTGGCACCACCCTCATAACTCATGAATAGCCATCAACATTGTGCTCTTCCACTCTCGTGGAAGACCGATCAAGCCGTGTGGGTGGAGCAATGGCCACTTCCGCAAGAGAAGTTGACTGCGCTTAAGCAGCTCGTCCAGGAACAACTGGACGCGGGTCACATTGAACCGACTAGTAGTCCGTTCAATACCCCGGTATTTGTCATCAAAAAGAAGTCCGGGAAGTGGCGGTTGCTCCATGACCTGCGGGAGATCAATAAGATAATTGAGCCGATAGGCTCGCTCCAGTGTGGAACCCCGAACCCAAATTTGATACCCCATGATTATGAGATGGCTGTCATTGACCTCAAGGATTGTTTTTATACCATTCCCCTTCAGGAAAAGGACCAGAAGTATTTTGCTTTCACGGTCCCAGTGTTGAATAACTCCCAGCCCACAGTCCGGTACCATTGGAAGGTATTGCCAATGGGAATGCTCAATAGCCCCACCATGTGTCAGTTTTATGTAAATGCAGCTCTCATGCCGTACAGAAAGGCTTACCCTAATTTGGTTATATATCATCACATGGATGAAAAACTGACCGTTTCAAGACCGATAACGGCCCCGCCTATTGTTCTACTGCCCTAGCAGAGTTTTGTACCCGCTGGCAGATTGTCCACACATTCGGCATCCCTTATAATTCTCAGGGACAGGCCGTGGTTGAGCGGGCCAATAAAACCCTGAAAGAGGCACTGGATCGCCAAAAAAAGGAAAGGGGGAACTTTCCCCCTCTCACTTCCGGAAAAGGAGGAGTGGCTTGCTAGTGTACTGTTTACTCTAAACCACCTTAACTTGTCTCAATTTAATTCTCAATTTTTATCCAGGGCTCAGCGTCACTACCGCCAGCTTGAGGTTCTGCCTGCCCCCCAGGTCCAGTACAGACGTCTGCCGGACCCGGAGTGGAAAGGGCCTGTTCCCCTCATCACCTGGGGAAGGAGCTACGCCGCCGTGTCTATGCCAGAAGGTCCTCTTTGGGTCCCTGCCCGGTTTGTTCGACCGTGGAAACATGGCATGGCATCAGGGTCTCAGCAACCCCATTCCAAACTTCGACCTTCACCAGCATGAGCTCCCGGAGAGGAGACGGAACCGAGGGGGAAGGCGAAGGGGGCAGAACCCGCCGATAACCTGGGGCCAGGTGAAAGCATTGTCGGATGAAGCCCAGTCCGTGCTGGACGAAATTCGGGTGGAAAAGACTCCTGAGAACTTTGTTGTTGCTATCATAGCTTGTCTAAATGCTAATTCTATAATGATTCTTTGTTGCTACATGCTTCTTTTTCCAGGAGCGCTTGCCGTCCAAGATGAGCTGTCCCAACGCTTTGAGTATAACCTGTGGTATAAGCTTGCCCGCATTTCTAATCAAACTGAGTTTTGCCTTAAGCAAAGCGTTGACTCCTATCACCTGTTAAGCACCTGTCTTATTCCCAGTTGCTACAGTCCCCAAAACGTCAGTAGGTCAGTGTTGGGTTACGATATGGCCGACTTTAATGACAAGGTCAAAAACAAATATGCTCTTAGCCCCCTTTGGGGAAAGGCAACCAAAAGGCTGCCCTTTGATGCCCTGTCTCTCTATACTCCTATTGTAGCTGTTAGTAATGCTAGTAAATGTGCCAGGGTTGTGAACTGTACTCAACATAAGTCAAAGCCTCGCTGTTTCCAGCCCGGTCGCGGTCTTAATTGCACCGGGAGGGAGACAGAGGACCTTCATTTTAACTTTCAGCACATTCTGTTGCCTTCTGGGTGGTTCTGGACCTGTGGGTCACGAACTTGGAACTATATTCCTGCTAACCTCTCTAAAACCACTTGTTGCCTTAGTCGTATGATTGTTGCTTTGCCCAACCGCACTACGTTGGTCCGTCAGCATCCCACCTGCAAACGCATCACCCGGGGTACTGCCGCTGAGCAGTTACCCTCTGATTGCGATAGCACTGTTAAGGTGCTTTCCCAGGCCGAGTACACATCCTTAGCCATCAGTCTTGTTGGCGTGCCTGGCCTGGCAGTCGGGAATGCAAGGCAGCTTGGAAAGCTTGCTTGTGCATTTGTAAAAGCCATTAATCACACTTCCCAAGCTATTAGCCTCCTGAACAGGGAGCAATTTCAGCTTTGCAATGCCATTTTAGATAACCGCGCCACGATCGATTATTTGCTGATGTTGCATCATCAAGGTTGTGAGTCTGTGCATAATATGTGTTGCTTTAACTTATCCGATAATTCTAATAAGGTACAAAACCAATTGGATTCTTTAACCAAAATTGTTTCTGATATTAAGCAAAACCCTCTGCATTCGTGGTGGAGCACTCTTTGGTCCTGGCTTCCCAACGGAGCTTGGGTACGGACCATCCTGCAGTATGGTTTAATTATTCTCGCCATTCTGATAACTGCCTGTTGCTTTATTCAATGCATACCTTCGTTGCTAGCCACCTGCCTGCAAGGATTTCGCTTCTGGCCTCGTGCACGCAAGGACCAAATTTATTATGCTTATAAGCTTCTTAAAAACAGAAGGGGGAAGATGTGAGGAGGTTCACAGCACAATCGCTGTGGCTCATGGCAAACCATGGCCATAAATCGTGGGTGATCGTTCTCCTTGCCTCATCTGTTTTTACCGTAACTTAGAGGCCCCAGTTTGGGCCTCTGACTCAAGGCCTTCTGGCCCTCCCTACTATGGCCAGGGATGGCACACAGTCATTCAGCTAGCACGCAGCTTCTGTCCAATTAGCAAGGTGAGCACGAGGCAGACATGCTGATATTTAGCCAATTAAGTAACCTTACGCTATCGCAGGTAACCAATAAGGATATATTGCATACCCTTCTCTGGAATTTTCTTTGTCTTGTTATTCCTAATAAACTCCATCCGGGCTATCATGCCCAATGCCTCTTCATGAATCAAGCCTCCGCTGTCTCCTTGATCCCAAAACACAACAGCCGCCCTTGTTCGAAAGCTAGTCATATCCAACTCTAGGTTCACTGCTCATCTCTGATTATAGCCAAAGAGCCAGCATTTTCTGAGTCTGCAGTCGTTTCCATGGACACATAGCAGGCATGCCTCAACAGTGCATGGAACACTGTTTACTTTTCCACTGAAATTGTCCCTATTTATCTACTTGCAATTTCTTGCTTTGAACTGCTAGGTTGGCAGGAGCTGGGACAAAGATGGGAGCTCCCTCCATCATGCAGTACCTGGGAATTGAGCTCTGACCTTCCAGTCAGCGAATTCAGCATATTAACCACTTGAGCCACCACATCTTGTAGACCCAGGCTAATAACCAGTGCTGCCTGGTGAGCCTAACTGGGGGGCGGAGAACTGAGCAATTACTCAATGCTTTGCAAAACTGACTTTTATTCTTGGGGAGAGGGACTGAAGAGGGGAAGGATGGGTGGCCTTGCCTCACAGCAGGTGGAGTAGATTAGATTTTCCTTTCTCATGGTCTCTTCCACTGCTAGGACACTACAAATAGAACCAGAAGCATTTGTTCCATGAAAGGGGATGGAAGAGCAGGGATTTGGCAACCATACAAGATGACTGTTTAGAAGGCCTGGTTCCTTTTGAGTACCTTTTGTATCCTAGGCATAGTAAATACTTGCAAGGAAAAAAAGTAGGGGGAGACTTAGTCTCCTAGGTACCAACTCCAGCTTTTTGGCGGGGAATGAGGAAGAAATAAGACTGCCGGGAGCCTTGGACAAAGCTCTCAGTTGCTGGCTTGTGTTCCTTCCTGGTGCAAGCTTAAAAGAGTGCAGTGTAAGGAACATCAGCATTTGTGATTCATCCAGCTGCATCAAGGACCTGGCAAATGTGCTGGTCAGCAGTTGGACAAAAGCAGAAGGAGACAGCTGAGCCTTCCCAGCCCTGGACACTAGCATTCCTGATTTAGCATTGATTGGGTAGAACAAAGTTAGTTTTAGAATGGCTGGAGTCCCTAAGAGATGTAGTCCAAACAAATGATGTTTACATGCTCTGAGGAAATGTCTCTGAAGCATTAGATCATCTTTGTCAGACTTAACCAAAACAGATGGAGAGCCAGAGTGGTATAATAGTGAAGAGTGTCGGCAGAAAGAAATTTCAGCTCAGAGCCATAACTAGACATTTTGGCACATGGAAATTCACTGCCATGTTAGTTACAGTTGGACCATATGTGGACATCAGCAGGCTTGCACCTGTTTGCCAGAACCGGTAGCAAAAATTCTGGCTGGCTCCACTCACCCAAATTTTGAAATAAACTAGTCCTAATTAAGGTGCAATGCAGGGCCACGCCTGGCCACGCCCACCATACCACACCCACAGTGTGGTAGTAAAAAAAATGGAGCCCACCACTGATCATATGATACTGGAGGATGTATGAGTGTGAAGAAATGCAGGGGATGGAGCACCATAACAGACATGTTGGTCTGGTCTTTACCCTACTCATTTTGTGCTTCCTTCTGCCCAGAAGAGTGGATAGAAGCAATATTCACACTTGGGGCAATTAGGCAATTAAAGTAGCAATTAAAAGTGGTCAGGTTCCCACACTTCCAATAGCATCTCACCACCCCCCTTCATTCTTTGGATTCACAATTCTTTGGATTCACAGAGACTTGGGCTTCTGGAAATGAAGTCCAAGAACATTTGGAGTGCCAAGGTTGTATGTGCAGTAAACCCATTCACATGGATTCACAGAGACTTAGGCTTCAGGGAACTGAAGTCCAAGAACACCTGAAGTGCCAAGGCTCTCCATCACAGGCCTAGACTATGTGCTAAATTAGTAATCCAGGGAGAATATTACAAATGTCCTTGTCACCTTAAGTAAGAGCCTGTCCAGACTGTCCCTTGTGAGGCAGTCTGGAGTCGCTGATTATGAGATCGCTTGAGGACAAGGGAGAAATTAAATCCCATTTAACCCATTTCCCCCCCCCCCCCCCCCATCTAAACAACGCAAGTGACCTCTGCCCAAATCATGAAGTGGCCACAATACAGGCACATTAAGCACTTCCCTAACTCCTCTGTGGAGTGGCAGGGAAAGTGTAATTTCCACCACCCCGCCCCTGCATCTGATTGCTGTATTACTGAAATGTTTCTCTCCTAACCATTGATTTTGTCAAGCACTGGGGAAATGACTCTGATCAGATGGTGGAAAATTACACATTCCCTGCCCCTCTACAAAGGAGGAGGGAAGTGTTTAATTTTAACATCTGATATTATGAAGTGGCTCGTTAGTCCCTTCAGCATATCAGCATAATCAGCATATCAGATGTTAACTCTGGACACAACTATAATGGCTACAAAGGCCACATATATGATGTTCTCAGTGGTATATATGGGACAGCGCCATGAGTAGTCCCAGGTGTCTTGCCTGGGCTTGCAACCAGACCTCTGTGCAGAAATTAACATAAAACTGCAGCAGATGGATTAACACCAGTGGTGGACATCAAAAAGAATTCCTACCACACTGTGGACATGGCCATGTGACTGGGTGGGCGTTGCCTGTTGCCCATGTGACTGTTCTTTGCTATAGAGCTATGAAAATAGAAGCCTCTTTTATTTTCATCACTCTATAGCGAACCTCTGAAGCCATTTCCCCCTTGTCCAAGGCTTTTCCAGGGCTCTGTTTCACCCCAAATTCACTCCCCAGCCACTCCGGAATGGCTGGGGATGTGCTTTGGGGTGAAATGGAGCCCAGTAAAAGCCTTGGACAAGGGGGAAATGGCTTCAGAGGTTTGCTATAGAGTGATGAAAATAGAAGGGGCTAGAGGGTTCTATTTTCATAGCTCTATAGCAAAGAGCCCCTTCCAAAGCCATTTCCCCCTTCCTCCAAGGCTTTTTCTGGGCTCCGTTTCACCCCAAAGTGCCTCCTCAACCACTCCGGAGTGGCTGGGGATGCGCTTTGGGGTGAAACCGAGCCCAGGAAAAGCCTTTGATTAAGGGGGAAATGGAGCCAACCCCCTCCGAAGCCTATTCTAGGAGGAGGAGGATTAGGGCGGGGTGGGGAGGTGGACGGGGCCAGCCAATTTTACTACCGATATGTGTGTACTGGTGCAAACCTGCTGATGCCCACCACTGATTTGGACACATGGGATAACTGCATTAAACAAAAGATGGTTATCACCCTGTGTTGGAATGCCCAAGTAGATGTGATCAGAGGCACAAGGCCATTGGCAAAACTGCCTTTTTACAAACCATTCATAGATTTCTCACTAACTGCTAAGATGCACTGTCCATTTAGGAATGTTGTGTTGTGCCAAATGGCCCTTCAGTCAGAGTGTTCTGTTTTATTTTAAAGCTGTTTTTGAAATACAAGGTGGTGCCAAAACCTCCCTTGTCTGTTCTAGAAAGCAAAATGCTTCTTCATTCAGCATCAGGGAGCTGAAAAACTGAGCACAGCATGTTCTGACTATGCCTGCTTCACAGCAGAATGGATGAGGAAATATGCAGGAACAATTGACACTGTACAGTTTTAAGTGGCAAGAAAACATGCAAGTCACGAAGAATGCATAGTTTAGGGTGCAGAACCAGGGAAGGAAAGTCTTTGAGATTCACTGGTACACCCCAAGGCAGGGTTGTGCTGGCTCAGTGGTTAGAAGCTCACCTTGTTAGTTGGAAGGCCAGTAAGACAGCAGTTTGAGATCCGGGCCCTGCATGACGGTTTGAGCACCCATCTCTGTTCCAGCTCCTGCCAACCTAGCAGTTCGAAAGCAAGCAATTGCAAGTAGATAAATAGGTACCACTTCGGTGGGAAACACTCTTGCAGACATGAAAGGAGCCTCATTCAGGTGCCTCTTGAGCAGAGTTTCTCCAGCAAAAATCCTTTCAACCCAGAATAATTTCTGACATGAAGTTATTATACCTCAAGCAATTCATGCCCTAGAACCCAGAATGTTCTGGGTGTAGCAAAAACTCTCTCTGTACCGGTAGTAGAAATACTAAGCAGTGCATTGACACCACCAGATTTTGATAGCTGTCCCCAAGGAGATAAGCTCCAATCCAGTGGCCGTGAGATTCAACAGATGTATTTAAGGATGACTTTCCATGGATTACAACCTACTTTCTCAGATATTAAAAATGTCTTTTTATACTATTTGCTGGGGAAGTAGGTTGTAATCAGTGAAAGCTCACCCTAAAATAAATTATGGTGCCACAATATTTTTGTTTTTATTTGGTATTCTGGTTTTATTTTTGTTATAGCAATTTATTATTTATTATTATTTATTTATTTCCTCAAATTTTATTGCCACCCAACCCGGCAATGACTCTGGGCAGCTAATAACAATCAACAACAACATCAGACAATTTAAAACCCTTTAAAACCCCATTAAAACCCCCATTAAAATTCAAAATAATTTAAAATAATTTACCCACCCACCCCATCCATTAAAAGAGATAGAGAATCTTGATTATATGAGCCAGCAGGCGGGGGTCACCCCTCCATCGGTGCCCCACACCTGCCCTGCCAGCAATAGCAATTACACTTATATACCACCCCATAACACTTAGTGCACTTTCTGTGGTTTACAAGGTAATTAGTATTTTGCCCCCAACCAACCTCAGAAGGATGGAAGGCTGAGTCAACCTCAATCCAAGGATTGAACTCACAATGTCAGCAGTTTTGGCTGCAGGACAGCAGTCTAACCATGGCACCATCAGGGCTCTTATATGAAAAAGTCGGGCTATAGTGATTGGGGTTTTGTTTCAAGATAGCAGCATTTAGTGAACACTGAAATCCAGAGGCAAATCTGTTGGTGAGCATTGGTAAAGCAAATAGCAACACCTCCCACTCCATTCACTCTCCTTCTTTAGAAAGCATAAACTTTCTCTTCTTCCTTTATCATGTGGGGCAGGGGGAGGGATCCAAACCATGTCTCAGTGGCAGAGGGGGTCAGTCAATGGCTCTGAGACAGGGCTCTGGTTGTCTTTTTGAAATCTGAATACGACATTGACTCTGTATCAGAACTTTGGGGCTGTAGTGTAATGAATGGCATGGGACTGCAGGAGTTGTCCTGGAAC
The DNA here is from genome assembly GCA_035047345.1 of Bradypodion ventrale. Lineage (NCBI taxonomy): Eukaryota > Metazoa > Chordata > Lepidosauria > Squamata > Chamaeleonidae > Bradypodion > Bradypodion ventrale. The sequence continues at coordinate 19,654,450 of JAWDJE010000010.1, read as the reverse complement.
CGTGCCCCAAACTTACCTTGTCCGGTAAGCTGTGTCGGCGCGGGGTACCGACAGCCCGCTGCGGGTTCCTTCACCTCAAAAAGGGGATGCGAAGGGAGTGCCCCAGCCACTGGGCAGTCCAGCACTGAAGCATGGGACTGCACAGGCGTGCTGGGAAAACACCACCCACCTTGCTGCACACGCAGCAAGAGACAGCCGGTACTTCCGGCAGGCCTCCGCACCACCTGCGCCCGCAGCCCGGAAGCACCGGCAGTTCCAGAGTCCTCCTTGCCAGCGGAGGTTCAAGCAGCGAGTTCAGGCGGCAAGCACAAAACAACGGCGGTGGAACTTCGGGTGGCAGGCCTGAAACCGCAGCAGGGCCAGGCGCTCTAAATGCCCTTCTAGAACCGGGAAAACCAAGGAGGGTGACCCACAGGTGAGTCACTCACCTGGGAGGAGTGGGGAGGGTGGGAGGAGGGTCCATGGAGGAGTGGGTTGGGGAGTGAGGTTCCAGGCATTTGGCAGCCCGGGGGGGGGGGGGGATGAGTGGGGAGACCGGCCAGGTGGTGGTAGGGAGATGGGGAGGGGGGAAATCCGGCACCGCAGGGATGGGCAGGCCCACCGAATAGGGGGTCGATGGGCATTTCTCCCCCCCCCCCCCGAGGCCCAGCCACGCATCTGGCACCACGGGGGTGCTGTGGGGAGAGCCACGGTGGCAGGGAGATGAGGAGGGGTAAAGGCCCAGTGGATGGGGGGAAATGAGGGTGAAACCAGCACTGCAGTGGGGCCAGGCCAGACAGCATCTTGTGCCACAGAGGGGGCACGGGGTGGGGACCAGCCCCAAAGACTGGGGGAAGGGTGCCAGGCAGCCAGCACCATGGAGGGGGGCTGGGGCCCAGCCAAAATACTGGCACCCCCTGCTACGCTGGACGGCCCCCCTCCCCATTACCCCCATTTCCTTTTTTGCTGTGTGATCACCAAGAAATTGATTATAACAGACCACTCCACCAGTGGCCCAAAATGTCATCTATTTCCCTGTGTGATCACATTCTTAGACTTTAAGGATAAAATTCTCTGGTACGGTATGTTATTTTTTGAGGGAAGGGTTTGTTTATTTTATTTTTTGCTGCAATAGACTAATACAGCTACCTTGCGGAAAATTTCTACATTGGAAGTTCAGAAACTGTTATGTATTTAAGGATATGTGTTTGCCATTTTGTCTTGTTGTGAAAGAGTTAAATATGTATTTGCTTTACTATGGTCTGAAGTCTCGCGAGACTTCCGGAGGGTTCTGAACGAGAACAGAGCTGTCAACGGTTGGTTCTAACGTGTTTTTTTTTCCAATTGTCAGTTCTGATCAGAGATAGTTAAGGAATGTGAGGGTGTGTGGTTAGCTCTGGTCACCGATTCTTATTCCAAATAAAGTTATGTGTTTAGCCCGTATTGTTGGCTGCTGCCTATTATTTCCAGAACACTAAATTGGCGATGAGGATGGGATGGTGTCCCAACAGAATTCTGTTGGCCCTTTTGATATCTCAGCACCAGAGAAATGGGTTCTCTACGAAAAGCAGTTCAAGCACGCCATGGCAGCTGACAACATAATAGAGGCGGACCAGAAGCGTTCGTGTTTCCTGGCAAGATGTGGCCTGCCTACACTCGAGCTGGCCATTCACTTGGTGCTGCCAAGGGATATCGATGATGTTCTCCTCACAGATATCCTGAAGGCCTTGCAAAGCCATTTCCAGCTGAGGGTCTCCATATTTTACGCCCGGATGGCATTTCACCACCATGACCAATGCCCTGGGGAGTCTGTGGCCGACTATGCTGCTGCCCTTTGACTCGCAGCTGCCCTATGCCAGTGGCCAAACATCGAAGAAGTCCTCCACGACCACCTGCTAGCCAGACTTCGAGATGAAGAGGCCCAATGCAGGCTGATGACCCGGGACACGCTCATATTCAATTCTGTGCTGAAGGAAGTGTTGGCATTTGAGGCGGCCAGGTCGGGGGTAAAGTCCTTAAGCTTCTGCACATTAGCCATCCGGGAATTATGCGCTCCAAAGCCCTGGTGCGGAGCTATTTCTGGAGGCCACAAGTAGATTCAGACATAGAGCTGTTAGTACGCACTTGCAATAGCTGCCAGAGTTCTTGCCCTGAGGAGTCCCGACTTCTCTCCCGGGAATGGGACACGGCTCATGGACCGTGGTCACGAATCCATGTGGATTTCGCCAGTCCGTTTTGTGGCACCTTATTCTTTCTAGTGGTCGCTTCGTACTCAAAGTGGCTAGAGGTAATCCCTGTCCCTAGTACCATGTCAGCTGTGACTATTAAACAGCTACGCAGGCTTTTCAGTTGTTTTGGCCTGCCGGATGTGCTTGTTTCCGATAACGCCACTAATTTTACGTCTGCCGAATTTCAAGCATTTCTCAAGAGAAACGTCATCCGACATATCACGTCTGCCCCGTTTCACCCTGCCACCAACAATCAGGTTGAGCGCCAGGTCTGCACGACTAACGAGGCTTTACGCCGCATGGGGCAGGGGGACATTGAGCTGCAGCTCTGTCAGTTTCTTTTGTGCTATTGAGTCACTCCCCTGGCCTCGGGTCTATCTCCTGCTGACCTCCTCATACGTCAGAAACCTACCACCCTGCTGGACAGGTTAGATCCTTCCAGGATGGAGGATAGGGGGATAAATTTGGAAGTGAGGCAGAAGAAAGTTTTTGCAGCAGGAGATCCTGTGCACTGCAGGAATTACATTGCCAAGGGGCCAGCCTGGGTTCCAGGAAATGTATTAGAACAAATGGGGCCAGTCTCCTACAGGGTAAAACTAGGGAATGGCCTACTTTGGTGGAGACATGCAGACCAACTGAGGCATAGGGTAACAGACCCATCACTGGAAGAACCGGGAGAATCTTTTTATTTTGGGGTACCCTCAGCCACTGAAACGCGTAATAATTCTACATTAGAGTCCTCCCCAACTCATTTATTCCAAGGGGAAGTCGAAGAAGGCTCAGCCCTGTTTTCAAACTCTGAGCAAGCATCTTTGCCCCTTGCACAGGGCTCATAACAGTCTGATATTTCCTCCAGTCAGTTGGAGGATCAGGGGGAGTTTTTTGAATTTTCCCTTGGGACCCCTCATCCTCCTGTGTTAGAGTTTACCCACTCTACACCAACTCATTACCAAAGGAGGGAATTTTGTGTTGAGTCATCCCCTACTGAAATGGACAATGGTGCTGAACTAGAAACGGGTAATTGTCCGCACCATGCGATGAGTTCTAGAGGTACCCCCACTGCAGGGACTTTGCCAGCTACCTCAACTAGCCCCAGGGTTTCACTGGCTGACCAGGCACCAGTGCACCACAGAAGATGTTGTGGTCCTCCTAAATAGTTGCAGGATTTTGTTAGATCCTAGGGGGGAGGGGTGTTGTGTATTTAAGGAAATGTGTTTGCCATTTTGTCTCATTGAGAAAGAGTTTAATATGTATTTGCTTTACTATGGTCCGAAGTCTCGCGAGACTTCGAGAGAGTTCTGAACGAGAACAGAGCTGTCAATGGTTCTAATAGTTTTTTTTCCAACTGTCAGTTTTGATCAGAGATAGTTAAGGAATGTGAGGGTGTGTGGTTAGCTCTGGTCACCTATTCTTATTCCAAATAAAGTTGTGTGTTTGGCCTGTATTGCTGGCTGCTGCCTATTATTTCCAGAACACTAAATTAACGTACCATATATACTTGACTATAAATCATCCTGAATATAAATCGAGTTACCTAATTTGGACAGCTAAAACTAGGAAAACAGATTGACCCGAGTATATGTTGGGGTGGAAAATGCAGCAGCTGCTATTGAGTTTTAATAATTAAAATACATGAAAATATAGTAAAATAAATTAATTAAGACATTTGTGTGGGTATTTTTTGAGTGTTTACGTTGACCAGAGTATAATTCGAGTCCCATTTTTGGACCTATTTTGGGGGGCTAAAACACGACTTATACTTGAGTATATATGGTAGCTTTCTCAAGTTACCTTTCTGAACACTGAAGGTTCCTCCAATCTGGTGGTTCTAATCCATATAAAAGATACCTGGCTTTAGCAGTGCTTCCCAACCTTTAGTTTTTTTACTTCAATTCCCAGAAGCCTGAGACAATTCCCCAAAGTACTGATCAGCCAGTGTCCTGACTTAGGCTTTTGGGAATTGAAGTCTCCCTGTGCAGCTTGGGCCCCAAATTGGGAACCACTGCTTTAGAGCAAGATTAATAAAGGGGAGTTAGCTGCAAAACCTCTAGAACAGGAGCTGGGCCATAGCCAGGGGGTAGCCAGGGTGAGCATTGCCCACCCTGAGTTAGCAGTTTGCCCACCCTCATATACAGTAAAACTCAGACTGACATATACAGTAAAACTCAGACTTACATACCGGTATGCCTCGAGTTACATACATTTCGACATAAATAATGATTTTTGCACTAAAACCATGTCCTGATTTACATAAATGTCCCAATTTACATAACACAATTTCCTATGGGTTTGCTTCAAGTTATGTAAAAAAATCATTTTTCCTATGGGGTTGCTTCAATTTACATAAATATCATTTTTCGATGGGTTTGCTTCGAGTTAAGTAAAAAACCAATTTACACAAAAGCCTACAGAACAGACTTTTTATGTAAGTAGGAGTTTTACTGTACTGCATATATTACATTGTTTCCCACCCTGAAAAATTATTCGCCCACCCACATCTAGAATCCTGGCTATGGCCCTGAACAAAACTAGGCAACCTACAGCCCATGGACCAGATCCATCCTGCTGCACCAAATAATCCGGGTCCCACTCTTGCTCCAGTCACTGCAGCAACCGGAATCAGACGTATTTACAGCAGCCGTAAACGGGGGGGGGGGGGGGGGGCACCAGTCCAGTGCCCTCAACTGTCTAAGGGAGTGTGACCTAGCCCCTGACTTAAAATGTTTGGCAACCCCTGCTCTAGAACAAGAGACCTTCTTAAACCATAATAGTGGCAATCTGCAACCCCAGGGTAAGCCCTTTAACACTAGCACAGCCATACAAGAGAACATGTAGTAAGGAGAATGAATCCACTGTATTAATATCTGACACCCCAGTTCTGAGCATGCTTGAAGGAAGAAGCCAATCTTATTTCAGTTTCACAGAGCTGGAAAAAAAACCTGGTATAATATGTAACTATGACAACTAGCACCTTGCTGTGTGCAGCCTTATGGGATCTTTACCAGTGGTTAACCATTCATTAATCATTGGTGTCCGGCATACACGCCCACACCCGTCCCTACTATCCCATACCGAGCCACCCGCACTTACCTTAACACCATCCGAGCATCGCCGCAAGGGTACGCCAGGCGCAAGTGGGGCAACCACCTCACAAATGCAAACAAAAAATAAAAACTACAAGGCCCAGCATCCTCCGCCCTGCGCCACCCCTCAGCCAATGAGGCTGAAGGGCATGAGCACGGAGGAGGCGGGGCAGCAGGCATGCCGGCTTAAAAAAAACGTGCCTGGTGGGAAACACCCAGCCAGCAAAAGGTAAGTGTGGTGGGGGTTAGGGAGTGGGGGGAGGCACGGCCCTGGTAACTACACTGCCCAATCGCCCCACCACCTTGCCCCCCCCCCAACCCCCACCGCACGTACCTTTTGCCGGCTGGCCTTTCCCCCCCCCCAGCACGGCCTTCTGGAAGTCGTCATCAAGGATTGAGGAGGAGGAGGGAGATCCCCTTCCCCCACCCCAACTTCCGCAAGATTGTGTGTGTGTGTGTGTGTGTGTGTGTGTGGTCACCGAGACTTCCGGGGGGGAGGAGGGGGAGACCCTCCTCTCCCCGCAGAGCTACAGCATGTGTGTGTGTGTGTGTAGTTGTTTTGTGGTGTGTGTGTGTGTAATGAGTGCGTGTTTGGTTGTGTTGTGTGTGCAGTGTGTGTTGAGTGTGTGTGTGTGTGTACTTGTGTTATGCGTGTGTAACTCCTACCACTAAAAAACAAAGAAAAAACCAGCAGTGCCAGGCAAAAATATGCTAGTATGTTATATCAAGGGCACAGTGCGAGAACAAAACTTCCAGTGCCAAATCCTACACATCTCCTCAGAAGCATGCCCCACCTATCTCAATGGAATTTTCCACCAATTAGTCTAATAGTATAATTCTATACATGTTTACTCAAGGCCTGGTCCCACTCATTTCAGTAATGCTTACTTATCATTACATCTGTTACTGGGAAAAGGGGCTGCTGTGGTTCAGTGGTTAAGAGGCTCACCTTGTTAGCTGGAAGGCCAGCAAGTCAGCAGTTTGAGACCCGGGTACTGCATGATGGAATGAGCGCCAGTCTCTGTCCCAGCTCCTGCCAACCTAGCAGTTTGAAAGCAAGAAATTGTAAGTAGATAAATAGCGGCCACTTCAGTGGGGAAAGATCTTGGGGACATGAAAGGAACCTTATTCGGGTATTCTGTGAGCAGAGTTCCTCCAGCAAAAGTCCTTTCAACCAAGAATGATTGCTGGCATGAAATTATTATTATTACTACTGGGGAAAGTGCCTCACTGAACTCTCTGTGATCTATTTTGGATTAAATATGCACAGAACTGCACTAGTGACGAGTTAGCAATGTATCTGAATCCCATTCTGTTGGATTATATACCAGCTAAACCACTGCAATGTGACCCTTGCATTTAGGATCATATGATTAGAAAAGAATGTAACAGCATTGTATTCTTTTTCTTATACAGTATATGATGTCATTTCGATACTTAACTGCAGCCCTATAAGATGGAAGTCATAGTTCTTTTAATGCTGATATGGATGGTGGGGTCAGAATAAATCTTGGAATGATGACCTTAAGTTTTTTTAGAAGACAAAAGTCAAACACTGGACTTTATGACTTGTAGGACCATCTCTAGTACCATCAAATCACACACATTTTGCCTTTATTGCCATATTTGCTGAAATGTAGTTTGCTGGTTTGCTTGTTTAAAAGTACAAATATATTTTCTAAAATCCAGCAAGTTGTTTTCAGATTCTAGGTCATATGTTTTAGGGTGTCAAAGCCTGAGTCAAAAATATAGAATTGTTATTTAAAGCATAGACTCCCCATACCCCCCCCCCCAGCACCACTGAATTGTGAGGTCTCACCACTGACTTCAGCTGCCTTTCCACAAACGTAGTCCATGAATTTGTCAGATCAAACTCCCATGTTTTAAAAACTTACCAGAGCAGAACAAGCAAGCACTCCATAGGCACATGATTCAAAAATCTCCCCAGATTTCAGGAGCATTCAGATCAATAACCTTATCACAACTGGCTTGGCTACATCCTTTCTCACCACATTGAAATGCAAAGAAAGGCAATTCTATTTAATGCCAGAGGATTCGTGTTATGGGCAAGGGACATAGAAGGTGCTCAGAGCAGTTGCTTGATCGAACCTAACCTCTTTACTTAGGAAATACAACGCTCACGGAAAGGCATTCATCATCTACTGACCCCGCATCCCTTTGCAGGAGTCTCTGCCAAGCCCCACAGCTTTCTCCCAGTGCTTTGCAGAGAGAAAGAAAGAGAGAGAGACCATTTTCCTACCTGAGTAGTAGATTATGAGAAGGCAAGCTACGTGCACAAAAACCCCAGTGCTGAGAACTCTTGACAAAACTTCCCTTTCTCTCTTCATTTTGGGTTTAGTTTTAGATCCTTCTTGCACACAATTAGCATGATTTGTCCACTCTGGGCACGTCCCTTAGTACCACTAGGAGTTGTTCTGCCACCACTGAACTCTGCCAAGTCCTTTCTCAATAGACAGAGCTTTGTGTGTTGTTGTGTGATGTTGTTAGGGGTGTTTTTTCCTCCCTCTTTCCTCTCTTCTGGTCAGACTTGATGTTTTCTAGTTCCATGATCCACAGTTTCAAGGGATTAAGTTAACCATGTTGCAATAAATAGTAACACACTGACAATTTTCCCTCACTTTTCAAAGCAAAGGCCTGATTTTCATCTCTTTGGACTATGAAAGCTCAAACGTCCAAGATTTCTTGTCTATGGCCTCTCCCACAGTGCCCAGGGAGAATAACACATGCCACATGGTATTCATGATTCTCTGAAGTATATGTTTTGCTACATAAGAACAAGGAATTATGGGAACTATTTGAATTTTTTGTCCTGAAAAACAGTGGCAGTCAAGGCTTCTGTGTAGTCACCTGGGCATTAAAATATAACAAATCTGCTCCTACACCCAATCCTATCAACTGAAGAAGGATTTCTGACAAGGATGTGGCATTTGTGGGCAAAGCCATAACAAGGAGAAGACACCTGGGGCTTCAACCCATGGTACTGACATTTATTGAGCATAAATACGCTACTGACTGGGTATCATGTCTTAATGAATTTGATATTTTCAGATTGATACGCGGTAGGCAGCATTCATAAGGCCAAACACATCTTTATTGTAGAGTAAGCAATCTGAACATGAGGTAATGGCGGAGGCGCAGCTCCTTTTATACAGCATGGTAGATTTGAAACTGGTTACATGGTTGCTCATTGGTTACTGTCCCCATGACGTCATTGTGATGCACGACGTTCTTCATCAGGTTTACCTGTGGCGGGAATATTTTCCGTGGCTGCCTGTAATTGGTTAACTTGTATCATGTGTGTAGATCGATATCAGCTGCCTCTCGATACCATCTAGAGGCAGCGGTAGCTCGTCGTAACTGTTGCAATATATTGGGTTACATTATTACATTCCATCTTAAAGGCATAGCATTCCATACATAACACTCCTTCTCCCTAGGATGAGACGAAGTCCCTTAACCATTGTGTTCGCTTGGGCCGTACGGTGGCTTGGCCGAGCTCAGGTGAACCAGGGGCTCTGTGTTCGCAGACTCTCGTCCTGCAATGGGAAAACGAGACTCATTAACTGCCTGTTGGGAACACTGCTCTGTTCACGAACATGAGGGCAAGAAAGGAAGAAACAGCTGTGACTTGAACCCTTGCTTTGTCCCCGCAGCGGCCGGGGACCTTCCTAGCTCGAAACCCAGTAGTGAGGAGGAATACCTTAATGCTGAGTCCCGCCTGTCACTCCGTGCAGCGGGCGGTTCCATGGGTGCTCGTGTCGCTGTTTGGGAAGGGGTGGACTCAAAGGCCGGAGGACTAGGGGTACACAGGACTAACTTAAAACCCCGCTTCTCACTCGGACGGGTGGGGGACCACTCCGCAAACTCCCCCCGGTCCCGAAAATCAAACACTAAATCATTGGGCTCTTCCCTCCCTGGTGGGTGCAAAGGAAGGGCTTTTGCAGTTCTAACTCTGTTGTCATTAATAAAATCCAATATTTACAACCCAACACAAAGTGCCAGTTGTTCTAAAATGGATGATTAAAGCAGAAAACAAAGGGAGATGAGATCTCCCAAATGCTTGTTTGACTTCTTACCAAATTGTTCTATTACCTGCAACTTTCAAAAACTTAACAGCAAAAGCACTTTGTGAGGTAATGGACTTTGAAGTCCACTGAGCACATTCCAATGTGCTTTCAAATCAATTTATGTGAAGCACTTGGAGGAGTATGGAGAGAAATTGTTTTCCCCAGAAGTTTCCCTTTAAAAAAAAAAAAAACTAAAGCAACTAATCTTTACACTGTGGTTTCTTACTGGAGTTCTTGGCTATTCTGCCACACATTGGAAATTGATAAACAAAAGCTTCCTTTCAGCACAGCAAATGGGTATCTTGCTGAATGGTATGGTCAGATAAACTCCCATGACACTCAACCTTCATGAGAAGCAAGTGCATGGCTAAATTTGCATAACTGTAACCCTATTAATCTGGTTAAGAAAATGCAATAAAGAGTTCAGTGGCAAGGATGACTATATTTATTGTACCTTTGGATTTCATGGCCTTCACTTCACTTCACCAGATGCACTGACGGTTCCTCAGAATTTCAGGTAGGTATACAGCATACCTGTCAACCGCAGCTCCAGCGAATCCGGGACCTGCGCGGACCGGGTTTGCACAGGTCGCGTTGTACGCATGCGCATGGAGGGCTACACCGCTTGCGTAGCCTTATACGCACGCGGCGTAGCTTTCTGCGCATGCGTGGAAAGGAGCTATGGAAGTGTAGAGCCCTTCCACCCATGCATGCAACGCGACCTGCGCAGATGGGCTGAGCAGTGCCTCCTTTCCCCCGCTGCCGAAATCTGGGGTTTCGGCAGTGCAGAGCGGGAAAGGGCAAAAATCGATGCCGAAAACCGGGAAATGCCGGCCAATCCGGGAAGGTTAACAGGTATGGGTATACAGAGACTTAACACCAGTGGCTGGCTCCAAAAAAATTTACTACCACACTGTGGGCGTGGTATGGTGGGTGTGGCCAGCCAGAGGTTCTGCTACCAGTTCTGGCAAACTGGTGTGAACCTGCTGATGCCCACCACTGCTTAACACCAATCCAACCATATCTACTGTAAACATTATTACATCATGTCAATTCCGACTTACTGCATTTGCCGCCATATAAGACACATCGGAGTACTGTACTGTAAAATATGCACCCCCATTATTACCAGAATAGCCCACTATAGGCCACTATATACAGTGCAAGACACACTCCATTTTCCAGTGTATTTTAAGGGGGGAGTGGGTTTTATATGCCAGCAAAAAGGGTAAATTGAAGCTTGGCAGTGTTTTCTAAGTACAGAATACTCAAGAGTAGTTTAACAATCTCTCCTTCTAAGTTTTCCCCAAACTTTGGTTTTTGGACTTCAATTCCCAGAAGCCTAAGTCTATTTCCCAAAGCACTAATCAGCCAATGTACTGACTTAGGCTTCTTGGAATTGAAGTACCCCTGTAGGGTGTGGGCCCCACGTTGGGAACCACTGTTCTAAGGGTATCCTGGGATTGTGCAGTTTGCCCATGATATACAGACTTCTCCTCTTCTGAAAAACTCAATGGGAAATTGAACCCCCAGGTCCTGACTTCACAACCAGATACTCCTCAATGCACTATGCAACAAGCTTTTAAAATGTAATAGTTGTAACAAAGCTAGGAAGTAAATTCTCTTGTTTCAACTAGGAAAGGACGCTTTCCACCCTACTCTCAATCCCACCATCTTTTTCTGAAGCCTGCTTAAAACCTTTGCTGCTGCAAGGTGTTTGAAAATTTATTTAGGGCTAGGAAATTCTCCCCTAGGTTTGCACAATAACAATCAGACAAGTTAGACCTGTAAAAAAAACCTGTCCCAATTTGTAAGTATAGCAGTGTTAGACCTTTTTGGCTCACACTTTCTTTAGACACTACCTACCCTTGTAACTCCAATAATGACACTTAAATAAATTTAAAAAGAGTCAATAAACGTCAATAGGCAAAATGTAGCAAAACATAGTAAAATAAGATTTCGGTACAAAATAAGCAGCAATCAATGCAAAAGATTAAAAAATAGGACATTCATCGATTTCCCATGTCCCAGGCGAAATAACAAAGATTCTATCTATCCTTATGTCTAAGTAATCATGTTGGGAAACTATCCTGAAGGCATTGTGCTAGCCTTCAGAGCTAGGCTCTAAGCAACTACATAACTGAAGAACAAAGAAATACTTCTTCTTCTGCCATATTCGAATCTGAATATTGGCGATCCTCATGGCAATCAGCCATGAAGACTGTCCTGAGAATATAATGCTGTGACTTTTCATCTGCCTTCCGCATTGCAGCATGGCACCCGTACCACTGATCCAGTTCCGCGAGTCACTTTCTGGTCCTGAGCCCTTTTGGCATGCAACATCCTACTCAGCCCCAGGCCAGTAATGAGGAAGCTGCTGCCCTCCATCAAGATAGATTCAAGTGGGATTTAATCCACTTGGGGACCATCAGCCTTCCCTGTGGACTTAGTGAGCCAAGCCATTTGTCCTCAGGGTTGTCAGGTTAGTTAACCACCTCCTGAAACTCAGCATTGAGTCACTGGCAGTATGGTCATAGCAGGATAACCTGGTCAGATTGGCAAACAAAGACTTGTTGTTGTTGTTCAGTCGCACAGTCGATTCCGACTCTTTGCGACCCCATGGACCATTGCTCTCCAGGCACCTCTGTCCTCCACCATCCTCCTTAGTCTGCACAGCCCCGTGCCCATTGTATCTACAATACCATCTAGCCATCTCATCTTTGGCCGTCCCCTTCTTCTTTTGCCCTCCACCTTCCCCAGCATCAAGGCCTTCTCAAGTGAATCCTCTCTTCTCATTTGATGTCCAAAATACTTTATCTTCATCTTTGTTATTTGTCCTAAGGAGCACTCAGGGCTAATCTCTTCTAATATTGACCTATTTGTTCGCCTCGCTGTCCAAGGGACTCTCAAAACTCTCCTCCAGCACCACATCTCAAAGGCATCTATTTTTCTTTGCTCAGCCTTTCTAATGGTCTAGCTCTCACAGCCATACATTACCACCGGAAATACCATTGCTTTGACTGTGCGGACCTTTGTTTGCAGTGAGATGTCTCTACTTTTCACTATTTGAAGAAGACTAATTGAACTATATTTCTAACACTCTAGCTACAATACCCCTCTGACTGTAATTAATCATTCTTCTTCTAGCCTCACTAAGAATTAACCAGTCAGTATACATTCTATGACATAAATCATTCCTCCCTTTCCAAAGTCCATTTCCCATAAAAAGAAGTTGTTTATGATCCAATTAGCAAGATAGAATTTCTTGGTTGTGACTCAAGTGCTATCTTCACCCCTTTTGACTTTGTATGTGCTTTTTGTTTCAGCTTGGTCTTATCTGCACCTGGAGAAGAGAACTGTTAAAAAAGACAGTTTCTACATTCCAGAAATTAACCCTTACTTGGGAAAATGAGTCATGCAGCAGCCATTTTAAACTTAAGGCCTTTCTCTATAGCATTACAATAGTAATCGTGTGTCATGAAGTCAATTCAAAATTATAATGACCCTTTTAGGATTTTCTAGCTGGAAGGTGCTCAGAACTACTTTATGATTCCCTTCTTTTGGAGGCAGCCTGGGATTCTGCAGCTTGCCCAAGGCTGCACAGGTTGGCTCTCCTGAGATACATAGTGGGGGGTTGAACTTCCAAACTGTGGCTCCACAGCCAAATACCTAACTCACTGCACTATCCAGTCAGTTTTTGCAAATGCAGTTCAGTTCAGATTTGTCAGGAACTGGAAAACATTTTTGGGACAAGCCAAATCTGTTCAGAAGGATGGGTTGCACTTGAACCATGATGGGACCAGATTGCTGGCATTCAGCATCAAAAAGGCTGCAGAGCAGCTTTTAAACTGATAACTGGGGGAAAGCCGACAGGAGCTGGGCAGCAGCTGGCTTGGGAAAGTGTGTACTTGAGTAGTGAGGAGGATGCAAAAATTACTGAGCAGAGCGAGGAGCTAGTCACCAGCACTCTAGCAGAAGGATGCAAGAGGCAGTCTAACAATGCAACTGTGCAGGACAATGACAATAAAGATTTATCTATCTATCTATCTATCAACTGGACTCAAAAGACTGTATCAGAAAAGCATATATAAATGCTTGTATGCAAATGGCAGAAGCCTCCGGAACAAAATAGGGGAGCTGGAATACTTAGCAATAGATAAAAATATTGATATTACTAGCAGATTTTGCCCGGCACTGCCGGGCTGTTTAAAATGGTTTTGGAAAGTTTTTGTTTTATGTTTATGCAAATGAGGTTAGTTTTTAATTGTGATTTTTTAAAATTTTTATTTTTACGCATGGGCTGTTATAAACTGTGATCATTTTTTTTGTTTTTGGTTTTAAAAAAGAGGAAAGGATGATATAATTTTTTTATAATTATTGTATTTAACCAAATAATGTGTTACTATGTGAATTTTTTAAAATAGTTGTACCTTGGATAATAATTTTAAAAATGTGTAAGAATATGTTTTTTTAAAATCAGTGTTTCTATACTGTGTTTAGATGTTTGTTTGTTTTTTGGTTTTTTTGAGTGAAAACTTATTTCTTTTTTTTAATTATTTGTGATTATTGTGAATAATTTGAATGTTTTGAAAACTTATTTCATTAATTTGTGAATTCTTTGTAATTATTCTGAATATTTTTCAATGTTTTTTCTCTTGTGGCCTCTGGGTGGGGCTGGTGAGCTTTTCTTTTAATTTACTATTTTTCTCTACTGTCCTCTGGGTGTCGCTTCTTCTTCCAGTAAGTAGTCTCTTTCTTTCCTCAGTTTAGTTCCGGTCGTCATGGAGTGAGGACGTCTCCTGGTAAGGTCTCTGGTTTAATATATTTTTTGGGGGGGGGGGTTGTTTTGGGTTGGGGGGTTCTGTGTGATTTTTCTTGTTTGTTTTTGGATGTTTTGTGTTTACTTTTTCTGTTTGTTATTTTTGGTTTTGATTACTTTTGAATGTTTTTGGATTGTGTTGTTTTGTGTTGGGGGTGGGGGTATTTCTGTTGGCCGGTCTCGGTGGCTGGACCACGGAATTCCCATTGCCGCTTGATGCGGCGTTGAGGTGGGGGTATTTCCATTGGCCAGCCTGGGTGGCCGGACCATGGGAATCCCATCGCTACTGTATGCGGCGATGGGGGGTGGGGGTTCTGCAGCCTGCCTTTTTTATTTTTATTTTTTGTGCACCGGCTTCCTCAGTGTTCTGTGCGCTCATGGCGCGCAGGACGCTGGGGCTTGTAGTTTGGCGTTTGCGATTTCAGTTTGTGCAGCAGTTTTTTCCTGCGGCTTCATTTTGATTGGCTGCGGCATGTTTCCGAACGTTCCTTTTGCTCACGCCGCTCAGCCTGATTGGCTCTGGTGCGGCGCGGCGCAAGGAACATTGGGAATTGAAGTTCCCTTTTTTTGTTTGCGTCCGGGGGGCTCCTGCCCCACTGGTGCATTTCTCAACCCCCCAGTTACCTCTGTACCCAGTTCGAGTGAGTGCACGAATGCTCGGTCGGGGCTAGTGTGGCCTGGCTAAACATCCATTGTCAAATCACAATGGTTAATGCACAGATTTATAGCTATAGATTGGCATCACTGAAAACTGGTAGACGGATGATAACTAATGGGATACAGTTATCCCAGGCTTCAAACTGTACAGGAAGGATAGGAAGGGGCAAACAGGAGGTGGTGTAGCCTTGTATGTCAAAGAAGTGATAAAATCATATGAATTGGAATATCTAGGTGATCTGGAGTCACCATTAGAAACCTCTGTGGGTAAGAGTACCAGGCCACAAGGATGGTCTTATAGTAGGCATATACTCTCGGCTTCCGACCCAAACCCCTAAGGGAGACTGGCAGTTCGAGAATGTTGTAAAGGAGGCATCCAAGAAGGGAAGCCTGGTTATAATGGGGGACTTCAATTACCCTCACATAGACTGGGTGAACTGTTGTTCAGCACATGATAAAGAGATAAAGTTCCCAGATATGCTAAATGATTGTTCCCTGGGACAGAGGGTTGAAAACCCAACTAGAGGTACAAGAATCCTTGACTTGATCCTGAGTATTACTGTTCCAGAGGCTTCTGGCATTTGCATACAAGCATTTATATATGCTTTTCTGATACAGTATTTTGAGTCCAGTTGCATTGTTAGACTGCCTCTTGCATCCTTCTGCTAGAGTGTTGGTGACTAGCTCCTCACTCTGCTCAGTAATTTTTGCATCCTCTTTCCTGTACCTGGTGCAAGTTGTTAATGTGACTGATCCAATAGGGAACAGTTACCACAACTCAATTATGTTTTAACTTGATCATAGATAGCAAATCACTGATAAAATCTAAAACAGAGACATTGAATTTTCATAAAGGAAATTTTCCAAAGATGAGGATACTAGTAAAAAAAGAAGCTGAAAGGGAAAACTGAGAGAGTCCAAAGACTCCAAGAGGCATGGAGGCTGTTTACAAAAACAATAACAAAGGCCCAATCGGAATGCATACCCAAAAGGAAAAAAGGCACTGCCAGGTCCAAGAGGACTCCAATGTGGCTCACAGGAGCTGTTCGGGAAGTGATAAAAAGCAAGAAAAGCTCATTTAGAAGATGGAAGGCTTGTCCGAATGAGGACAACAGGCAGAAACATAAATTCTGGCAGAACAAATGCAAGACAACAATCGGGAAAGCAAAACAAGACTTTGAGGAGTGTATAGCTAAAAACACTCAGAGAAATAACAAAGACTTCTTTAAGTACATTAGAAGTAAGAACACAACTAGGAAGGCCATTGGACCATTAGACAACAATGGAAGGCAAGGGGTTATTAAAGAGGAAACAGAGATTGCAGAGAGACTCAACGAATTCTTTGCTTCAGTATTTACTGAAGAAGACAGAGACCACATGCCCAAAATAGAGCCTATCTTCATAGGGAAGGAAACCAAAGAATTAAGCCAGATAGAAATAACCAGGGAGGTGGTCCTTGCATGTCTTGTTAAACTAAATGCTAACAAATCACCAGGACCAAATGGCATCCATCCATGAGTTCTCAGGGAACTTAAAAATGAAATTGCTGATCTCCTAGCCAAAATATATAATCTTTCCCTCAAATCAGGCGTTGTGCCTGATGATTGGAAGGTAGCAGATGTAACACCAATTTTCAAAAAAGGATCCAGGGGTGATCCAGGAAATTACCAACCGGTCAGTTTGACATGTGTCCCAGGTAAAGTGATGGAAACCATCCTAAAAGATAGAATTAATAGGCACATAGAAGAGAAGGTGCTGCTAAAGGAAAGCCAACATGGCTTTTGCAAGGGCAAATCATGCCTCACTAATTTGTTGGAATTTTTTGAGAGTGTCAACAAGCATGTGGATAAGGGGGATCCAGTTGACATTGTTTATCTGGACTTTCATAAGGCTTTTGACAAGGTCCCGCACCAAAGGCTCTTGAATAAACTTGCCAGTCATGGAATAAAGGGACAGGTCTTGTCCTGGATCAGCTACTGGCTAAGGGACAGGAAACAGAGGGTAGCACTAAATGGACACTTCTCCAAGTGGAGGGAAGTAAAAAGTGGGGTCCCCCAAGGTTCAGTACTGGGACTCCTGCTTTTCAACCTCTTCATAAATGATCTAGAAGTAGGAGTAAATAGCAAGGTAGCCAAATTTGCTGATGACACTAAATTATACAGGGTAGTGAAAACTGTGAAAGATTGTGAGGAGCTCCTGAGGGTTCTCTTGACACTGGGGTAGTGGGCAAAACAGTGGCAAATGAGCTTCAACACTAGTAAGTGCAGAGTGATGCATGTTGGGGCAAAAACTGATGGGGTCTGAACTCTCTGCGACAAACGAGGAAAGGGACTTTGGTGTCCTGGTGGACAGCTCAGTGAAGGTGTCAACCCAGTGTGCCTCAGCAGTGAAAAAAGCAAACTCAATAAAATCATTCACGGTGTGGACAAAGTAGATAAGGAAAAACTGTTTTCCCTATCGCACAACACTAGAACTAGGGGACACTCCATGACACATTTGGGTACTAGTTCTCAAACAAATAAGTACTTTTTCACCCAGAAGATCACTGGTCTATGGAACTCCCTGCCAGAAGAAGTGGTGACAGCTGTCAGGCTTGACAACTTTAAGAAAGGATTAGACAAGTTTATGGAGGACAAGGGTATCAATGGCTATAATTATGGGTACCTAAGGACAACCCCCGGGTTGGAGAAATAGGCAGGATATCTCTCAATGCCATTTCCAGGGAATCCTAAGCAGGTGAAGGCATCTGCTTGGGAATACCCTGAAGCAAATGCTGAGCCACTGTGTGAGACAGAATGCTGGACTGGATGGGCTGTGGCCTGTTCCAGCAAGGCTGTTCTTATGTTCTGGTATTTGTAGTTTCAGGTAATTGCAGTAGGTCTAGGAATGTATCCCTTCTGATATTGGGAGGGGGCAGTATACACACCTCAAATTCTAGATAACACTTCAGGTATCTAAAAATTCATTTACAATAAAAGTTTGTGCCATAATAAATGTATTTGTTACTCTGCTGCCCCAGGACTCTTTATTTGCAAAATGTGGAGTTACTAGAAAGTCTGGCATCATATTGAGGTAAAACATACACTAACCTTTATTTTGTCAGAGACCATCTAGTGGCCCAGTGTACATACTGTTGACACCACTGACCTCTTTCTCTAGAGAAGGGGTTCGCAACCTACGACCCGTGAGCTGGCCCTGGCCCCCGATGCAATTCCATCGAGTCCACGGCGATGACCCTGGAAGCAGAAGCGGGTGCATTTACGACTGCCATAAATACACGTGCCATGATTTCTGGCAGCATTTACGATGGGGAAAACCACGTGGCCTGCTCAGGTGTCTGAGGGTGAGTGGTCTGGCCCGTTGCGCGAAAACCTTGAGAACCCCTGCTCTAGAGGGCGACAACTATAAGCAGATTAATAAAAATGGATCAACTATTAAATTCCTGTACTCAGTTTTTCAATACAGTACTTTGTATCAGCCAGGACAGACCACCTAAGCTGTCAACTTGATGGCAGGCATTATTTCGCCCAGATGACATCCCACCATGAGGTCTTTCCATCAGGTGAAACCCTGTGTTTTATACAATTTCTCATGAACATTAGTAGTACAGTGTATTTCCTTACCTGGATAACTCCTTGGGGGAAAAGAAACTTGTACACACACCCAGTAGGCATTGCTGTAGCTTCCTCATTTCATTTGCCACATGATAGTTTAATTTACCCTGACCCTTGAACTCAGCTGCCAGCAAGTGCCATCAAATCAAAGAACTAAAATCTCAAAACAAAATCTGATCATGTTTTGTAACAGAAAGATTATCAACATGGCTCTTCCAAAGGTATCTCCAGGGTGTGTTCTTGGCAAACCATGTTGATGAGCATGTTTGTGAAGATACTGGATTTCCCTGCCCCTCCAAGTTGTGTTCAGTTATAACATATTGTTTCTCTTGTAACTGAAACCACAGAGGATCAAGGAGTCTTTGCCTGTCTTACCATTTATCTTTTCTCAGGGAAGCCTAACACCATCTGTCAATGTCAATACTCTTCAGGATTTAGCTCTATGTTGTTTTTTGCAGATTTTGTTTTGACTATGTTTACATCTAATGTCTCATGTCCATAAACAGTGGAATTCAAACCAACATAGTTTTAGCCGGAAAGGAAAAATAGGGAGCATAATTTTTATCCCATCAGCTCTTCTGCTGGGCTGAAAACATCTGTTTTGATGTACAACAGGCTAAAAGACAAAGTTGGATGTGAGTATTTGAAAAGTAGCTCCAAACTGTCTAAAAGGTCAGAGCAAAATTGGGGAACATTATCTGAAACAAAAATCTCCAAACTAAAAAACAATTTCATTTGATTAATAACTCTCCTGATATCCTATTGGGAAGTCCAGCAATTATCATTTTGAGAAACATATAATCAACTGAAGGCATATTTCTAGTTTGGTAAGACGTAGCTGGAAATTATCAGTTTCAGCTTCTTACCAAGGGCAGTTTGGGAAAACATGCAATATAAATAACTCAAATAGAGTAGAACAGTGGTTCTCAGTTCTGCATCATCTGCAAATTTGATAAAAATTCCCTGCACTCCCTCATCTGCGAAACCCAAGAACAAGACCCAAGGAACATGTCACAATTGTGGCAAGGTCAGTCACTTCGCTAGGGAGTGCTGATCCAAGGGCAGCGGCCAACATGCCGGCCGTCCCAAGGCTCCAACCACCCCGTGTCCGAAGTGTAACAAAGGCTTCCATTGGTCCAAATTCTGTCCGAATTCGGGAAACCGGAACACGGGCATGTCTCTGGCCCCGGTCCAAACAGAGACCTCCCTCGCTCTGGGAGACCCAGAGCTAGATTAGATTCCAATCACATTCCCGACATTGTGAAGGCGCAGGCCAGCCCCAAAGGTAGCACAGGGCTAGAATTGACTTGCCAGGCAGACATTACATGCGACTTGCCAGGCACAGTCTATCTGGTCAATTCTCAGTACATGAGACCCCTGCCTAAAGGCTTCATAGGTTTAGTTTTGCCTCGTAGTGTCGCCGGAGCACGAGGAATTCTTGTAATTCTGGGAGTCATCGACTCCAATTTTTCGGGTGTTCTCCAAGTTCAACTCTGGACGCACCTACCCCAAACCATTCACAAGGGAGACACGTTAGTGCAACTGATTATGGTTCCTTGTAACTCACCAGCAGATAGCCAGGGAAGGCTCAGGGATAGCTCAGAGTCCGGGTCAGAAGACCGCTCGAGCGCAAGTGGGGCAGTGCAAGGATACCAGGTCTTAGCGGCAGTGGAAACCAACATAGAGTGGAAACGGCGACCAGTCATAGAGGTATTTTTAAATAAAAAACCGTTTACTGGGTTGCTGGACACCGGAGCTGACATCAGCGTGGTCAGCCGAAGTCAGTGGCCGCAGGAGTGGGCTATCGAGCCAGTCTCCTATGTGTGGGGGGTAGTCGGCATCCAAGAAGCGTTTAGAAGCCAGGAGTGGGTGGAAGTCACGATCCCTGAGGCTGACGGCACAGCGGTCATCCGGCCGCACATTCTGGACGTGCATGTCAACCTTTGGGGGCGAGACATTCTGCAGCAATACCGTGCCACTCTTCCCTTCGGGTAATGGCTCTGCCACTTAAATGGCTTACAAACACGCCTGTCTGGGTGGAGCAATGGCCGGTAGTAGGGGAGAAATTAGTCGCCCTGAAACAGCTGGTAAAAGAACAGCTAGACGCAGGACATATAGAGCAGTCCACCAGTCCTTGGAATTCGCCCATATTTGTCATCAAGAAAAAGTCGGGGAAGTGGCGACTCCTTCACGATCTCAGAGAGATCAATAAATGTATCCAGCCAATGGGTCCGCTTCAATGCGGCATCCCGAATCCGAATATGATCCCCGAGGGTTGGGAGATCTTGGTCGTAGACCTTAAGGATTGCTTTTATACAATTCCCCAAGATCCTAGGGACAGGGAAAGGTTTGCCTTTACAGTGCCAGTCGTGAACCACAGAGAGCCTACGCAGAGTTACACATGGAAATATTTGCCACAGGGGATGCTCAACTCGCCCACCCTGTGCCAAATTTATGTTCACAACGCACTGGCAAAGTTTCGAAACCTTCACCCTACAGCTTTAGTGTGTCATTTCATGGATGACATCTTGGTCGCAGCGCCGCAACTCGGCAGTGAAATGTTTAAAGACCTCCAGGCCACCCTGGGGGAAAAAGGGTTACTCATTGCCCCAGAGAAAGTTCAGAGAACCGAGCCGTTTTCATACTTGGGTCATCGGCTTCTCCGTTCTTTCACAGCACCAGTTTTGGCTCAGATCAATTTAAAGGATTCAGTCACACTGGTAGAGTTACAGCAGGTTTTAGGAAACATTAATTGGGCCAGACCGGACTTCAGATTGGATATGGACCTTTTAAGACCGCTCTTCTCGCTGCTAATGTTAGGTAAGCAGCCGGCAGACCGGATACAAATTCCTCGAGAGGCATGCTTGACTCTCGAGAAGGTCAACCAAGTTCTCAGCCAGAGATGGGTAGACAGGATTACTCAGGGGCCATACGCTCCGATCCTGAACTTGTACATCGTTCGAGCTGGATCCATGTTCACCGGAGCCCTAGGAGTGGACTCCGAACGAGGGGCGAGTATCGTGGAATGGGTGTATTTGCCACACACCTCTTCCCAAAACATCATTCCCCCGCAGGAACTGGTCTCCGCAGTGATCTACCGAGGAAGGCTGAGAGCAAGGGACATCTCAGGACACGATTTAGCAAAAATTGTGGGCCCATTCACAAAAGAGCAAGTTCAGCAGCTGATGCAGCTCGGTGACTCACTTCCAATTGCCTTGGAGGGATTCACTGGATGCTTGGCATACCACTTGCCGAAAGACCCCAGACTCGTCTCGCTTCAAACGCAGACAGTCAGTTTGTGTGAATTTATGTCACTGGTCCCACTTCAGGGGGCTAGAACAGTTTTCACGGATGGGGGTTGTACATATGGTGTTTTAACTTGGCAGGAGGACCAAGCTTGGCGAACGCTTCTAACTCTTCCACAGAAGTCCGTGCAGCGGGCAGAGTTGGCAGCGGTGAACCTCGCTTTGCGCACCTTTGCCAAAGAACGCCTAAACATCATAACTGACAGTCAGTATGTTAGGAATTTGCTTCACAGTCTACCGGGAGCGTACATCACTCCCGCGATAGACAAAAATTTGCTGAGTCTGTTTCTCACGGCTCAATTTCACTTGCGAAACCGCACCGAAGCGCTCTATATCGCCCACATCAGAAGGACTTGCCTTGTCCAATTTCCATGGGCAATAGCAGAGCGGATGCGGCCGCAAAGGAAATTCAGCAACGGTCAGTTTTCGGAGTCTTCACAACTCCGATTCAAAGCCATGCATTCTTTCACCAGAATGCAAAAGCGCTCACAAAGCAGTTTAACCTGCCACTTTCTCAAACCCAAGGCATAGTCCGTTCCTGCCAGCATTGTGCAGGGGTGGCGGGGGGGCCCTCGTGGGGAGTCAACCCATGAGGGACAGAGGCCAACCAGGTGTGGCAAATGGACATCACACATATTCCACAGTTTGGCAGATGGCAGTAAATGCACGTCTGCATTGACACTTTTTCACAGTTTGTTTGGGCAACGGCACAGAAGGGAGAGACGGCTTCCCATGTGGAGCAGTATCTCCTTTCCTGCTTTGCGGCCGTGGGCAAACCACATCACGTGAAAACCGATAACGCCCCAGCCTACAGCTCCAGGCAGCTGGCCGACTTCATGGCCACCTGAGACATCAAACACACCTTTGGCGTTCCGTACAATCCGCAGGGGCAAGCGATTGTGGAACGGGTCAATCAGACACTCAAGTCCTACATTGACAAACAAACAGAAAGGGGGGAACCACCTGCCCTCACCAAATCTCAGGGTCAGGCACAGCATTGTCTGAACAAGGTGTTGTTCACGTACAATCACCTTAATGTTTTTTCGGATTGCACTCCGCAGGAGAAACACTTCCACCACTAGGAAGCTCTCCCGCAGCCGATGGTGCATTACCGAGTGCCACCGGATCCCTCCTGGAAGGGCCCGGCGGCACTCGTAACCTGGGGAAGAGGGCATGCTGCAATTATGTCTCCTACAGGTGTCATCTGGATTCCAGCTCGGTGCGTCAAACCCCACTTGGAGCCCCATGGCGTGGACCCAGGCCGTTCCGGACCCGATCCCGGAGATGGAGGACCTCACCCTGACGGGGGGAGCCAAGCGGAGGAAGCAGCGACAGCAGATGACAGCGCCGAAGATCACCTGGGGGATGGCCAAAGCTTTTTGCCAAGAAGCGGTGGACGCTGTCTGGCACGAGGACAAGGAGCCGACACCGGAGAACATCTTGGTTGCAGCCTTTTCCCTGATCACAGCTAATTCCGTGACGACCACCATCATCCTGATTGTCTCCGTACTTGCGGGGGGAGGCGTTAAGGCAGCTTCGCTGGAAGCCGACAACCTGATGCCAGGCGGAGATCTCTCTGCCCGGATGCATTACAACATTTGGGAAAGGTTGCCGACTCTCGTCAACCAGTCCGATTTTTGCCTGAGGCAGACCACCGCTTCTGCCTCAATCCTGAGCACATGTCTCATCCCGGTGTGTCATTCCCCAGAAACGCGCACTAGGAACAGTGACTGGAGAGTGAAGCAGATATTCGGTCCATTTTACAAGACTGGCTTTTCAACATATGCGCACTGGGGAACCCAAGTCACCAAAGTTTTGCCGGCTGATGCAGCCACTCTCTACACTCCTCGAGTGGCGGTCAGCCCGAACTCTACTTGTGCTTGAATGGTTGGCTGTTCCGCGGCCAGCGGGCCTCAGCAACGTTGCCTTGACCCCGACAGTGGCAACTGGACTTGTGATAACCCGAGACAATTAGCTCAATGTATGTTCATGTTACCTTGCCTTCAGGATGGTTCTTTACATGCAATCAGTATACTTGGAACTACATTCCCGCAAATGTATCAGATTCCACATGTTGTATCAGTCACTTGACATTGTTGCTTCCCACTAGAGACATGGTTGCACCAAGCACGAATGTCCCTTCACGCATACGGCACGCTCGTGCCACCCAGTTAGACAGCTCATGTGATAGCAACATTAGAGTTTTGAGTAAAGCTGAGTACGTTTCATTTGCAGTCAGCATACTTGGCGTGCCAGGCTTAGCCATCGGCAACGCTCGGAGAATTGGTCAATTGGCTTGCGCTCTGGCAAAAGCCATCAACCACACCTCCTCGGCGATAGTGCTGCTCAACCAGGAGCAGACAGAGCTTCGCCATGCCATCTTGGATAATCGAGCAGCCATCGATTACCTCCTGTTGTTACACCATTTGCGTTGCGAGTCCGTCCATGGCATGTGTTGTTTCAACCTCACGGACAACTCGCGTAAGGTACAGAATCAGCTCACGGATCTCCATACCTTGGTTAAAAATATCAAGGAAGATGCTACGTGGGGGTGGTGGGATTCGTTATGATCCTGGTTCCCATGGGGATGGTTACAAATGACACTCAAGGTGATTGTGGGGGTGATAATACTGGGAACAGCAGTGTGTTGTTTTGTGCAATGTATTCCCTCACTGATGTCAAGATGTCCCCCATGGAGAGAACCTCGGAATGTCCTCACTCCACGTCAGCTGATGCCACTCCTACGCCGAGCCGTCTGTCAGGTCCAATCAAACAAGTAAAGGGGGAGTGTGGGTTCCGCTCACGGAATTGGCATACTGTCCCTGACAGAAGCCATAACTTGGGAGATAACTCCCTGAGCCATTGGCTCCGAGGGGACAGAAATTGGGGAGCGGATTAATAGCCATAGATTGATTCACCCATATCTGACCTGACAAACAGTCCGAGCAGGAGGAAATTGAATGTCTAACTAATCAGTTAGGTAATAGGTAATATCGCACCTATGAATTATCTACAGCCCTAAAGCCAACATCGGCCATGTTTACTCCTGGATAAGCTTTGAACAATGGAGTTCCCCTGTCAGTGTTTAATTTAGTTAATTAACTTCCCCGGGAGAGGTTCCCAATTAACCCGTGTAAACATGAGATGTGATTTTCTGTCAGATGACGATTCTATCACACGCGGCCTCGTATTTCTATATATGATGATGATTTTCCCTCAATAAATCACTGGTCTTTGCTCCATCTTGCCTCGCGTCTCCTTCTTGACCAGTCTCCTCCAGGACCCAACGGCCGCTTCGCGGCCCCAATCCAACACTCATCCAAGTCATTTATGAAAATGTTGAAGAGCCCAGAGCCCAGGACTGAGCATTGTGGTACTGTACTTTTTACCCCTCCTAGCTTTAGAAGGAGCCATTAATAAGAACTACGGTTCTTATGGTTAATAAGAGTATAGTTCTGTAACCAGCTATATATCCACCTGACACTTGTGCTATCCAGGCAACACCCAGTTAGCTTGCTAATCAGAATATCATGGGGCACTTTAACAAAGGCTTTGCTGAAGTCAAGATATATTACATCAACAGCATTCCCACTGTTCACCAGGGAAGTTATCCAATCAAAAAATTAAATCAGATTTGGCAGGATTTGTTCTTTACAAACTTTGATGTTTAGGAATTGAAGAGAAGCAGCCAGCATAACAGGGGCAAACACAACTTTATTGCAAGCAAACTGAACATGAACAGCAATGGCGCAGCAATGCTTTATATACAATATACAATGGATACATTTGGTCGGGAAACAACAGGATTGGTTGGGAGAGAAGTGGGGTGATCGTGGGCAGACCAGAGCATACCTGTCAACCCGCGGCTCCAGAAAAACGGGACCTGCGCACATCGCTTGAGCGCAGGTCACGTTCCACGCATGCGTGGAAATGTTTTACCCCTTCCACGCATGCGCGGAAGCACTACGCCGCTTGCGCAGCCCTTACGCAGCCCTTACGCAAGCGACGTAGCGCTTCCATGCATGCATGGAAGGGGTAAAACCCTTCCGCGCATGCATGGAAAGCCTTTCCCCTGCTGCCAAATTACGGGGTTTTGGCAGCGGGGGCCGGGTTATGACATCAATCGACATCAATTTACAGGGTAATCCCGGCCAAATCGGGAAGGTTGACAGGTATTGACCAGAGACTGGGGATACTTCACGCGTCTCGTTAGAAAGGGCGGGAATGTAAGTCCCATGATAGCTGAGCACCATGAAGAAGACAAAATGGAGGCTCACCCCGATCCCACAATAATAATAACAAACTGTTTAAAGCAATATTTCAGTTACATACACAACACAAACCCAGGTTAGCTTCAAGTTATTACTGCATTGTTTTCTAGTTGCTTGCAGAGTGACTGCTCCAGAATTTTCCCTGGGATTGACGCCAGATTGACTGATCTGTATGTAGTTCTCCAGTTCTTCCTTTTTACCCTTTTTAAAAGATAAGGACAACATTATCCGTTCTCCAATCATTTGGCACTTCACCCGTCCTCCATGATTTCAGGAAAATGATAGATGATGGTTCAGGAATATCTTCAGCCAGTTCCTTCAGTATCCTTAAATGCAGTTAATCTGCAGTAGTAGTCCTGATCTGGTAGCAGAATCATTAGATGTGACTTCTGGACTTGCTCCTTCCTCCAGCCCAGTGCTTCCAAAGGCTTCCCCAGGGACAAAGGATTCCTAGGGATCCTTAGAAGTTTTTAATTAAACCAAATTAAAGGTTAACAGTCTCTCACACCCTTGTCATTTATGAGTCAGAGTTTTGTCAAGCAAAAGGAACTGCAGAATGAACTCACCAAAAGGTGCCTTCATTTTGGCAGTTTCACGTCTGGCCTAGACAAGGAAGAAGAATCAACTGGATTTCAGCCACAGAAATTCTGAAGACTTTAAATTAGTTGTAGAGGGCTAGTACAAGTTGTGCTCAGGTCTTAATATTGTCACTGAAAACTGTTCTTACCCTTAAACTTTGTAAAAGAGTACTGTAGACTTAAATGTCTCTCAATGGTTTGGATTTCCCTGCCAGATGCAGTGGCATACCTGTCAAGTATCCTGTTTTGGGATTTCCCGTAATTCACGCTCCGTCACGCTCCTTCCCGCCGTCATCCCGTATTTGAATGGCCAGGAAAGGGGTTACTGCGCATGCGCACCACTGCCTCTGATGGACACGCAGTAACCCCTTTCCTAGCTGAAGGGGTTTATGCGCATGTGCGCAGGGGTTACTGTGCATGCGCCAACGCTGGCACCCAAAACATACCTGTGAACCATCCCGTTTTACCCAGGGAAACCCCTTATTTTTACCCCTCTTCCTGCCCCTCCCGTTTTATTAATTTCCCCGTATTCTCCCTTATTTTTTTAAAAAAATATCCTGACCGGAGCCCTCACAGGCAAAGCTACAGTATTTTTTTCGGCCACCAGAGGTCGCTGTGTGACAGGCTTTTCGTAAGTGGAAATGGAGAGAGAGAAGGTTGGGGGGGGGGCGTTCTGAGTTTCTCTTTCATTTTCCTGTCAGCCACATGGCCAATATGGCAGCTTCATTTTTGGTCGGAGCCACCATGCTGCCTGGGAGGGACGGGAGTCTACTCTAGAGGTGAGCGATATTTCATATATGCAGGGGCAAATCAGCTCTTGGTCTGGGGGCAGAGACTTCTCTCTCACTCTCATGCTTTATTGAGCTATTTCTGCCCTGCCTCTGTCCTGGCTAGAGGATTCTGTTTGTAGAGATCTAGAGTTAACTTGGGAGGGGTGGGGTGGGGTATGTGCTTGATCACTATATGCTAAAGATAAAGGTTTCCCTTGCTTGAAAGCCAGCCATATCTATAGAGTGCCAAGGTTCGCCATCACAGTCATAGATTCCTACACTATATGAGAGAGAGGGGGGTTCTGTTTCTGTTCTAGAGTTAACTTCGGAGGGGTGGGGTGGGGTGGGGTATGTGCTTGATCACTATATGCTAAAGGTAAAGGTTTCCCTTGCTTTAAAGCCAGTCATATTTATAGAGTGCCAAGGTTCGCCATCACAATCATAGATTCCTACACTATATGAGAGGGGGGTTTCCGTTTCTGTTCTAGAGTTAACTTGGGAGGGGTGGGGTGGGGCAGGGTATGTGCTTGATCACTATATGCTAAAGGTAAAGGTTTTCCTTGCTTGAAATCCAGTCGTATCTATAGAGTGCCAAGGTTCGCCATCACAGTCATAGATTCCTACACTATATGAGAGAGAGGGGGGGTTCTGTTTCTGTTCTAGAGTTAACTTGGGAGGGGTGGGGTGGGGTGGGGTATGTGCTTGATCACTATATGCTAAAGGTAAAGGTTTCCCTTGCTTGAAAACCAGTCGTATCTATAGAGTGCCAAGGTTCGCCATCACAGTCATAGATTCCTACATTATATGAGAGAGAGAGGGGGGTTCCGTTTCTGTTCTAGAGTTAACTTGGGAGGGGTATGTGCTTGATCACTATATGCTAAAGGTAAAGGTTTCCCTTGCCTGAAAGCCAGTCGTATCTATAGAGTGCCAAGGTTCGCCATCACAGTCATAGATTCCTACAGCGGCCAATTTTTAGAGCAAGAAGCTGCTTTTTGTATGAGAGTGCAGATCCAAAATACACGGGGAGAATTATCAGAGCTCATAGATCCAGTGTGCTTGCACGGTTGTGTAAGGGGATCTGAGTTACATAAAGGTAAAGGGTCGCCCTTGCTCAAAAGCCAATCGTATCCGACTCTAGGGTTCAGTGCTCTTCTCTGTTTCAAAGCCGAAGAGCCAGCGTTGTCTGCGTCTGCAGACATTTCCGTGGTCATGTGGCAGGTATGACTAGACACCAGAGCACACAGAACGCTGTTACCTTCCCACCAAAGTGGTCCCTATTTAAAGGTTTCCCTTGTTCGAAAGCCAGTCGTATCCAACTCTAGGGTTCAGTGCTTATCTCTGTTTCTAAGCTGAAGAGCCAGTGCTGCCTGCTTCTGCAGACATTTCCGTGGTCATGTGGCAGGCATGACTAGACACCGGAGCGCACAGAATGCTGTTACCTTCCCACCAAAGTGGGCCCTATTTATCTACTTGCAATTTCTTGCTTTCGAACTGCTAGGATGGCAGGAGCTGGGACAAAGACAGGAGCACATTCCATCCTGCAGTACTCGGGAATCGAACTGCTGACCTTCTGCCTCCCAGTCAGCATCTTAGTCACTTAAGTAAACAAGAAAGAAAACAAAACAAAAGTCCCCCAAGAAAATGGGGAAAGGGTTCTTTGGCCCACACAGCTTTGTGCCCATTGCATCTACAATACCATCTAGCCATCTTATTTTTGGCCACCACCTTCTTTTGTCCTCCACCTTTCCCAGCATCAAGGCCTTCTCAAGTGAATCCTCTCTTCTCATTTGATGTCCAAAGTACTTTAGCGTCATCTTTACTATTTGTCCTCTAATGAGCAGTCATGGTTGATTTCTTCTAGGATCGACCACATTTCTAACACCACATTTCAAAGGCATCTATTTTTCTGCGCTCAGCTTTCCTAATGGTCCAGTTCTCACACCCATATATTACCACCGGGAATACCATTGCTTTGACTATGCAATTTTTTGTTTGCAAAGTGATGCCTCTACTTTTAACTATGTTCCCCAGATTTCTCATAGCTTGTTTCCCAAGCATCAGTCATATTTTTATTTCACGGCTGCAATCACCATCTGCAGCGATCTTTGATCCTAAGAAAGTAAAATCTGCCAGTTGTATCCAACTCTAGGGTGCAGTGCTCATTTCCATTTACAGCCAAAGAACCAGTGCTGTCTGTGTTTGCAGACATTTTCATGGCCATGTGGCAGGCATGACTAGAGCCCAGCAAGTCACATGGCTATATTTGGTCATGCCCACAGATTTGGCCACACCCACAGAGGGGTATGGTCAAAATTTCCCTTATTTTCAAATCCAAAAGTTGACAGGTTTGACCCAAAACCTTCCCATATTTGGACACCATGCAGTAAGACGGCTGGGGTGTAACAAGAGCAGCGCGGAAAACAACAACACTCCCTGGTTATGAGAATGGAAAAAATCAAGTGTATGTCTTTAATAAAAGAAAGTATTCACATGCTAGTCAAAAATATATCACAAATTTTTCCCGAACAAACTCCCCAGTTCAATCCTCCAATGCTAGTATGTAACAGCAATAAAACAGAATGTTGGTGTTGTAGTCCACAGTAAGAAGTCACTGGGTGAACTGTAAAGCTATATCGGCTGTAAGTGCCGTCCGCAATATGATCGTCGGGAAGCAAAATATATCCATTCCATCAGCAGGTTCTCATGCGGTGGACAGCATCAAGCAGTTGTAGACAAATTCTCGATGCCCTTCCGGTAGATGGACATTTCAAATAACTTTCTCAAGAGTCTACGAATACAACATGAAACACGCATATATACTATGATATTTGCTATAGTAAGAACCCTTATAAAACATGTAAAAGTACACTAAGCATATATATGAGAAACGGACAAGGTACATACCTAACGATACATTCATGGCGCGTATAGCACCTCCATAAAAGTATTTTTCAATGTGTGCACGCATTAATTTCTTACAGGTGAATGCTACATTTATACAGTGATACTTCGGTAACAAACATGTGAAAATAACCGACCTATAATTCTCCGTCCTCTTTTCAGAACCCTGTAAGTAGTCCTGAAAGGGATATATTCATAGATAATAAAGAATGTGATAGAGACGGAGCTACAGAAATGCGGACAGTTCCCATTCTGTATTCAGCCCATGGGGCACCAATGTGTTAAATCAATGGATGTAGAACGCCTCTCTTTGTAAGAGAAAGCACTCCCCATCCACGATCTGATATTTATTAGGCGAGTAAGTCTCCAGTATCACCACCTTAATATCTCTAGATGTATGCTTTTTCTCAATGAAGTGGTTAACTAGAGGAGCGGTGACAATCCGTTTTTTTATGCGGGAGAGGTGTTCTCCTAGGCGTACCTTGAGGGGTCGCCTGGATTGTCCCACATAAGCCAACTGACATGAACAGATGATCATGTAAATGGAATCTTTTGTATTACAATTTGAAAACCTAGTCAGATTCAAGGTAAAATTGCTGCCTAGTAGTTCCACACACTTGGTGCACCACATGTGGACACAGTATTTGCAGTGTCCGCATGCAAAGTGTCCTGAAACAATAGTAGGTGGCGCCATTCTATGGGTAACGACATCGGCTCGAGAAAGGAGATTGGCAATGGTCTGCGTTTACCTAAATCCTATAATGGGTCGCTGTTGGCACCCTGGTATAGAATCAAGTATGTGCCAGTGCCTCAAGATGGTATGCTTGATTCGATTGGCCAGAGGGGTGTAATCCAACGACCAAAATAGCCCAGGTTGATCCGGAGGTTATGTGGTGTTATCTCTAAATAAAGTATTTCTGGGACGTGAGTTGACTTTATTGCGAGCTGTTTGAATGATGTTCCTGGGATATCCTCTCTTGCTAAGAGTAGTGGATATTTTGCTAGCTGCTACTGTGTAATCTCGGTATTGGGATGAATTTCTTTTTGCCCTCAACATTAAGATATATGGTATATTAGCCTTCAGATGATGCGGGTGGAAGGATGTAAACTGTAAATATGCAAAACGATCTGTAGGTTTATGATATAGTTTGGTTTGTATCCGGTTATTTTCAATGAATATTGTGAGATCTAAAAAAGGAAGGGACAATAGGTGGACAATTGGAATAAAAAATATAAAAGAGAAATAGGGATAGATAGAATACATACGGAATTTGAGGAATTGGTAAGGAAGATTAGAAAAGGGGAAAGCAGTATTAAAGATCTTGTAAGCAAGCTTTATAATATATTGAATAGAGGTGTTGTGGACGCAACGGGCACAGAG
This sequence comes from Bradypodion ventrale, assembly GCA_035047345.1. Lineage (NCBI taxonomy): Eukaryota > Metazoa > Chordata > Lepidosauria > Squamata > Chamaeleonidae > Bradypodion > Bradypodion ventrale. The sequence continues at coordinate 19,622,776 of JAWDJE010000010.1, read as the reverse complement.
CTGGGAGTGCTGAGGGGGATGGTGGAGGACAGAGGTGCCTGGAGAACAATGGTCCATAGGGTCGCGAAGGGTCGGAACCGACTGTGCGACTGAACAACAACAAGAGGTGCAGATCCACAGGAGGACTTGAAACGGAAGTGGGAACAAAATTTGAATATAAAAATCGGGGAGATTGAATGGAAAAATAAATGGAAAAAGAGGATTATGAGAACAATGTCTGTAAGAATTAAAGAACATAATTTTAAAATGTTGTGGCAATGGTACCTGACACCATTAAGACTTTACCAGATGGATAATAAAAGAGATAAGTTATGTTGGAGATGTAAAAAATTTGATGGAACATACGAACATATGTGGTGGAGCTGTAAAAAAATAAGGGATTTTTGGGGAAGAATAGAAAATGAGTTTGGTGAAATATTGGGTAAAAGTGTTAAGTTGGTGTCGGGTACTATTCTTTTAACGAATGTGGAAGGCTTGGGTTTAAACAAGGAGGAAAAAGAATTATTGGAAATCGTACTGACAACGGGTAGACAATGTATAGCTAGAAATTGGAAAAACGATGTAGATATACAGATTGGAGAATGGTATAAAGAAATGTGGAGTTTAGCACTGAATGATAAATTGACATGGGAGATTAAAGTCAAAAGAGATAATTTAAAAGAGAATAGATTTTGGAATATATGGAAACCGTTCGTGGATCACTCTATTATGGCAAGTGATAGTTCAGGACCAGTACCATTTCAAAGAAGTTTTTGGAGTTGAGTAGAAAATAAACTCTCCGGGCATTGTACATATTCACAGGGTGATTATTATTTGTTAAAAAGATTTGTGGTAGTACAGAAAAAAAATTTTTTCTATCATTTTGGACTTTGAAATAATGGCTCTTAATATTTGGTAGTTAAATAGTAAATAATGAGTATAGATATTGTTATGTGCTAGCATACAGTAATGTTTGTTAGTATGATACTATGGATTTGTTAGTGTATTGTATTGTTAACGTATTGTTAATGTTTTCTTTTCTTTTTTGTATGTTTATTAAAAACTCAATAAAAAAATAAAATAAAAAATAAAAAAGGAAGGGAAACTGAATCCATAGTGTGTGTGAATTTAAGCTGATTATGTTGACCATTGATCCATAGGCAGAAATTCTCTACGGCTGTTTGATCTTTGAAAATAAAAAACAGATCATCTATGTATCTTTTATAACAAATGATATTTGTGAAGAACGGATTTACCAGGGGATCAAGAATAAAAGTTTTATCAAAATTGCACATAAATATATTGGCTACGGAGGGCGCGAAGTTTGAGCCCATGGAAACTCCTTGTGTCTGTAAAAAATAAGAGTGTTCGAACCTAAAAAAATTATATTCAAAACATGTATCTAAGAGATCTAACAAGAAGTCTGAAGGCGGATGATTGTCAACCCGACTGTCAAGGAGGTGTGTGATCAAAGAACAGGCTTCTGCTAATGGAATGTTGGTGTACAAAGATGTTATATCAAGTGTTAAAAGTACTGCATCAGGAGGAACTGGAAAATTTTCTAACAATTGAATGAAATGAGCTGAATCTTTGATATATGAAGGGGAAAGTGTGGCAAACGTGTGAATATGATGATCAATGTATTTTGCTACGGGCTCTAACAGAGAATTGTTCGCGGAGATGATTGGTCTGCAAGGGATGATGTCATCATTCGAAGAGAGTTTATGAACTTTAGGCAGCAAATAAAATATCGGGACTCTAGGATACCTATTAAGCAAGAACCGAAAGGTACTTTCCGTGATGTATTCCATAGCTAACCCTCCCTGTAAGATGGTCGAAATTATGTTGGAGACATGTGAGGTGTGGTTGTGGTCTAATTTCTGATAGCAGTAAGTGTTGGACAACTGGGTCCAAGCTGCTTTGAGGTAATCTTTTTTATCAAGAAGGACCACACACCCTCCTTTGTCAGCCAGTTTTATGACAATTTCTGGATCTTCTCCTAAGTTTTTAAGGAGTTCCATGTCTCTCTGGGACAGATTGAAATCCCTGTTGTACTGGGATTCCAATTTTGCAATGTCACGGGAAACAAGTCTCTTAAAGACTTCGATAGAAGGATTGTCTACATTGGGAGTAAAGGTAGAGCGGGGGGCAAACAACCTGGATTGATCAGACGATTATTTGAAAAATGCTTTTAACTTAAGTAGCCTAACCAATTTGAATACATCAATCTTAGTTTTAAAGGGAGAGTATCGTGGTGTCGGAACGAAACCCAGTCCCAGATCTAACAGTTGTGTCTCTCTTACCGTGAGTCTCCGGCTTGAAAGATTGAAGACCAGGGAAGTGGTTACTTCTTCCTGGTCCGTTTCTGTGGTCTTTGTCCTAAAAAAATCACTCCTGTTATGTGATTTAGAGGTAGTGGCCACCGCTGCACCCGCCCTGTATCGATTAGTTCTAAAGTTGTATGGGTCCCTAGTCTTCTCATCTGCAGATGATTCTGCCAAATCCGAGTCAGTCGTTTCGTAGTCTGTCATTTCCACCGGTCGTCTCCAAGAGACTTGTTTTTGTGTGTTTTGTCTGGCAAATTGCCATCTATATATACGTTCATTTTGATAGTCACTCCTATCTCTATTGAGTTTCTTATTTTTGAACGACATGAGTTCATCCTTGAATGCCTTAAGTTTGGTTTCCATATCAGTGATACTGGAGCGAGTCCCTCCTGTAGCAGAGGTTGCCAATAGTTCCTTCAAGCTGTCGATATCTTTATCTATTACTTCCATTTCCTGGTGGCATTGATCTATAATTAATAATATTAGATCGAAAGAACAACGATCTAGGATGGCAGTCCATCTCTCTAAAAATTCTTTTTTATTCGCAAAGAGCGTGGGCCCTTTAGGCATGCGCAATCCCATAGGTATAATCGATGACTTATAGTACTCTAGGAGAAACGAAGAGTGTAGGTCGATGCGGATACGTTTTTTCTCAAGATATTCAAGTTTACTAATATCTTCATTTACAAAGAGAGGCGTTCTACATCCATCGATTTAACACATTGGTGCCCCATGGGCTGAATACAGAATGGGAACTGTCTGCATTTCTGTAGCTCCGTCTCTATCACATTCTTTATTATCTACGAATATATCCCTTTAAGGACTACTTACAGGGTTCTGAAAAGAGGTCGGAGAATTATAGGTCGGTTATTTTCACATGTTTGTTACTGAAGTATCACTGTATAAATGTAGCATTCACCTGTAAGAAATTAACGCGTGCACACATTGAAAAATACTTTTATGGAGGTGCTATACGCGCCATGAATGTATCGTTAGGTATGTACCTTGTCCTTTTCTCATATATATGCTTAGTGTACTTTTACATGTTTTATAAGGGTTCTTACTATAGCAAATATCATAGTATATATGCGTGTTTCATGTTGTATTCGTAGACTCTTGAGAAAGTTATTTGAAATGTCCATCTACCGGAAGGGCATCGAGAATTTGTCTACAACTGCTTGATGCTGTCCACCGCATGAGAACCTGCTGATGGAATGGATATATTTTGCTTCCCGACGATCATATTGCGGACGGCACTTACAGCCGATATAGCTTTACAGTTCACCCAGTGACTTCTTACTGTGGACTACAACACCAACATTCTGTTTTATTGCTGTTACATACTAGCATTGGAGGATTGAACTGGGGAGTTTGTTCGGGAAAAATTTGTGATATATTTTTGATATATTTTTTGCGAGGTTCTCATGTGTGCATGTTTGGATGTGTGAGGGGTATATATATATATATATATATATATATATATATATATATATATATATATATATATATATATATATGTATATATGTATATATAGGTATATATATATATATATATATATATGTATATATGTATATATAGGTATATATAGGTATACTGGATAAAACTTTGAATAGTATATACACCACAATACGTTCTTAAAGATACCTCACCATATTTGGACACCAGCAATTTGACAGATATGTGGAATGGGGAGGAATTTTCCTTTTCTGTCTTGCCCATGACACATCACTAATGACAGGCAGCTCAGACATCCAGATGATACATTTTCCTGGATCTGGCCTTATCCCTGTAGGGATCTTCCCATGACATTTTCATTTTGCATTTTAAAAATTCTTCTTAAACACAAAGCATGATACCAGACTCCTTTATTCATTTCAGAATGAGAAAAAGTCCTTGCTCATGTTACTTTTGTACAAATTAAAAATAAGAATGTCATTCATATAGCACAGACTCCTTTCCAAGCCCTAGGGCAGGTGTGCCTGAGGGGGCACTCAGAGCCCTCTCTATGGGCATGTGCACTGTCACCCCAGCACAGAGTTCACCCCACTCCTCTACCCAGCAGCCCAATGAGAGCACTTCCTCCCTCCCCCTAACACAGTTTCCTCATAATTTCTGGGGGCCCCCCCACACACACACACATAACAACCAGCCCACACAGACTGCCCTAGAACTATGGAATGCAAGCAAGGAGCTACCAGACAACTGGGCAGAACCACACAATTCTCTACCTCCTGGCCAAGAACAACCATGGCCTGTGTGGAAAGCTTTAAATAGACTGCATGCAGGGGTAGGAAGCTCAAGGGCTAATCTGAGAAAGTGGGGTTTCCCTGTAGATGACAGCCTGTGTGAATGCGGAGAAGTACAAACTATCTCCCATATGATACAATGCACACAATGCCCCTCAACGTGCACGGAGGACTTTATGTTGGCAAGAGGAAATGCTGTTGATGTGATATGATATTGGGCGGATGTCATCTTGCCCTTTTAAATTATATTTTGTTTTTTGATGGGATCATGATTCATGTAAAGATATCTTCTCAATCAGTCAGCCTCATTAGCAGCAGTTTATATCCTCAGATCTTTTGAGGTAGAGACAGAAAAAACACGACTCCAGTCCTTGGCTGACAAACGATACTAATGCCTTCTCTTTATTCAGGCAGAGAGTCTCAGAAACGAAACTTAGGCAAGCATTGTATACCAGAAACGAAACTTAGCAGAGACAAAACTGAGGGCATACAGCCAATCAGAAGTGTCAGAGCCCAAATAAGGAGAATACTTTTTCACTATTCTACGCATGCAAGCAAAGAGGCTTTTGGTTACAAAATGTGTCAGAGACAGCCTGACAGAACCCAGATGGATTCCTACATGTCCTCCTTTTTCATTTAAATTTGAGAGAGGGACGGCTAATCATACCCCTGCATGTCATCATATACATCATCACTGTCCTCCTGGACATCGTACCCCTCCTGACTCATGGTACTTTGTTCCGGAGGGTGATACCTCATTGAGTACAATTGCCGTCGTGCAAAACTCGATGTCTCCCTTCTACGCAGTGGACATGTGTTACACATAGAAATAAGATTAGGAATACAAGTAATGCAAAAACACAAAGGTATAAGGCAGATAATAATAATAAACCCATAAAAGAAAACTTGTCTAAGGACAGACAAATCAGGCAACCAAGAAGTCACCCAATCAAAGAGATTAACATCAGTGCGTACATTGTTAATAATGCTCTCCTGTAAATTCCGAAGTTCTTTCTCAATAGTATTATTCAGATCCTGGAATTTTACCCGACATCCCTGGTTCCCGACCAGTTTACAAAATCCTCCGGATTTTGCTAACAGGTAATCTATGGCCAGTCTGTAAGGTAAAATAACCCAATGCTGCACATTGATATTGTCCTGGATGGAAATTCGTGGCAACTCCATTAAAAAAGAACCACATGTTAGGATCCTTGATTTGCCATCCATTGCAAATTGAACCACTATCTATAGCAGAATAATCAGGAGTAAACATAGGAAATACATCATATATATCTTCAATAGTAGTGTTAAACAAGGTATAATTAAGCTTATAAGAACTGTTATAACTACCCCATAACCAAAAATAATCATGACAACCCGTATAATTGCCTACATTCTGCAAAACCCTTTTTGCTTGAGTCCAGTGCTTCCATTTACTATTCCAGACTCCAGAACTATGACAGCAGAAACAAAGTCCTTTAGTGTATTTCTTGAATGTCATGCTTCGCCAGCGGGTGTTGTTAAATTGTTCTGGAGGATTAGAGAAGAGTGTAGACCTATCAAGATGTTGCAAATGTCCAATAACCAGCTCAGGTGTGTTGAACAATGCCGGAAGAAAGGCCATTTGAGACACTGCCAGTGGATGCTCATAGTATAACGTTGCATTCTTACCATGAACCTCAAACATATAGTTAGCATGACGAATCCAAAAGTTGGGGTTGCCCCCATGAGGCATTGTTCTTACAGCTGGAAGCACAGTAAGAAAGAAAAGAACAAATGTCAGCGAATTTAGTCTACTGGTGAACCACCATCCTGGAGCTGAGTAACCTTCTTCTCTCTCCATGGACGGATCGCTCGAGCAGGAATCCACACAGGTCCTGAGGTTGTAGAAACCGCTGCGTATCCTCGTCCCCAGGTGATTAGAGGTACAGGACCCTTCCACTCAGGATCGGGTTGCTGCCGATAAACGACCAATGGCTTAGGAAGACACTCCTCGGTCCTGAAATGCAATTCGACTGGAGAGTGTGACCTGTTATGGGGAGCAAGAAGAAAATTAAGAGTATACAGTACTTTAGCAACAGCTGTAGGTATTTCAGCCACAGGAACCCCTCTATCTCCCACTTGCTTGTGCAACAAATTTTTGAATGTCAGGTGGGCTCTTTCAACAATCGCCTGTCCAGTCGAGTTATAGGGTATTCCATGGGTTAGCTTAATGTCCCACTGACGGTAAAAGTCCTGAAAGGCAGAAGAAACATATGATGACCCATTGTCTGTCTTAAGGCTTCTAGGTTTACCCATTGCCACAAACGAACGAATGCAATGTTGTATAACATGTCTGGATGTTTCACCCCGTAAGGGTGTAGCCCATATAAATCCAGAGAAGGTATCAACAGTCACATGTAACTTAGAAAGCGGAGCCAAAGCAGGTACTTGCGTGACATCCATCTGCCATAGCTGATTAGCTTCTGTTCCTCGAGGATTAACAGCATCAAATGGCAGGAATATAGGAGACTTCGTACAGGAAGCACAGGATGACACAATGTCTCTAGCCTGTGACATAGGAATGGAAAATCGTTTATGCAAAACCTTAGCAGATTGATGAAACATTGCATGACTGTCAATGGGGTTGTCAAAGAGAGAGAAAACCTCAGCAGAGTCCCGGAGAGCAGAATCTGCTCGTGCATTGCCCTCCGTCAGATAACCTGGGATCCTTGTGTGAGAGCGTATGTGGGCAATGAAGAATGGGACCGTACGGTTAGAAAGAAAACCTTGAAGCTGTTGGAATAAAGCAAAAAGATCCCTATCCATCGATGGAGACAAATAAGCTTGCGCTAAAGTAAAGACAAGGCGGTAAACATATTGAGTATCCACAATCAGGTTAAAAGGCACATCAGAAAACGTAGAGAAAGCAAGTATGACCGCTGCCAGTTCCGACCGCTGGGCCGATGCTTGAGGTCCTGTAAAAACAACCTCCCATTCCCCAGTAGGACCCTGCCATGTAAGGACTCCACGGGAGGGGGAGCCATCCGAGAAAAGAGTAATGGCATGCAAGATAGGTTGCATGCAAAGCGGGGATGACAGGGAGTAAGAAGTGAGATTCAGCAAGGTAAACCGCTTATCCTTGGGGGGGGTTAAATTTAACTAGTCCCACAAAGTCCGCCATGGCCACCTGAAATGCCTCAGAATGCTGTAGCAAGGCGGTTAGCTGATCCTGCGAAAAAGGAAAACAAACAAAGTCAACGTCATAGCCAGTCAAATGCTTTGCCCTAGTACGGCATTTGAGGAAAAGATCAGCAATCGCATCAGGCAGGCGATAACAGTTTTTCGAGGGAGTGTGCGCCAAGTGTAGCCATTCCACGATGGCCACCTTCTGAGCGTTGACAGGCACGAACAAAACCGCAGTGGGCAGCCTCGGTGTGGGAAGAAGAGCGCATGCCAGCGCAATGGTGCCTGAGGGCACCCGATCCACAGCGATGGTATGCAGCTTTTCGTTGAGGCGTTGAAGAGCTGCACGCATCTCCGTTGTGCAGGGAATGATGTCCGCTGGAGAAGTGTGTCCAGAAAGAGCAGCAAAGAGTGGTGACAGTTCCTCCGTGCTCAGGGCCAAGAATGGACGGGCCCAATTTATGTTCCCTAGCAATTGTTGCAATTGTACAAGAGTGAACTGCTCTGGAATAGCTATTGTTGGCAATAGCGGAGTTGAAGCTGTAGCTGAGAGCCTATGTCCCAGATATTGGAATGGATACATCCGCTGCACTTTTTCAGGAGCTATGATCAAGCCCGCTTGTTGCAAAATGTCTGCTAGGTCCTGCAGGTGTTTCTCCGTGACTTGTGGACCATGCAATAAAATGTCATCTGTGTAATGATAGACTTTAACCTCTGGATGACGTTGCCTGAAAGGTTTCAAAGCCATGTTCACAAAATGTTGGCATAGAGTCGGCGAGTTGGCCATACCCATAGGCAAGACACACCATTCAAACCGTTGAGTAGGATGTTCATTATTGTATACTGGCAATGTAAATGCAAATTTGTCTCTGTCTTGTGGCGCTAGCAAGATTGTATAAAAACAGTCCTTCAAATCTATGACCATGAGTTGATGATCTTCCGGAATCATGTTCGGATTAGGAAGTCCAGATTGTAGAGGTCCCATTGGCAAGATGTGCTCATTAACTTTTCTCAAATCATGCAACAATCTCCATTTTCCAGACTTCTTTTTCACCACAAAAATCGGAGAGTTCCAAGGACTAGTGGTTGTTTGAATATGTCCCAGATTTAATTGCTCCTGTACAAGGGCCTCCGCCGCTTGGAGCTTTTCTCTTGAGAGCGGCCATTGATCCGTCCACACTGGCGGGGTGTTTTTCCATTGTAGTGGAAGTGCATGCAACGGCGCTGCAGGGGAGGCCCGTATCAAAAATTTGTCTGCAAGGTACACCCTGTTTTAGCCAGGAGATCCCGGCCCCACAGAGTAATAGGAATATCCATAATCAGGGGGTGAAGAGAAACTTTTGTTCCCCCTGAGGTCTCAAAGACGATTGGATGAACACTTTGCTGTGCTGGCTCGTACCCGCCCACCCCATAAACTTCCCTACAGGGGCGGACGGCCCATCCAGTCGGCCAATCTTTTTTTGCCACCACTGAAATATCGGCTCCTGTATCGACCAATCCAGACACTGAACGTCCACCCATAAGCAGCGAGCGGGTCGGTCTATCCTCGGTGATTTGTATCACCGCCATAGCCGCTGTTACGTCCCCTCCTGGGATGGAGTTGCAGTGGTCCCTAGTGGGAGCAGATGAAGGCGTCCTACAGGTTGTCCCTTAGGCAGGGTGAGATGTTGCGTGGCTGAAGCAGGGATGACCATTTCTTGGTGACCCAATGTAACTGACCCTGCTGCAATGTGTACAGAAGCGGGTAAGGCGTCTGGGCAAGGAAGAACGATGCCTATCATGCCCTGGGGAATAATATCATCAACCATTGTGAGAAGAGCCTCCACGCACCCTGGCATAGTAAAAGTACAGTCCTTAGATAACCTCAATAAATGCCCTTCTTTTAGAGGATGGTTTTTTCTATATCGTGAAATCATTTCTTGGGCAAGTTCCATATCTTCTTCCATCTCTTGCAAAACCTCCTCTATTGCCTCTTCACTGACCTCTGGTAGCCCTATTATTTTGCCTGGGCCCGAGCCTGGCCCGCACTCCCATTTCCCTGCTGCTGTGGAGAAAAGTCAGAGTCTTTGTGCTGAGCAGCTGAGGGGTTGGCATTAGGATTTGAGCGGCACTGATTGGCCCAATGGTACCCTTTCTGGCAAATGGGACACTTCCTTGAAGGGCGTGCTGCCTGCTTTTGAGAGAAGCGACATTGTGCTTTAAAATGCCCTTCTTTCCCACAGCCAAAACACCGTTTATTTTGAGCCTGAGTTGTGGGCAATTGAACTGCAGCTGCCAGAAGTTGAGCCTTGTAACTGTGAGTCCCCACATTTTGACAAACTTTCATCATGTCTGCTATAGATGTTCCTGGCCTAGCATAAACAGCTGTCAGAGCCCCTTTACAATCCTCATTGGCATTTTCAAAAGCCAGTTGTTTCATGAGCATTTCCCGTGCTGGCACATTTTCCACCTGGCGGCTGAGAGCAGTCATGAGTCTGTTAATGAACTCAGTGTAATCCTCTTTAGGGCCCTGCCTAATTGCTGCAAATCCAGCAACTGAGCTATCCCCTTTGGAAGGAATCTTACTCCAGGCGCGCATGACTATCTGAGCAATCTCTCCCAGCTGGGCATCAGTGAGTGCCAACTGCTGTGTGGGGTTGGCAAAATTTCCCTCCCCACATAACATATCCATTGTGAGTGCAGGGCGTGTATGGTGTACCTCCCAAGCCACATCCCTCCACTCCTGCAAGCAGAGCATTGCTTCTGCAGGAGGCAGGAGTGCTTTAATCATCTGTTTCCAATCCACTGGTAGCAATTTTTGAGAAGCAATGGCTTCCAACAAAGCTTTCGTAAAAGGTGCATTAAACCCATAGTCACGTATGCTGACTCTTAGTTCCTTCACATATTTGTAATGGAGGGTTTCATATCTATCTGGGACTGCCGGTGCATTGCCCACAGCCGGAGCCCCCCTTATCACTGGGTATATCTCAGGAGATTGCACGTCCAGCACAGCTGACGTTAAAGCAGCAGGAAAATGTGTCTTTGTAGGGCTAAAAATGCTTGATTGTTGCAAGGCAGGATATAATGTCCCATCTCCATTTCCACCTCCACCCCCATCAGGGGGCTGTTGTTTCTCATATGATGGAGGGGCAGTTGCCATGGCCCCCCTTTATCTGGAGGCAAAAGCTGTGGGAGGGGGCCATCAAGTCTTTGAGACAATAAAATATTTTTTGGAGTAAGTCTCTGAAGGCAGTCTCTAATTTCCTCCCATGTGAATAATATTGATCTAGAAATTCCATTATGCTTCTGCATTTCTCTCCCGATCTGTTTCCACTGTTTTAAGTCCAGACCTTCATATTTAAACCAAGGACAGATTTTTTCTATAGCTTTAACTAGCTTTTGTATCTCCTGTTCATCAGCCTTTCGCCCATTGTCATGCAAAAGATCTGAGATATCTCTACAAAGTTCCTGCATTTGCGAAGAAAGCACACACCCCATTTTCCACTCACCCTGTTGTAATTCTCAAGCGCTCGATTGGACCTTTCCTCTGGTCGGACCTGTTGGTCGGAGGTGAATGAAGACCTTGTCCCCGGTCGATGAGGTGTTAATTGCTGAAGCAGAGTTCAAAACATTCCTTTGAATTTCATTCAATTGGCCTCACCACGGAGCACCACTTGATGGGATCATGATTCATGTAAAGATATCTTCTCAATCAGTCAGCCTCATTAGCAGCAGTTTATATCCTCAGATCTTTTGAGGTAGAGACAGAAAAAACACGACTCCAGTCCTTGGCTGACAAACGATACTAATGCCTTCTCTTTATTCAGGCAGAGAGTCTCAGAAACGAAACTTAGGCAAGCATTGTATACCAGAAACGAAACTTAGCAGAGACAAAACTGAGGGCATACAGCCAATCAGAAGTGTCAGAGCCCAAATAAGGAGAATACTTTTTCACTATTCTACGCATGCAAGCAAAGAGGCTTTTGGTTACAAAATGTGTCAGAGACAGCCTGACAGAATCCAGATGCATTCCTACAGTTTTTAGATGTGTTAATTTTAGCTTTGAATGGTATTGGGTGCTGCGATGGCAGTGGTTAATAAGCTCGCCTTGTTAGCTGGAAGGCTGGCAAGTCAGCGGTTCGAGACCCGGGTACTGCATGACGGATTGAGCACCTGTCTCTATTCCAGCTCTTGGGGAAATGTTTTTTGCAGTTTCTTCTGCAAAAATCCTTTCAAACCAGAACAATTCCTAACACAAAATTATTATTATTGTATGTTATTATATGCTGGTGGTGCATTTGACATGAATAAAGAAAGTACAGAACAGCAATTATGGAAGGTGGGAGGAAGTTCTGGAAGATGCTGACCAATGTTTCCCAAAATTGGACTTCTATTTCCAGAGCAGCGGCTCAAGTGGTTAAGACACTGACTGGAAGGCAGAAAGTCAGCAGTTCAAAACCCGAATGCTGCAGGACGGAAATGAGCTCCCGTCTCTATCCCAGTTCCTACCAACTTAGCAGTTCGAAAGCAAGAAATTGCAAGTAGATAAATAGGGACCACTTCAGTGGGAAGGTAAACAGTGTTCCGTGCACTTCAGTGTCTAGGCATGCCAAACACATGTCCACAGAAACATCTGCAAACGCAGACAGCACTGTCTCTTCAGCTACAAACAGAGATGAACCTGAGTTGGATACGACTGGCTTTTCAGCAAGGGTGACCTTTAACTTTAAGTCAGTACATTGACTGATCAGTGCTTTGGGAAATTGACTTAGGCTTCTGGGAATTGAAATGCAAGAAGCAAATGTTGGGGAACACTGATGTAAACCAAGATGGTAACCTTTACATACTTTACCACTTGATGAATAGCTATGAAAACCTTCCCACCTCCCACCCACCCCTCATGCAGCCAGAGGGTGCTCCAGCTGTTCTTCTACATCAATTACCAGAAGTCCTGATCAGCAGGTGTGCTGACTTGGGCTTCTGAAGCACCAAAGTTGGTCACCTCTGAGCCAGACTTTGTCTACTACCGTGATGGCGAACCTTGGCACTCCGGATGTTCTTGGACTTCAATTCCTAGAAGCCCCCGTGAATCCACACAAATGGTGTTACTGTGATTCTTCATCTGGCCAGCGCCGGCCTCGTCACTCCTGGAAGCGGAAGTAAAACACGCCTGTACAGAGGAAGGGTTAACCCAGAAGAGCCTTAACCATACGGGCGCATTTTACTTCCGCTTCTAGGAGCAACGAGGGCGGCGGCGTGGGCTGGATGAATCGCAGTAAACCCATTCGTGTGGATTCACGGGGGCTTCTGGGAATTGAAGTCCAAGAACATCTGGAGTGCCAAGGGTCGCCATCACGGGTCTACTACGAAGCTAAGATAACAAAAAAAAAACAAAGGAACCTTGGATGGGCGGAACCGTAAAAGACCGGGCGGGGCAAAATAACGCTAATCAAAGCATGACTGAGGGTGAAGCATGGAGGTATAAAACAGATGACATGACGTCATAAACTTGAAGCCGACTAATCTGACAGTCCGCCATGTTAGTTGGCCCAAAACATTGCCTTATGGTGCTTTGTGTGGAGTCGTGAAAGTAGATCGCGGTTTCCCCTTTAATATCAGTGGGTGAGGGGTTGCGATCCCCCTCTCCGCTGGCTCCCCTGGGGTTGGGAGGTTTGGGGGGACAAAAGGGGTCTGTCTCCCCAACCCTCCTGAACCCAGGGGACCCAGCGGAGAGGGGGAATCCCTCTAACACCCCCATATTATAGAGAATAAAGCAAGCGATTTCTTCTCTTTAACAACGGGGTGTTTGGGGTGTGTGGATTCGTTCCCCTCTCCTGGCCCTCTGGGTTTGGAAGGGTTGGGGGGACAAAAGGGGTCTGTCCCCCCAACCCTTCTGGACCCAGGAGACCCGGGATGGAGGATCGATTCCACCCCCCCTCCAACATTCCGTTGTTGAAGAGAAGAAACAGCTTGGTTTCTTCTCTTTAATAAGGGGTATCCTGCGGGGGGGATCCCCTCTCTGCCGGGTCCCCTACCTCTGGAAGGATTGGGGGGACAGACCCCTTTTGTCCCCCCAACCCAAGGAACCCAGGAAAGGGGATCAATCTACCCCCCTCCAACACAAGAAGCAATCGTAAACGGTAGACTGCTAATGTTTTGGTCCACCTAATATGGCGGCAGGCCACGCCCACTGGCTTCAAAAAACTTACAGCATGAAGCCTGTATTGCTATCTCCTGTTTTTTTTATACCTCCATGGGGTGAAGCTTGAAGGAACTTTTTTTAATGACGTCACCCCCCTCTCGGGCAAGAAGGAGAGGGCGGGGCCACAATCCTGCCCAAGAGAGGAAGAAGCGTCGCGCGATTTCAAAACTGACGGTTAGGAATTGGGTGGAACGAAGTGGGCGGAAAGCGAGAGGTCACGTGGCTTCCTCCGCCCGCGCTGGATGCTTTTGTTTGGTTGGAGTGGAGCCCCTTTTCCGGCGCTGGCCAATCGCGTGAAGCCTAGGGGGTTGCTACGGCTTTTCCACCACTGGCTCCCGCTGCTGGGCAGGAATTAGGGAGGGGTGTGTGCCCTTTGGTTACTATGGTAGCGGCGCAGGTAGAGTAAGTTCAGGTAGGCAGGGATACTATACTACGGAGGAGGAGGAGGTATTCCCTCGCTTGGCGTGTCGCTTGGCTGTTGGCTCTGTGGGGAGCGGCTTTAGCCAAAGAGTTTGCGAGACTCACAAGAAAAGGGTTCTGGCCACCAACGTACGTATTTTTTCCTTGCCAGCTTGTCTAATTAATCTGAATGCTTGCATCTTGCTTCATTGTCATCCTCCCAGGATCTCAGCCAAGCTTTACAAGAGATTTTTTTTAAAATAAATACTGATGATGACTGCAGTGGCTAAGACGCTGCCTGGAAGGCAGCAGGTCAGCAGTTCAAGACCCAGGTACTGCATGACGGTTTGAGTGCCTGTCTCTGTCCCAGCTCCTGCCAACCTAGTAGTTTGAAAGCAATAAATTGCAAGTAGATAAATAGGGACCACTTCGGTGGGAAGGTAAACAGCGTTCCATGCGCTCCGGTGTCTAGTCATGCCTGCCACATGACCACAGAAACATCTTTCGAGCAAGGGAAACCATATTTCGAGCAAGGGCTTTCGAGCAAGGGAAACCTTTATAATAAGGTGTCAGAAATTATTCTGGGTTGAAATGATTTTTGCTGGAGGAACTCCCCTCAGGGGACGCCCCAATGAGGCTCCTTTCATGTCCTCAAGATCTTTTCTCACCGAAGTAGTCCCTGGTTATCTACTTGCAATTTCTTGTTTTCGAACTGCTAGGTTAGCAGGAGCTGGGACAGAGACGGGCACTCAAACCGTCATGCAGTACCTGGGTCTCGAACTGCTGACTTGCCGGCCTTCCAGCTAACAAGGCGAGCTTCTTAACTGCTGAGCCACTGTAGACCCTTGATAAGTTCTACTAAGAGTTAATAAGTAACAAGATACACAGTACTGTACTTGTGTAATAAAAATTTCATGCCCGAAATTATGAGCTGAAGGGATTTTTGCTGGAGGAACACCACTCGGGATGCCCAAATGAGGCTCTTTTCATGTCCCCAAGATCTGTCGTGCAGCACTCAAGTATTGAACGCTGACCATCCAAGCTCAGCATGTTAACCACAAAGTCACTGCAGTGCTGCGTTACTTGTGTAATAGCCAGGTTATTGGGGCTGAGTGCTTGAAGGCCACTTAAGTCATAGTGGAAATAGCCTCCCTCATCTGCGTTTCCTCTTATAAGAATTGTTAGTTTATTGATTCTAACATTCTAATTTGCAGCAGGTCTGCTTTAAGTAAGAGCGACTTCTCACCCTGTTGTGTATGCATGAATTCATCCCCCACCGCACGCAACTCAGCTGCCAGCTATAGCGCAGCTGAAGGAGCTCAGCCCATGTGGCTCAAATCACCCAATCAGCAACAAGCGCGGGAAACTTTCCCGCCACAGGTAAACTTTAGTCAAACCTTAGTCAGGTACACAGTATGTCCCAATGACGTCACTGCTACTGCAACCAATGGGCGCCCTGTACTGTATGATATATAAGGAGCTGCGTCTCCAACATTTTGCCATGTACAGATTGACCATGCTGCAATAAAGAAGTGTTTGGCCCGCCTGCTGGCTCCGTGTGCAATCAATCTGCCTACATCAAATTGGCCATGAAGGTGGGATAATGGCTTCCCACAGGGTTACCCTCGCTCCGTTTGACACCTCCAAGCCCGAGTCATAGGACCTCTACGAGGAACAGTTCCTGTATGCGATGGACGCGGAGAACATCGAGGGCGAAGCGCAGAGACGAGCCGGCCTACTGGCTCAGTGCGGGTTGCCAACCCTGGAACTGGCGAGGAACCTCCTGATGCCAAGGGGCCTCAAGTCGGTGCCCCTCGCCAACATCCTCGCTGCGCTGTGGGCACATTTCCGCCCAAAGGTGTCCATGTTCCCGGCAAGACTGGCCTTTCACCGGCGCGACCAGCAGCCTGGAGAGAGCGTGGTGGAGTTTGTCACCGCGTTGAAACTGGCGGCCGTTCCTTGCTGGTGGGGAAACTTCCTGGCCGAGGCGTTGCGAGACAGTCTCCTACTCAGCCTGCGGGATGAGGAAGCCCAGCGGAGACTGTTGGTCCGGGACGAGGACATCACGTTTGAGCAGGTCCTGCGGGCTGCCCAGGCTGCAGAGGTGGTAAAGGACAGAGTGTGGGCGTGCTGGGCGAGAACTGCAGCCTCCGGAAACCCGTCGTCTGCCGTGCAGGCCCACAGCTGCTCGTCTCGCAGGGAGCGAGAACCGAGAGCCGCGGCAGTCGGCGCCACGTCCTCGTCAGACCTCAGCAAGAGTGAGAGCGAACCCAAGGTCCAGAAGGTGCGGAAAAGGCCTTCCGAGAGGAGAGACACCACCAAAGCAAGCCGACACTGTGAGGAGTGCGGGGGCACACACAACCGGAGGAAGTGCCCCTTCAAGAAGGCAGAGTGCCACAACTGCGAGCGTTTGGGCCACATCGTGAAGGTGTGCAGACAATGCAGAAGCCAAGACCCTGACCGGACCAGCCGCCACGGCCGAAAGGACAACGCCATCCGGAAGGTGTATGTGGGAGACACAGTGGTGAGACGTGTGTCAGACCGGTGCACCCATTTTTTGTTAAGGTACTGTTGCAGGGGGTCCAGGTGAAGATGAAGGTGGATTCAGGGACTGCCTATAGTCCCTCTATAGTCTCGCAGACCAAGTTTCTGTGAATACTCCCTAGGGACCGCCCCAAACTGAGAGCCCTCAAAACGAACTTGAGGGATGTTCAGGGAAATTACATCCCAATCCTGGGGGTGGGGGACTTCACCGTCCGTTTCAAAAACTTCACAAGGAAGTTGCCCTTAGTGGTCCTTAAGGGGGGTCCAGTTGTCTCCTGGGAACCCAGTGGTTTGAACTGCTGGGCTTTGCATTGACTGGAATCAATGCCGTCCGAGGTGACCCCATCCAAGATGTGTGCAACGCACACCCAGCGGTCTTCGAGAAAGGATTTGGGGAGTACAGGGGGCCTCCTGTGGACTTTGATATTGACCCTTCCGTTCGGCTTGTACGCCTCAAGCTGAGAAGAGTGCCTTTTGCACTAAAGGACAAAATAGAAGTGGAATTGGACAAACTGGTGGGTCAGGGGATTCTGGTTCCGGTGGACTCCACTAATTGGGAGACACCGATTGTAACTGCATTGAAATCTAACTGGGAGGTTAGGATTTGTGCTGATTACAAGTGTACTATCAACAAGGCTATTCGCCCCAATGCCTACCTGGTGCCGGTAGTTAGCTACTTGTTGGCCAGGTTACACAGGGGCAAATGCTTTGCGAAGCTGGACCTAGCGCAGGCTTACCAGCAGTTAACAGTCACACCTGCAGCCGCAGCTGCCCAGACAATAGTTATGCACAAAGGTGCGTTTAAGGTGACACGCCTCTAGTTCGGTGTGAACTCAGCTCCCGGAATATTTCAGGCGCTTGTACTACTTAAGGGTCTCCCAGGGTGTTGCCATACTTTGATGATGTATTGATAACAGCTGGGAATGAGTCAGAGTTAGCCCAGAGGTTAGACCGGGTGCTGTCTGTGTTTGAGAGGGCTGGGTTATGCCTGAGAAGGGACAAGTGCATATTCTCTGCAAATGAGGTAGAGTTTCTGGGATTTCGGATCACCCCCGACGGGGTAAAGCCCTCAAAATCCAAGGTTACGGCCGTTCAGGATGCCCCCACACCAGCCTCTAAAGCGGAGATGCAGTCGTTCCTGGGGCTCCTAAATTTCTACCATTCCTTCCTCCCACGGAAGGCTTCTGTGGCAGAGCCATTACACCGCCTGCTGAAAAAGGATGCAGTCTGGCGGTGGGGGGAGGCTCAAGAGCGAGCAATAAATGAGTTGAAGCAGCTCCTCTTCAGGGGCAATATTAACTCATTTCGACCCCAAGAAGCCCATAGTGCTTGTTTGTGATGCCTCACCGGTGGGGCTTGGGGCTGTTCTCTGCCATGGGCTCGCCCTCACGATCATCGCAGGGACCACTTCTTGTATGACAGGGAGTTCACTATTGTCACAGACCACAAGCCCCTCCTGGGGTTCTTTGTCACGACCAAGCCCACCCCACAGATCTTGTCTCCTAGAATGTTATGGTGGGCAATCTTCCTAAATGCGTACCAGTTCACACTGGTACATCGCCCCGGGAAAGACATCGCTCACACGGATGCACTTTCCAGGTCTCCCCTCCCGGAGCTGGAAGAACCCGAGTGCGAGGTTGAGCAAGAGCACCAGGTGCTGTTCATCGAGTCCCTAGAATCGCCCCCGATTGTGCCTGCGGATATCACCACCCAACGTAGATAAGGATATTGAACAGTTGGTGGGTGCGTGTGAGAGTTGCCAACTCTCACGGCCTGAGGAGCATAGGCTACCCCCTAGGGAGTGGGACACAGCCCAAGGAACGTGGTCGAGGGTCCACGTGGACTTTGCAGGGCCCTTCAAGGGGACAATGTCCCTACTTGTGGTTGACACATTCTCGAAATGGCTTGAGGTCATTTCAATGCAAAACACGTCCTCCGCTGCCACAGTCAAACACCTAAGGAAGGTGTTTGTATGTTTCGGCCTGCCCGACATGTTAATTTCGTATAACGCATCCATTTTCATATCCGCCAAATTCGAGGAGTTCCTCAAGCGGAATGCAATCAGACATGTCACCTCTGCCCCTTTTCACTCTGCCACGAACAGCCAAGTAGAGCGCCTGGTCCGCACCACAAAGGACGCACTAAGGACGATGGGTCCGGGGGACCTGGAGCTACAGCTCTGCCAATTCCTCATGTGCTATAGGGTCACCCCGCTCAAGTCTCCTAATGTGGAGCTCCTAATGCAGAGAAGAATCTCAATGTTTGACCGCTTGGATCCTTCTAGGGTGGAGGATAGGGGTACGAACGTGTCGGTAGAGTAGAGAAAAGTGTTTGGGGCAGGCGACCCGGTCTACTGCAGGAACTATGTGAGCTCAGGGCCAGCGTGGGTACCTGGGGAGGTGGTGGAACAGACTGGGCCAGTATCATACTAAGTCATAACAGAGTCAGGATTACTGTGGCGGAGACACGCTGATCAGCTCAGGAAAAGGGTCATGGAAGCCACTCGGGGGAGTGATCCAGAGGAACCCACCAGGGGGAGTGATTCAGAGGAATTAACGTTAGGGTTACTCCCCACCCACTTAACCAAGGGGGGAATACAGGACTCAGCATGGCAGGCTGCATAGGGCCACGGGAGTCGGTCTCCCAACCTGGGATGAGGACCCCCAGTTTGAATTTTTGTTTCAGGATGAAGGGAGTTTTCGCGAGTGTTCCCACCACTCGTCCCAGTGAGCAGCGGGGTTTTGAGTTCTCCCAACGGTCCCCTCATCCTTCCCATTTCAGAGACACTGCGTCTCCACCGTTTTGCCATGTACAGATTGACCATGCTGCAATAAAGTGTTTGGCCCGCCTGCTGGCTCCGTGTGCAATCAATCTGCCTACATCAAACACCCACACCTTACTTTTAATTGCGGTAACCAACTGGCAAGACAACATTTGATTTTTTCTTGACATAGGTTCTACTTTTCTTCTATTTACAATGGCTGCTGCTGGATAACAATTGGAGGAGAGTCGAAGACAAATTCAGGTGCCTTGTCCAAATGGCTGTTTGATGGCTTTTCCTTCTTTCTTAGCCAGCTTCCTTGGTAGAATGGCTGCTGGGCAAGAGATATCACTAAAATGGCATGGAAGATAAATAAGTTTGGTTAGGTACAGTGGTGGGCTCAAAAAAAATTACTACCATGTTGTGTTTTGGGATCAAGGAGACAGCGGAGGCTTGATTCATGAAGAGGCAATAGGGCAAGATAGCCCGGTCGGAGTTTATTAGGAATAACAGCACAAAGACATTCCAGAGAAGAGTATGCAATATATTCTTATTGGTTACCTGCGATAACATAAGGTTACTTAATTGGCTAAATATCAGCATGTCGGCCTCGTGCTCACCTTGCTAATTGGACAAAAGCTGTGTGCTAGCTGAATGACTGCGTGCCATCCCTGGGCATAGTGGGGAGGGCCAAAAGCCTTGAGTCAGAGGCCCAAACTGGGGCCTCTAAGTTACGGCGTAAAAACAGATGAGGTAAGGAGAACGATCACCCACGATTTATGACCATGGTTTGCCATTAGCCACAGCGATCGTGCTGTGAACCTCCTCACATCTTCCCCCTTCTGTTTTTAAGAAGCTTATAAGCATAATAAATTTGGTCCTTGCGTGCACGAGGCCGGAAGCGAAATCCTTGCAGGCAGGTGGCTAGCAACGAAGGTATGCATTGAATAAAGCAACAGGCAGTTATCAGAATGGCAAGAATAATTAAACCATACTGCAGGATGATCCGTACCCAAGCTCCGTTGGGAAGCCAGGACCAAAGAGTGCTCCACCACGAAGGCAGAGGGTTTTGCTTAATATCAGAAACAATTTTGGTTAAAGAATCCAATTGGTTTTGTACCTTATTAGAATTATCGGATAAGTTAAAGCAACACATATTATGCACAGACTCACAACCTTGATGATGCAACATCAGCAAATAATCGATCGCAGCACGGTTATCTAAAATGGCGTTGCGAAGCTGAAATTGCTCCCTGTTCAGGAGGCTAATAGCTTGGGAAGTGTGATTAATGGCTTTTACAAATGCTCAAGCAAGCTTTCCAAGCTGCCTTGCATTCCCGGCTGCCAGGCCAGGCACGCCAACAAGACTGATGGCTAAGGATGTGTACTCGGCCTGGGAAAGCACCTTAACAGTGCTATCGCAATCAGAGGGTAACTGCTCAGCGGCAGTACCCCGGGTGATGCGTTTGTGGGCGGGACGCTGATGGACCAGCGTAGTGCGGTTGGGCAAAGCAACAATCATACGACTAAGGCAACAAGTGGTTGTAGAGAGGTTAGCAGGAATATAGTTCCAAGTTCGTGACCCACAGGTCCAGAACCACCCAGAAGGCAACAGAATGTGCTGAAAGTTAAAATGAAGGTCCTCTGTTTCTCTCCCGGTGCAATTAAGGCCGCGACCGGGCTGGAAACAGCGAGGCTTTGACTTATGTTGAGTACAGTTCACAACCCTGGC
Source organism: Bradypodion ventrale (assembly GCA_035047345.1). Classification (NCBI taxonomy): domain Eukaryota; kingdom Metazoa; phylum Chordata; class Lepidosauria; order Squamata; family Chamaeleonidae; genus Bradypodion; species Bradypodion ventrale. The sequence goes on along the minus strand of JAWDJE010000010.1, from coordinate 19,601,441 downwards.
ACATTTACTAGCATTACTAACAGCTACAATAGGAGTATAGAGAGACAGGGCATCAAAGGGCAGCCTTTTGGTTGCCTTTCCCCAAAAGGGGCTAAGAGCATATTTGTTTTTGACCTGGTCATTAAAGTCGGCCATATCGTAACCCAACACTGACCTACTGACGTTTTGGGGACTGTAGCAACTGGGAATAAGACAGGTGCTTAACAGGTGATAGGAGTCAACGCTTTGCTTAAGGCAAAACTCAGTTTGATTAGAAATGCGGGCAAGCTTATACCACAGGTTATACTCAAAGCGTTGGGACAGCTCATCTTGGACGGCAAGCGCTCCTGGAAAGAGAAGCATGTAGCAACAAAGAATCATTATAGAATTAGCATTTAGACAAGCTATGATAGCAACAACAAAGTTTTCAGGAGTCTTTTCCACCCGGATTTCGTCCAGCACGGACTGGGCTTCATCTGACAATGCTTTCACCTGGCCCCAGGTTATCGGTGGGTTCTGCCCCCTTCGCCTTCCCCCTCGGTTCCGTCTCCTCTCCGGGGGCTCGTGCAGGTGAAGGTCGAAGTTTGGAATGGGGTTGCTGAGACCCTGATGCCATGCCATGCTTCCACGGTCGAACAAACCGGGCAGGGACCCAAAGAGGACCTTCTGGCGTAGACACGGCGGCGTAGCCCCTTCCCCAGGTGATGAGGGGAACAGGCCCTTTCCACTCCGGGTCCGGCAGGCGTCTGTACTGGACCTGGGGGGCAGGCAGAACCTCAAGCTGGCGGTAGTGACGCTGAGCCCTGGATAAAAATTGAGAATTAAATTGAGACAAGTTAAGGTGGTTTAGAGTAAACAGTACACTAGCAAGCCACACCTCCTTTTCCGGAAGTGAGAGGGGGATAGTCCCCACTTTCCTTTTTTGGCGATCCAGTGCCTCTTTCAGTGTTTTATTGGCCCGCTCAACCACGACCTGTCCCTGAGAATTATAAGGGATGCCGAATGTGTGGACAATCTGCCAGCGGGTACAAAACTCTGCTAGGGCAGTAGAACAATAGGCGGGGCCGTTATCGGTCTTCAAACAGTCAGTTTTTCATCCATGTGATGATATATGATCAAATTAGGGTAAGCCTTTCTGTACGGCATGAGAGCTGCATTTACATAAAACTGACACATGGTGGGGCTATTGAGCATTCCCATTGGCAATACCTTCCAATGGTACCGGACTGTGGGCTGGGAGTTATTCAACACTGGGACCGTGAAAGCAAAATACTTCCGGTCCTTTTCCTGAAGGGGAATGGTATAGAAACAATCCTTGAGGTCAATGACAGCCATCTCATAATCATGGGGTATCAAATTTGGGTTCGGGGTTCCACACTGGAGCGAGCCCATCGGCTCAATTATCTTATTGATCTCCCGCAGGTCATGGAGCAACCGCCACTTCCCGGACTTCTTTTTGATGACAAATACCGGGGTATTGAACGGACTACTAGTCGGTTCAATGTGACCCGCGTCCAGTTGTTCCTGGACAAGCTGCTTAAGCCCAGTCAACTTCTCTTGCGGAAGTGGCCATTGCTCCACCCACACGGCTTGATCAGTCTTCCACGAGAGTGGAAGAGCACAATGTTGATGGCTATTCATGAGCTATAAGGGTGGTGCCAACTTGCGCCAGCAAATCCCTCCCCCACAAGTTGAGATCAATTTGTAAAATACAGGGCTTGATGCGAGCAATCTCAGGCCCACCGGGTTGGAGACTGACAGATAACCACTGAGCACTTTTCCGGGAGGCCTGGCTACCACCGATGCCCCAAACTGAGGGAGCGGTTTCGGTTGGCCACAAGGGATCCCAGTGCCCAGCGGCCATCACGGAAATCTCCGCCCCCGTATCCAACAATCCTTCCAACAACTTACCGTTTACCCAATACTTATGGGTCGGCTTCTGCTGTCCTATCTGCTCTCGAAGGGCGGCAACCTGTGGATGATAGGTGTCTCCATCGGCCCCGGCACGGGTGGAACCAAACCCCCCTCTGCGAAGGGCGGGCTCCGCTCCCCCTGGGGTCTCATAAGAAACAATAATCAATTGTGCCCAGGAGTCCCCCTTGTGCAGTTGCAATGGGAGGTGACTCCAAAATTGTACATAAATGATGCCTGTGTAGTCTGCGTCTATCACGCCAGGAACTATCATGATGCCATGTTTGGCCGCTGATGAACGTGGCAGTACCAGACCAATGGTCCCTTTTGGCAAGGGGCCAGTAAGGTCGGCAGGCATCAGGATAAGCTCCCCAGGCAACGCAGTTGTCATGTCCTGTGTGTTAACGAGATCGAGTCCAGCGCTGCCAGCAGTAGCAGCCTTGCGCTGATCGACCGGTGTCCCCTTTATTTTTCCGGGGCCCGGGGAGGGCCCGGTATCTAGTTTCCCTGTGGTGAGGGGTTGACTCTGCACTGGCTAGCCCAATGGTATCCTTTGCCACACCGGGGGCACTTCTTGCTGGGGCGCTTGACATCCTTTCCACCCCCCTTATGCGCTCCCCCTCCGGGGGCGTGACAGTCTTTCTTGAAGTGGCCCGGTTTCTGACAGTTGAAACAATTGCCAGTGGGCTTGTTTCCGGCACGAAGCGCTCCAGCCAGAAGGGCCATTGCATGTGTTTGAGTGCCCACCTCCATACAGGCTTGAATCATGTCAGCTAAACTATACTCAGGGCGGTGAATGACATTTTGCAAAATTTTCTTGCAATCAGTATTGGCCTGCTCAAAAGCCAGCCGTTTCAGGAGTTCTCCTTGGGCATCAGGGTTGTCTATCTATCTTTGTATAGCTTCCTTCAATCTATCAATGAACTGTGGATAGGGTTCAGTGGGCTGCTGCCGTGTGGAAGTAAAGGAGCGTGTGGGTTTCCCAGAGACGGGGACCCTTTTAAAGGCTCTCATGACGCACATGAACGTGCGGTGGAAAGACTCCCGGGGGAGTTGCATCTGCTGTTGGAGGGTAGCAAATGCACCTGCTCCATAAATCTGCTCAGGGGTGTTTTGTGGCGTACCAGCCGCCACTGCAGCCGCTCGGAATTCACTATCCCAGACAACATACTGTGAAGCAGTCAAAATCATTCGAAACAAGTCTTTCCAGTCCTGAGGTAACATTGTGTACCCGTTCCCAATTCCCTCAAGCAACCCTTGCACAAAATGTGATCGGACACCAGCCTCTCTAACAGCTTTATTAAGTTCCCTAATTACTGTACATGACAGAGCTTGCCAATGGATACGTTCCTCTGGATTCCCATCCGCCCCCACCCCCATCTCAACCGTAATGGGAAAAGCAGACGGACTCTCTCCTTGCCTCTCTTCCGCCTCCTCTAGTGACAAAACCCCATCGCTCTTGGCTCGATGTATGGCAGAGCGAACATTTTCCATCACACCGCCAGGGTAGGCGGGCGGCGCCTGGAGAACCAGGCTCGGGATGGGCGGCACCAATGGTGCCGTAGGTGGTAAAATAGCAGGCAGCACTTTTGGATAAGGAGGTGGTGGGTCCTCGGGTGGATGAGTCAGAGGATTGGTCAGGTATGCCTCTGCTGGTACTAGTTTCCTGACTGCCTCATTAACTCTGTGCCAAATCAATAAATGATGAACCGCTGCCCTCGGTTCTTCCAATAAAATTGTTCAAATTCTTTGCCAATCATCCCGTTTGAGGGATCCAATTTCTGTGTACCAAGGACATTGGCATTCGACTTCCTTAATGAAGTCTTCTAGACTATTAAGCGTGATGTCTGGACATCCGCTCTCCTTGATGAGTTTCTGCAATTCCTTTGCATGGGTCTTTTGCCCTAAAGAAAGTCTCCCCCCCCATACTCACAATCGGGAGCTCGAAAGCTGAGGGAGCCTAAAAAGGCTGAGGTGCACCAGGGGGCTATTCCAGCCGGTGAGTCGGGGAGTTGGGATCCAGCAATCACGTCGCGGGTCACCAGATGTTGTGTTTTGGGATCAAGGAGACAGTGGAGGCTTGATTCATGAAGAGGCAATAGGGCAAGATAGCCCGGTCGGAGTTTATTAGGAATAACAGCACAAAGGAAATTCCAGAGAAGGGTATGCAATATATTCTTATTGGTTACCTGCGATAACATAAGGTTATTTAATTGGCTAAATATCAGCATGTCGGCCTCATGCTCACCTTGCTAATTGGACAAAAGCTGCGTGCTAGCTGAATGACTGCGTGCCATCCCTGGGCATAGTGGGGAGGGCCAAAAGCCTTGAGTCAGAAGCCCAAACTGGGGCCTCTAAGTTACGGCATAAAAACAGATGAGGTAAGGAGAACGATCACCCACGATTTATGACCATGGTTTGCCATTAGCCACAGCGATCGTGCTGGGAACCTCCTCACACTACCATACTGTGGGCATGGTATGGTGGGCGTGACCAGGGGGAAAGCCCTCTGTTGCAGCCGAATTCGGACTACTTTATTTCAAAACTTGGATGGTTCTGGCAAACTAGTATGAACCTGCTGATGCCCACCACTGGTTAGGTAGATGACAAATATAGTGACTGGATGTTGTATGAAGAATTAGTGATTTTTGAGGTGTTCCATTGGCCCAAATCCAATTAGTCCCAACCAGAATAAACACATTGGGTCATTGGAAGTTACATAAATGTTGACATTCAATGCCCATTGATTCAACAGGTTTATTCTAATGATGCTAACAATTGGTTTTAGACCACAGTACAGTGATATCTCATACAACGTCCAAACTTGGTTCCACAAGTTTGGACTTTATACGGATTTGGACTTTGTATGAGGCATGCAAAATCCTAGCCGCGATGCCTCATACAACGTCCCAATCCTTGCCGCGATGCCTCGTATATCGTTTCCATAGAGCTACATTGTACTGTAACAGCACAGACTTCAGGGCAAAGTCAAGGAAACAGACAGGAAACTGACAGAACTTTAAGAAATCATTCTCTAAAGGCTAGATACATTACAAAAACATGTTAAACAACCCTGATTGTCCAAGAACCTGAAGAATGCTGCAAAAATCCCAGGAATGCTTCTAAAAATTCTGATGAATTTTTTAAAAAAAATCCAAAATTGTGCTCAAAACCACTCCTAAACACTCTTTGCCTCATGCAAAACCCACAAGAGCAATGCACGCATGTGTCCTGCCTTTTATACTGCCCAGGCACAATGCAACCTGGGAAAAACCCAATGCCTCATACAAAGTTGCACGACTTTGTATGAGGCAACTTTTTTCAAGGAATTAGGCGATGTTGTATGAATCCGATGCTGTATGATGCGGACTTTGTATGAGGTATTACTGTATTCACTTAATTCTATGTAGTAGAAAAATATTGTTGATAGCTTGCAGGGATGTATGTTATCAATAGAAACAGTAGTTTGGCCTTCAGCAATTAGTTAATGTTATACATTATAATTAAATACAGGTTCTCACTTTTAGTAGTAGAGTATCTGAAGTAGTTTACAAAGTGAGTGAAAACCAATGCCAATATCTAAATATTTAGAAAATTTTAAGACAGATTTGTTGTAAATAAAAATAGAAAAAGTATATGCCTAATCATGCCAACTGCCAGTGTAACTGAGGTTTCACTCAATTAAAAAAATCTTGACTTATATAAATGTTTGCTAAACTGAGAAAGGAGTAAACTAAGTTATTTTTATTTTCCTTCCCCCCCTTGCATTTTAACAGAGGCTCCTCTGAGAAATCTGAGACTTGAAATTTCTGTTAAGATGCAAACACCCAAAAAGCAGTTGCAACAACATTATCCCTGGAGATCAACTAATGTGAAAGGGAGGACTGAGCCACCGGCAATAAACTGGAATGTATTAGCAGAGAGGACCCAACGTGTTGCACCTGTTGGAGTTTGGGTAGAGAGTGCCCAAGATGATGCAGGGCAGGAGAGCCCAGTTTTTGTGAGTGTTAAGAATGAAATTCATTGCTTCAATACTTTCACTCTCTCCGGTGCTTATGTATATGTGAAGTGTAAGGATGTTTACAACTGATGCATCTTTCTAGCACCATACTGTCTGTCTCAGTGAAGAGTAGCTCCATGAAACTCCAGACTTGAAACTCATTGTTGATGATTTGATCGGGAAATTTCAAAATGGAAAAAATGGGATATGTTACTGCGCTATGGCCTCTGCCTAGATTATATTTACTGTACTACCTAAGAATAATTGCAGAACTGTATACTTGTCATTCTACTATTCTGAAATTTCAGCGTTTGTGTGAATTTAGATGAGAAAAATGGTGCCTTCAAACCTAGCTTCTATCATTGCTCTCTCTTGTATTATACGTAACCAGCGCTTCATTTCTCCCCTTCTCAGTAGCTATTGTTAAGATAGGAGTAGAGAACTTGTATCTTTTCATATGCCAAACTGCAACTCCTGTTCCTATTGCTTATGATGGCTAAAGCATAAAGTATTCCCATTGCTTCTGATGGTTAAAGCAAGTAGCAATAAAGAGCTGTCAGTTTTCTACACTGCAATCTTCATCTCTATTTTAAAATCAGAATTCTACACACATTAAAGCTGCAGAGAAAGGGTGTATAATTAGTATGACTTGCTCTGTGCAAAACTATGCTAAATATACTTCATGGTTAAATAAGTAAATAAGAAGCACCTTGTTAGATTAAACTAAATTCTAGCTAATCCTTTATATGTTTCAGGAATCACAAAAACTGTCAAGGTCTGAAGGGAGGAACTTTGGAGTTTTCCAGGTGTTTGCATTTCCACTCTGATAATAGTTAGAGAGCCAGAAGTTCCCTAACCTTGGATAAGTGTTTCACCCAAGATTGACCTGTGGTTTACAGATAATCTGAATTTTACTATCTGTAATCAAAACAAAATTGAACCAAATCTTTTTTAGGCAACAGCAGCTTGGATTGAAGAAGAGTACAAAAACCTGCAAAAAGAAAAAGAAAGGATTCTGAAGCATTTTCAAGAGGAAGTTAAACACAGGGTGAACCAACGTTCTAAGCAAAGAAGAAAACAGCAGCTGCAGAAGTCCTATGAAGCTGTAAGGCAATGTATTCTAATATCTAGTCCTGTTTTGTAAATTTCACAGGTGAATCCAAATTTAATGTATTTAAGTGTAGACATGCAACTAAACAAAGTGTTAATTTTGTTTTAGCATTGGTGATGATCACTCACATCATGCTGTTTTAAGCCAGGGGTCCTCAACCTTTACGTGCCACAGGCCAGACCACGCCTGCTCAGACAGCTGAGCGGGCCAGACACGTGGGTTCCCCCACCGTAAATGCTGCTGTAAACTGTGGCAGGTGCATTTGCACAGGCACGTTTACAGCTGTCATAAACGCTTCAGGGATTGTCGCTGTGAGCCACTGCCGGCCCGGGGCTGTAGGTTGCCAACCCCTGTTTTAAGCTGTTAATGCTTTCATGTGATTCTGAAATCACATTGGGATTGTATGTTGCAAGAATTGACAATCACTGTGGAAGTAGTTGAAGCCTGGAATGTTCTTTGAAGAGCTTAATGGAACTTTTTCTCTTAGCTATGAAGGGGATTTCTGCACCTGTATGCCTTAAACTGTTCTTCAGACAACTAGCAGTACAAAGATTTACTTTTATTTCCTTGTCTTACTTCATTTTTGGTACAGCCTGATAAATACCTCTTCTATTTCCCCACTTCACCCACTTTATGAAAATAATTATCAGTCTTAGAACCACTAGGCACCAAAGTTAAAAATAAGTAACTTGGACTGCCTCTGTTTCTGCTAAATAAAAGCTGAACTCAAAAGGTTGTTTTTTCTGTATTGGAACATTTAATAACTAGTTTTCTCATATTAAAGTTATACCTATAATATATTTGTTACACTTTTGGTTTTACAGACTCTAAAAGAAAGCTCTATGGTGATAGGATTCTCAGATTCTGCACTCCAGTTGACCCCCAAGAAAAGCACTTGTTTATATAGGTACAGCACAGACTCTGCGATTTGCAGATCTGATGATAGAGTCATCTCTGTGGAGGAACCAAATTTCATGGTGGACTGGGGAGAAAAAACAAAAGACCAGGAAAATTTAGAACAAGCCAAAACTGTGAGTAATTTTCCCCTCTGTAATCTGGTTCAATAGCAGCATGTTTTTTTTCTTTTGGACTTCAATTTTTTATGCTTAGTATTTCAAAGAGTCAGCAAATATTTTTATTAATGCAGAACTATAGTATGTATACTTATGTTCATGTGTAGAAATATCTGGAATGTCTTGCTTCTCTATTAATATAAGAGCATTGCACAGTTTTAAATGATGGATGTACAGTATATAAAATATAAGTAAAATTCAAAACAAATTAAAATGTTAAAATTATTAGGCCATTTTTTTAACAGGAGCAGACTACTTCAATAGCATCATTTCAAACTTGCTAGATTTGTTTTTTACACATAGAACCTAAAATCGCATGCACATATATGCTGCATTAAGTTAATTTCTCCACATTCATAGAAAATTTGTCCTGTATCCTAGTATCCCCAGTTCACTTGATCATTCTTTGATTTTCCTACTTTGCTTTGAAGTCTATTAAGTGACTTCCAGATAATTAAGCCAAAATCTTGTCTTGGCAGGAGACAGTCTTCAGCATTCATCCATAGATTTAGCCTAGCCATTTCTGGTTTACTAGTTAGACCAGCCATTCACAACGCCCGGCCCATGGGCCTAATCCAGCCCATGCATATCATAAATCCAGCCCGCAGTGGCCACCCGGCTACCTCTAGGTTTCTTCAGGGCTTTTGGACAGGCCCTGCTGCTTCCCAGGGCTGCAGAAGCCTTTGCAGAGCATGATCGGTCCGTTTTGAAAAAAAATTGCTGCTACCCCGCTTGTTCCCAGCAGCTAATCCACAACGCTTGGAGATTTCCATTGGTGCATGGCGCTGACGTCAGCACCTGGTTTCCCAACTCTTTGATACTTCCTGGTTCAGCACCGGGAAATCAGGTGCTGACATCAGTGTCATGTGCCAATGGAAGTCTCCAAGCGCTGTGGAATAGCTGCTGGGACCAAACGGGGAAGCAGCGGAAAACTTTCAAAAAGGACCGATGGTGCTCCGCAAAGGCTCCTGGTGCCCTGGGAAGCAGTGGAGCCTCTCCAAAAGCCCTGAAGAAACATGCAGTCGCCGCCGTCATGCACCACTGATGATGACAGAAATGTAAGTCCAGGGAGCATACATGCCTCCGGCCCCTGGTGGGAAGTGTCGGGGGGCGGGTCTGGCCCCTGGCAGGAAAATGTTGCGCACGCAAAAAAAATGGCCTTGATTTTAGCCACCATCTAGGATAGGAGTTCTCAACCTTTTTTTAATCTGTGGGCCGGACCACGTCCCCTCAGACAGCTGAGCGGGTTGCACTGGTGGTTCCCCCCTGCTGTAAACGCTGCCGTAAAACACATCTGTGGCTGTCTTAAACACGTTCATGACAGCAGCGGGCACATATACGGCTGCCGTAAATGTGTCCACTTCCGGCGACGGTGGCAACACGTACCATAGGTTGCGAACCCCTGGTCTAGGAAGTTGAAATAGATGGGTTTGGTTATCAGAAGGAAAAGGTCTTTCATCTATGTTTCTTGAAGGAGCAGGATACAAAGAAATGCTGTTCAGTAGAACCAGTAGGACAGGGAAGTCACACTATCTAAGAAATATTTTAAGAGCTTACACAAACATAAATGTAGGAGAGGATAGATTTTGTTATGTTCCACATGTGATTGCTATGTATTTTCCCTCTGTTGTTTTAATAGAAATTTTGTTGAATGTTTGCCCAGGTTTTTTCTGGCTTTTGCTTTCTTTTGAATAAAACTTATAAAATCCATTTTAACGGGAAATCTCATACAAATTCTAGTACTTGGACATTTGAGATACAATCTTCCAGGATAAATATTGGTCATTAACCATTTTTGTTCTTGATAAGGTAAGGGAGATGTGGCACTGGCAGATTTTATTTTAAAAACCCACTATCAGCTGAATAGCTTTAGACTTTCTATGGCTCTTCTGAACATTGTTCTGAGTTCAGGATAAATGAACATGCGTAGGTGGGGCAAGCATTGCATAGCCAGATTCTGATGGGTTTCATGACAACTATGATATAGTTAACTCACTAGCCAGTCCCTTGATAGGGCTGGCTATTTTCATGCAATAATGAATTTGCCAGCAACTTGATATATGGCATTAATTAGAAAAAATGTGTTAGAATACAAATGGGAAACTATAATTTTGATTGCCTAGTGTCTGTTTTTGTTTTAATGTGAATTAGCATTAATTCAGGCCTTGATTATCCCCAAGTAGTACTGTACATCTTTCAGCAGTAGGAAACAAGAAAGGTACAGTACTTCTAAAAATCAATACATCTGTTCACCAGGAAAGTAAATGGAAACAGCAAACTATTACTAGATTGTCTAGAACAGGGATGGCCAAACTACAGCCCATGGGCTGGATCCAGTCACTGACACCAATTAATCCAGTCCTTGCCTCTCCCAGAAGTGGAAGTAAAGTGTGCATGTGCAGAATGCTGCCATAAATGCATTTGCAGCTTTTGTAAATGTGTTTACGACAGCCACGGGTGCAATTATGGCAGCGTTCTGTGCATGTGCTTTACTTCCGTTTCTGGTGGGAGGAACAATGTCACCAGCCCATTGAACCACGTGACCTGCCTGCCAGTGGCCCAAAAAGTTTGGGCACCCTTGGTCTATAAGGCTCAACTCTAACTTTTTTTTAAAAAAAATCTCCATAGGTAAGGAAAAATGTGCAGCAGGCTGTTCGTCGCAAACTAGCTTCCCGAAAATCTATCTCACAAAAAGATGGTCCTCCAGATCTTCCAGGTGGTGTTTGGAGCAGACTTTCAAACAGAGAGGTGACAATGTGTAATATAATGGTTATAGTGTCGAACAGGGTCTTGGAGTTCCTTACTGAGCCATGAATATTGTTGTGTGGACCTGTCAGACTTTCCTTCAGTCTGACCTACTTGACAGGGATATTGAGGAAATAAAGGAGGAGGAAGGAGATCCAAGAACCCTCTTGATCTCACTGGAGATCAGGTGGAATGTAATTATTAGTATTCAATATCTGGAGTGTTAAAGAAATTGTCCTAAATTTGTTATATGAAAAGTAAAATGCAAGAAATTACCATCTATGATTACTGCTTCACTTGAATTTTTCTATTCTTAGTGGTCCTGTGAATTGAATCCTAGTGTGTCATTGTTGGTACTGTTTATTGTAGGTTTTAGATTAGATCAGTTTAGACTAGATTAGATTAGATTAGATATTTTATTAGCCAAGTTTAACAAACACACAAGGAATTTAACTTTGGTATCAAAAGCTCTCTGAGTGCTAACTGGTCAAAAACGACATATAAAAACACTGGTGGCGCATTGGTTAAACTGCTGTCCTGCAACAAAAGGTTGTGAGTTTGATCCTGACTAGGAACCAAGGTTGACTCAGCATTCCATCCTTCTGACATTAGTAAAATGAGTACCCAGCATGTTTGGGAACAAAATGCTAATTAACTTGTGAACCACCCAGAGAGTGCACTAAACGCTATGTGGTGGTATATAAGTGTGATTGCTTTGCTTTTGCTTTATCCATATACTAGCATATCTACCCGGCTTCTCCGGTTGGGTCACTTGGGCCCTGTGAAGAGGGTATGTGACTGCCAGCCCTTCAAAACAGCTGAAGGGGTAATGCAAAGATGGCAGCCAGCGATCCGTCAGGGGAGGTGCTCTCCCTGACGGATTGCCGGCTGCCACCTTTGCATTTCCCCCTCAACTGTTTCGAAGGTTGACATGAAACTGATGAGGGGGAAATGCAAAGGCGGCAGCCAGCGATCCATCAGGGAGAGCGCCACCCCTGACGGATCACTGGCTGCCATCTTTGTATTACCCCCTCCACTGTTTCGTGTTAGCTCTTGAAACAGCGGTGGTGGTAATACAAAGGCGGCAGCCAGCGATCAAGCAGGGAGAGCATCTCTCCTGACGGATCACTGGCTGCCGTATTTGCATTTCCCCCTCAACTGTTTCGAAGGTTGTTTTGTGTCAACCTTCAAAACAGTTGAGGGGGAAATGCAAACGCGGCAGCCAGCGATCCGTCAGGAGAGGCGCTCTCCCTGACGGATCGCTAGCTGCCGCGTTTGCATTTCCCCCTCAACTGTTTCAAAGGTTGACACAAAACAACCTTCGAAAAAGTTGAGGGGGGAAAGGAAAGGCGGCAGCCAGAGATTCGTCAGGGGAGGCGCTCTCCCTGGCGGATCACTGGCTGCCGCCTTTGTATTACCCCCTCCTCTGTTTCGTGTTAGCTCTTGAAACAGCAGTGGGGGTTAAAGAAAGGCAGCAGTCAGCGATCCAGCAGGGAGAGCGCCTCCCCTGACGAATCTCTGGCTGCCACCTTGGCATTTCCCCCTCAACTGTTTTGAAGGTTGTTTTGTGTCAACCTTCAAAACAGTTGAGGGGGAAATGCAAATGCAGCAGCCAGCGATCCGTCAGGAGAAGCGCTCTCCCTGACGGATCGCTGGCTGCCACGTTTGCATTTCCCCCTCAACTGTTTCGAAGGTTGACATGAAACAACCTTTGAAACAGTTGAGGGGGAAATGCCAAGGTGGCAGCCAGCGATTCATCAGAGGAGGCGCTCTTCCTAGCGGATTGCTGGCTGCCGCCTTTGTATTACCCCCTCCGCTGTTTCGTTTTAGCTCTCGAAACAGCGGTGGGGGTAATACAAAGGAGGCAGCCAGCAATCCAGCAGGGAGAGCGCCTCCTCTGACGGATCGCTGGCTGCCGCCTTTGCATTTCCCCCTCAGGCGACGCGGAAGGGGCGGCAGGCAGCCACAAACCGTTCCCTCAGCCCGGGCTCTGTCTGCCTCAGTAAGGCAGGGCCCTGGGCTAAGCTGTTTTGGGCGTGCATCAGCCCTTGTTGTTTTTTACGCACGCACCGGCTGTCCCGCCTCCTCCGCTCTCGCGTCGTCCTGCCTCTGGCTGAGTGGTGGTGCGCCGGATGCTGGTAAGCGGTTTTTTTGTTCAGGTTAGTGGGGCGTTGGCCCCACTCAGCTTCCGGACCCTTGTGGGGTTGATTTTTGTGACTTAAGGTAAGTGTGGCCAACTCATTACGGGTTAGGCTGGAGGTGTGCGGACACACATTCCGGACATGCATGGCCCAACCCATTCTTATAGGTATAGATACAACAAATTGTTCACTATATCCTATCAAATAATACAATTAAATGTTCAACAGAATGATGGGAAAAGGAAAAACAACTACAGTGATACCTCATACAACGTCCAAACTTGGTTCCACAAGTTTGGACTTTATACGGATTTGGACTTTGTATGAGGCATGTAAAACCCTAGCCGCGATGCCTCATACAACGTCCAAATCCTTGCCGCGATGCCTCATACAACATTGTTTCCATAGAATTACATTGTACTGTAACAGCACAGACTTCAGGGCAAAGTCAAGGAAACAGACAGGAAACTGACAGAATTTTAAGAAATCATTGTCTAAAGGCTAAATACATTACAAAAACATGTCAAACAACCCTGATTGTCCAAGAACCTGAAGAATGCTGCAAAACTCCCAGGAATGCTTCTAAAAATTCTGACGAAAAAATTCAAAAAATTCCAAAATCGCACTCAAAACTACTCCTAAACACTCTTTGCCTCGTGCAAAACCCACAAGAGCAATGCACGCACGTGTCCTGCCTTTTATACTGCCCAGGCACAATGCAACCTAGGAAAAAACCCAATGTCTCATACAAAGTCGCATGACTTTGTATGAGGCAACTTTTTTCAAGGAATTAGGCGGTGTTGTATGAATTCGATGTTGTACGAAGCGGACTTTGTATGAGGTATTACTGTATCTCAAAATCTAGTTGTTTTAGTGTGCAATACCCTGAAATGAGGGAAGGAGATCATACAGTTTATATCCAGGGTGCGATGAATCTGCAGATATCGTATCCACCTTTCTTTTAACCTGAGCAACATTCCATAGAGGGCAGGCTGACTCTAATTATTATTTCTTTTTTTTTAATTTTTATTAAGTTTTTAATAAACATACAAAAAAGAAAAGAAAACATTAACAATACGTTAACAATACAATACACTAACAAATCCATAGTATCTTACTAACAAACATTACTGTATGCTAGCACATAACAATATCTATACTCATTAATTACTATTTAACTACCAAATATTAAGAGCCATTGTTTCAAAGTCCAAAATGATAGGGAAAAAAAAATTTTTTTTCTGTACTACCACAAATCTTTTTTAACAAATAATAATCCCCCTGTGAATATGTATAATGCCCGGAGAGTTTATTTTCTACTCAACTCCAAAAACTTCTTTGAAATGGTACTGGTCCTGAACTATCATTTGCCATAATAGAGTGATCCACGAACGGTTTCCATATATTCCAAAATCTATTCTCTTTTAAATTATCTCTTTTGACTTTAATCTCCCATGTCAGTTTATCGTTCAATGCTAAACTCCACATTTCTTTATACCATTCTCCAATCTGTATATCTACATCGTTTTTCCAATTTCTAGCTATACATTGTCTACCCGTTGTCAGTGCGATTTCCAATAATTCTTTTTCCTCCTTGTTTAAACCCAAGCCTTCCACATTCGTTAAAAGAATAGTACCCGACACCAACTTAACACTTTTACCCAATATTTCACCAAACTCATTTTCTATTCTTCCCCAAAAATCCCTTATTTTTTTACAACTCCACCACATATGTTCGTATGTTCCATCAATTTCTTTACATCTCCAACATAACTTATCTCTTTTATTATCCATCTGGTAAAGTCTTAATGGTGTCAGGTACCATTGCCACAACATTTTAAAATTATGTTCTTTAATTCTTACAGACATTGTTCTCATAATCCTCTTTTTCCATTTATTTTTCCATTCAATCTCCCCGATCTTTATATTCAAATTTTGTTCCCACTTCCGTTTCAAGTCCTCCTGTGGATCTGCACCTCTATTCAGTATATTATAAAGCTTGCTTACAAGACCTTTAATACTGCTTTCCCCTTTTCTAATCTTCCTTACCAATTCCTCAAATTCCGTATGTATTCTATCTATCCCTATTTCTCTTTTATATTTTTTATTCCAATTGTCCACCTTTAACTTCTGAAACCAATTCAGATTTAATATCTCAAACATTTTTTTCCGCTCGGCATCAACATCACACGCTTTTAACCAATCCTTCAATAACAACGTCCCATTTTTATCCAATATTTCCATTTTTTCTTTGTCTAATTTTATTGGGAAACACATCATATCAGTCAATTCCAAAATTGGAGAGAGATTCGGAACCATATCTTTTTTTACCTTCATCCACACCTCCATGAGACCTTTCATCATAAAATTATTTGACCTTTTCACCTTATCCTTCATTCCCAAAAAAATCAAGTTTCCAATATTTCTATACTCTTTCATTTCCAATTGTTCCCAAATTACCTTTTCTCTTGCCAAGATCTTCACAACATTCTTAACTTGAAATGCTCGATAATATAATAACAAATTTGGCATACCCAAACCCCCTTTTTTCTGAGACCAATACCATAATTTCTTTGGAAGCCTAGATTTTTTACCTCCATTACAAAAACCATTAAACATTTTTTGAAACTCATTAATTTCTTTCTCTTTTAAGTGGATCGCTAGTGTATCGAATAAAAAGTTAATCTTTGGTAACAATATCATTTTACACATGGCAATCCTTCCGAACCATGACAGTTTTAACTTCTGAAGTTCTTGTATTTTATTCTTAAATTCAATTCTCAAGATGTCATAATTCAATCGTTTGAGTTCTTCTAATTTATTTGAAATGATTATCCCCAAATACTTCAGCTTATCTTTGATTTGTATATTAAGTGTCGACACCGTGCTACCCATCTCGCTCGGTTTCAAATTGCACAACATCAATTCAGATTTGTCCCAGTTTATCTTTAATCCAGTTATAGCTTGAAATACTTGTAGATGATCTTTAATCCTATCCATCACCTGCTCCGGGTGCTTCATCATAAGCAATGTATCATCTGCATACATACTCACTTTATTACCCATAATCCCTTCTATATTTGAATCCTCCCTTATACTTTTAGCTAAAATCTCCATTGCCATTATAAACAAGATAGGAGATAATGGGCAACCCTGCCTAGTACCAGCCTCTAGCTTTACCACATCCGTAAGCTCCTCGTTTACTCTAACCTTGGCATTTCCTTTTTGATATAGTAAATCTATAACCCTGTTAAATTTATCCCCGAACCCATATTTTCTAACTATTTCCTTAATTGAAGACCACTGCAATGAATCAAATGCCTTAAAAATATCCAATGATAGTAATCCCACTTTTTCCTTTGTTTGATTAACATTGTCTATTAAATCTAATACCCTTCTAGTCAAATCCGCCATGTGTCGTCCTTTTAGAAACCCAACTTGATCAACATTTATATATTCCCCCATAAAACTATTTAAACGGTTAGCCAATATTGCCGTGAAGATCTTCGCATCTTGATTTATAAGCGAAATTGGTCTGTACGAATCCACTCTTTCCAAATTCTTACCAGGTTTTGGCAAAAGAACAATTGTAGTGTTATACCATGAAGTCGGGATTGATCCTCCATCTAGTATATAATTATATAACTTCACCAATTTCGGGACCACCACCTCTTTAAATTCTTTGTAGAACTCTGTTGATAATCCATCATCCCCCGGGGCTTTCCCTATCTTCAATCCGCTTATTACCCCCTTAACCTCTTTATCAGTTATCTTTTCCTCCATTTTCTCCCTATGCTCTTGTTTTATCCCATTCCCTAACTGACTCTCCAATATCCTTTTAAGCTTTTCCATATCTATTTCTTTCTTTGCATATAACACCTGGTAAAATTCCCTAACTATTTTACATTTATCGCTATTCTTATTACACCTTGAACCTTGCCTATCGACTAACACCCCAATTTCTCTTTTTTCCCTTTTAACCTTAGCTGCTCTTGCTAATAGTTTTGAGTTCTTATTACTAAATTCAAAATATTCTCTATTTAAATAAATCAAATCTCGTTTAACTTTATCAATATCTTTACCCATTACTTCTGCCTTGAGTCCTTGTAATTTCAAGAGAATTTTTTTATCTTTACTTTTTGCGTGTTCTTCCTGTAATTGTTTTATTTCCCTTTCTTTTTCTATGTGTTCTGCTTTGTACTTTTTATATTTGTGGCTTGCCAATTTTATGCTTTCCCCCCTAAAAACTGACTTCATGGTATCCCATACAATGTTAAAATTAACCTCATTATTATCGTTCCATTGCCAACTTTCTTTCCAGCTTTCCATAATTGCCTCTTTGCTTTTCTGATCTTTGAACAAATTAGGATCGTACCTCCAATTTCTAACTCTTTGAATATTTTTTTGTGCTTTCAATTCCAAATATACTTTAGCATGATCTGATTCCTTAATAATCCCAATTTCCGTACCTTCTATGTCCCCAATTAAGTTTTCCGACAGAAAAACGTAATCTATTCTCGAGTAGGTCCCATGTACATGCGAAAAAAAGGAATATGCCCTTTCCAAACCTTTAAACTCTCTCCACGAATCCTTCAAACCCATAACTTTCATCCATTTGTCCATCGCCTTCCCTTTCACACCCATTCCACTTCTAGCTATATTTGTGCAATCTAATCCTGACCTAATCAAATTAAAATCACCAGCCACAATAGTTTTTGCAGCGTTTTCCAACTCCACTATTTTCCGAATTTTTTCAAGAAACACTGCTTGGTGGTCATTCGGAGCATAAATATTTACCAACAATATTTCCTCATCCTCCAATTTTCCTCTTAACAACAAATACCTACCCTCTTGATCAGCAATCTTTTTTGTGATTTCAAATCCTAACTTTCTAGAAATCATAGTTGCCACCCCTCTTGCTTTGGATGTTCCAAACGCCATCTCATAATGTTGCATCCAACCCAGATAAAGTTTATTCGTATCTTTTGATTTCTGATGTGTTTCCTGTAAAAATAAAATATCTGGTCTATCTTTTTTCAACGCCGATTCCAACCTCCGTCTCTTAAGAACAGAACCTGTACCTTTCACATTCCATGATATTATTTTAATACTACCCATAACCAAATTCTTCTCCCAACTTTAAACTCTCCATCGGGCGTGCCACCAACAACCCTTCACCATACCAACTACATAAAACACACACTTTCACTCTCCCCACCTTCCAACGAAAAGTCGCCTCTGTCAACCAAAGAGGGGAGAGGGGGGACCTGCAAGATGCGCCCTACTGCCGGCGCTATGCGCTATTTACCCATTCTACCTCTATTAAGTACTTAAGATTACTACTATCTAATGCTCATTGTTCCTTACCTATCTCCTCCTCCACCATGATCAAGGACGGCTCCTCCTCCTCCTCCCCTCGCTGTGGTGTTCCACCTGTTGCCCCACCGGACTCCTCCCTCCCATATTCCCTCCCCAAAGCTCCAGAATCCGTCATTTCCTTCTTAAGATTTTTCCATTCTTCCGAGTCTACTTGTACCAATCCCAACAAACTCAAATATTCCAATGGATTAGTGCCTTCATCAATAACTTGCATTCTTTTATCATAGAAAAAGCGCAATTGTTGTGAAAATCTCCAGTTATACCTTATGTTTTTACTCATCAATAATTTAGTAACAGGCTTCATCTTATACCTCCATGTTTTTTCTTTTAATGAAATATCATTGTAAACTTCAACATCTGAACCATCAAATTTCAACGCGTCAGGACCAACTCGTTTCAGATGAGCCATTACTTTTAATTTATCTGCCCAATTTGCGAATTTAACCAGCACATTTCTTTGAACCACTCTCCCTCTTCTTGGACCCACCCGGAATACACTTACAAAATCCTCCTGAACAAATTCCTTCCCCATTTTTAAACCATTTAACCACTGAACCACCCTCTCTCTTAACAAATCCGGAGTGCGTTCCGGCACCTGACGGATCAGAATGTTCTGCTTTCTCATCATATCTTCCACAGCACCTATCTTCCTTTCCTGTTCCTCCAATTTTAGCTTGTTCTCCCGCACCACCTCCTGAGTCCCTTTTACTTCCTTCTTTACAGCATCCACTTCGGTTTGAACCAATTTCAGCATTCCCTCAAATTTATTCAAACTTAGGTCCACCTTTTTTGTATAATCTGCCAATGATGACATCGTCTTGTCTTGCCTTTTAAATATTTCATTTCTGTCTTTCACCCTTGAAGCCTCATTTTTCTCCATTTTTTGCATCAACTTGCCAATTTCCACCATAATTTGAGTCTGATCCAATGGCACTGTGGGCGGGGATGATGACTGAGCAGATTCATCCATTGGTGCTTTTTCATTCTTCTTAGGCTTTACAACTTGTTCTTCTTCCTTCGCTTTCCCTCTTGTACCTTTATCCATAATAATGCAATATATTTCAAACCCACTGCTGCAGATCGCTGTAACAGTTTGTTAATGCAATAGAGCTTACAACACTGCAGCCATTGGTTCCACAGATACAGCAGGAAAGTTCTTATGTCAGCAGAAGATCCAAAAATTACTGCAATCCACAACGATAAAACAGAAGGAAACAATTATATAAATTACTTTCACGTCCAGCAGCTCCTTGCCGATTCCAAAGCCAGTTCCAAAGCATTTCTCAGCAGTTTCACTGGTCCCGTCCACGGCTCCTGGCAGAAAAGCCGCGACTACAGTCGCAGCTTCAACCACCAGAAAACCTCCCGAACTTCGACCATCCAGCCTCAAAAGATCAACAAACTTTTCAGGAAGACAGGCAAGGATCTTATCTTTAGAATTTACCACTTTAAAATTTCTCCAATCCACTCCGTCACATTATTTACCACTTTGTTTAGCGCGAGCGTCCGAAACTAGATGTTACTCAGCGGCCATCTTGGCCAGCCCCCCCCCCCTAATTATTATTTCTGCAGCCCTGACTATCCATTGAAATCTTTTCCTATCCTGTTTGGTTGCTGCACCTAAACAAATAGTTATTGAAATATAAAGAACAGATACAATTATTGCTTTCTAAAACTGAATCAGTAACTCCTTTAGCAGGCTGAATGTCCTGAGTTGTCTCAAGAAGTACATTCTCTGTTGTGCTTTCTTAATGATAGTGCAAATATTAACTGTCTGTTTCAAGTTTTGGGAGATTATTGAACCCAAAAACTTAAAGGACTCCTCCCTCAATACTGAGTATTGTAAGACGAGGTAAGATAGAATAATGCATTTTGATTTTGTTTATAAGCTGCCACAGAATGACCTTTAGTTAGTGAATGTTAAGATGTAAATAAGTGTAATGAGTAATAGAATTTACATTTAAAACAAAATAGCTATTCAGAATCTACTGGTATGTCATTAGTGACCTCAGCCCATAGTAGAGGTTTTGTCAAATTCTTACCAATAGGTGAATTTTATGTTTTTCACTGGGTGACTAATTACATAAGCAAATTCACATGGTCTACTTAGAGATGTGTTTTGCTTTATCTTCTATCATATGCCTTCTTGAAATGTTGAAAGCATTTGTTTATGATAGTTCATCTAGCTGTTTTACCACAGCAAATGATCAAGAGAAAGTTAAAATTCTGATACTTTAACTTCACCTTTAGAAAGTGGTGTGTTGTGAAGGTACAGTTGGATGTGGAGATAAACACTAACAAGCTGAATAGTGACAAATCCCTATAAATCTGCTGGGTATTAACAGGTAGATTTAAGGCACAGCATAGGCAAAAAAGGTTTTACTCTCCCTACTTTTTCCTTCTTCATCAACTTTTTAAAAAGCTTATTTCTCTTCATAGTGGTGTTTCTAGCTCAGATTTTTGAAAGTTTAATTCTCCAGGCCTGCCTTATGTATGTACAGTAATACCTCATACAAAGTCCGCTTCATACAACATCGAATTCATACAACATCGCCTAATTCCTTGAAAAAAGTTGCCTCATACAAAGTCGCTGCGACTTTGTATGAGGCATTGGGGTTTTTCCCAGGTTGCATTATGCCTGGGCAGTATAAAAGGCAGGACACATGCATGCATTACTCTTGTGGGTTTTGCACATGGCAAAGATGGTTTAGGAGTGGTTTTGAGCATGATTTTGGTTTTTTAAAATTTTTTTGTCAGCATTTTTAGAAGCATTCCTGGGATTTTTGCAGCATTCTTCAGGTTATTGGACAATCAGGGTTGTTTGACATGTTTTTGTAATGTATTTAGCCTTTAGACAATGATTTCTTAAAGTTCTGTCAGTTTCCTGTCTGTTTCCTTGACTTTGCCCTGAAGTCTGACTTTGCCCTGAAGTCTGTGTTGTTACAGTACAATGTATCTCTATGGAAATGACGTTGTACGAGGCATCGCGGCAAGGATTTGGATGTTGTATGAGGCATTGCAGCTAGGATTTTGCATGCCTCATACAAAGTCCAAATCCGTATAAAGTCCAAACTTGTGGAACCAAGTTGTATGAGGTATCACTGTATGTATGTATGGATGGATGGATGGATGGATGGATGGATTGATGATGATGATGATGATGATGATGATGATGATGATGATGATTATTATTATTATTACTATTATTATTATTATTATTATTATTATTATTATTATTATTATTATTATTATTATTATTATTATTATTATTATTATTATTATTATTATTATTATTGACTTATGATCCATAACCATCTAATTTGAAATTTTCAGGTGACCTGATTTGTGTTTTCATTATCATGTTACATCCCAAATAAACTTTAAAGTTTAAATAATCTCCTTTTTGGTTCATTTAGATATTTAGAATATTTTATGCTGCTTTTAAAGATGTTTACACAGTTAAAGGTGGCATATATTCATGTTTCAGAAATGCTAGTGAGCCTAGCACGGTGACATTACATACAAAAAGGAGTTTTAAATGTACTGTATATCTATCTCCGTACTTAGCTACCAGAATCTTGCACGACAATTTCTCCAAATGTAGAAGAAGGAATCAGTCAAGAATGTCTTCTTGTGGGATACCATGATCTTCCAGCCGAACTGCGAGATCAGAAACAAGGACAGCAGGAAAAGGACGTGGACTATACAATAGAATTTAAAAAAGTAAGGCTTCCCCCAGTTCAAATTTGTGTCTGCTATCTACTTCCAGTTTATTAGTAGATAACTAGGTTTGTTTGTTTTTGCCCAGCTCTGCCAGGCAGTTTTTTTGTGTGTTTTGGTGGTAGGTTTTTTTTTTTTTTTTGGGGGGGGGGGTCACACCACACCACACTCAACACAAACACAATACACACAACACAATCACACACACAACACAAACACACAGACAATACACACACACTCTGCACACACAGCACAACGAAACACACTCCTTACACACATACACAACAAAACCTCACACACAACACACACACTCACTCATTACACACACAACACAACCACACACACAAAACAAACACACACATACACATACACATACACACGCCGAAGCTGCGTGGGAAGAGGAGGGGCTACCCCACCTCCGAAGCTTTGCTAAGGAGACGCACGCGCACACACAACACAACCACACACACACAATACACACAGCACACACACACAATACATACACAACACAACCACACAACACAACCATACACACACAGCACACACAATTCACCCACACACAATACACACATAACACAACCACACACAATACACACAACACAACCACACACACACACACACACACACACACACACACACACACACATGACGTGCTGTGTGTGGCCTCGCCGAGGCTTCAGGGGGGAGCCACACAACACAACCACACACAATACAACCACACAAACAACCATACACACACACAACCACACACACAATACACACAAAATACAACCACACACACACAAAATACAACCACACACACATACAATCACACACACTGTGTTGTGCCATGGGAGAAAAATGGCAGTTTATTAACAGCCAGACCTAAAAATGGAATGTTGGAGAGAGCTGATTTGCATGTTGGACTGTGATTGGTTGGGAGAAAATCTAGCCAGGCTGATTGGTTGCGTGGTGCGGAGGACGCTGGGAACTGTAGTTCTTTTTTCTGGTCACATTTGTGGGGCAGTTGCCCCACTCTCGGCAACCAGACCTTTGTGGCGACCCTCAGATGGTTTAAAGGCAAGTGTAGGGGGCTCAGTACGGGATAGTAGGGACAGGTGCGGGAGTGCATGCTGGACACCAACGGTTAATGCCCCTCCTTATAGGTAAAGATATGTATTCTTTTTAAAACGTTTAAACAAAATATTGACCTTCCTGTTACTTTGTTTTATTTATAATAATCATGTGCCATCAAGTCAATTCTGACTTAAGGCAACCCTTTCCATGCTTTCTATGTGGAGAATATTCAGAAGTGGTTTACCATTCCTGCCTTCTGGTGGTGCCCAGGGATTGTACAGCTTGCCCATGATTACACAGGCTGGCTCTACTTGAAGGATGCACAGTGGAAAATCAAACTTCCAGCCTATGGCTGTGCAACCAGATATCTAAAGTACTGAGCTGTCCAGGTTGCTTAGCATATTTATATCCTGCCCTATTTCACAAGATATAGGGACATGGCATAATAAAATAATGGTTAAGACACTTGAGCTTAGAGACTGGAAGGTTGGGGTTCGATACCCAAGTGCTGCACAACGGATTTTGGGGACATGAAAGGAGCCTCATTCGGGCGTCCTCTGAGCTGAGTTTTTCCAGCAAAAATCCTTTCAATCCAGAGTAATTTCTGACACAAAATTTATTTAGGGCATAATAAAAGCCGTTCATTTTTTTAAAATTTTTTAAAATAATTTTTAATAATTTTTTAAAACAATAATACACAAATAAAGTATAACAACAATAATAATACAACGTACACACCTTACATACAAAATATAATCAGTTATTTACTAATACACTATAATTAAAATATAAAAAGGAAAATAAAAATATAAAAGTAAAATATCTTAGCAATACTATTTCATTATGACTTAGTAGTGTGTCACATTCTTCACATCTTTGATTATTTGATTATACTTTCGAGAAATAAAAGTTTTTAATACATATATATCATTTATACAGTTATCACGATATTCATATTCTTTTTATGTTCTTATTTAATATACCGTATTTTCCGGCGTATAAGACGACTTTTTAACCCCGAAAAATCTGTGCCAAAGTTGGGGGTCGTCTTATACGCCGGATACTCTGGAGCCAGGGGCCGCCCGGTGGGGAAAGCCATTCGCCGCTGCTGCGTGAGGCCTCCGGAGCAAGGGGCCGCCAGGATACCACCACCCTCAGCCTCACGGCTGCAGCTGGCTCCCCCCCCCGCCGGTCAGCTGCTGCTGCTCCTCCTCCTCACCCCTGGCTGGGGGTGGTGGTGCGGAGGAGAAGGAGCATCAGCTGACTGGTGGGGAAAATCAGCTGCTGCCGCGAGGCCTCCGGAGCAAGGGGCCGCCCGGATACCACCACCCTCAGCCTCACGGCTGCAGCTGGCTCCCCCCCCCCCCCCCCGCTGGTCAGCTGCTGCTCCTCCTCTCCCCCCAACCCCGGCTGGGGTGGTGATATCCACGAGCCACGCCTCCCCGCCCCCTTCACCGGCGGGGAAGGTAAAAGGAGCCCTGTCGGGCTCGGGGACACCGCGAGCTGCGCCTCCCCGCCCCTTTCACTGGCGGGGAAGGTAAAAGGAGCTGGTGAAGGGGGTGGGGAGGTGTGGCTTGCGGTGTCTCCGAGCCCAATGGGGCTCCTTTTACTGTCCCCGCCGGGAAGGGGGCGGGGAGGTACGGCTCGTGGCGGCTCCGAACCCGACAGGGCTCCTTTTAACTTCCCCACCGGTGAAGGGGGCAGGGATGCCGCGAGCTGCACCTCCCCGCCCCCTTCACCGGCGTGGAAGATAAAAGGAGCCCTGTCGGGCTCAGAGACACCGTGAGCCGCACTCCCCGCCCCTTTGACCGGTGGGGAAGGTAAAAGGAAGGTGCGGCTCACGGCATCTCCGAGCCTGACAGGGCTCCTTTTACCTTCCCCGCCGGTGAAGGGGGTGGGGATGTGCGGCTCGTGGTGGCTCCGAGCCCGACACGGCTCCTTTTACCTTCCCCGCCGGTGAAGGGGGAGGGGATGACGCGAGCACATGTAACCAGCATGTTGGGGACAAAACTTAGTGGTTAAGGTGCTGAACTTGGAGACTGGAAGGTTGGATTTCAATACCCAAAGGCATGAAAGGAGCCTCATTCGGGCATCCCCTGAGTGGAGTTTCACCAGCAAAAATCTTTTCAACCCAGAGTAACCGAAGACGCCGCCGTTGGAAGAGGGGTAGTCATACGGCGTGTATATTGCAAACTCTACATTTTAACTAGAAAAGTTGGGGGTCGTCTTATACGCCCAGTCGCCTTATACGCCGGAAAATACGGTATCTACTTCTCATTTAGTTTTCATTCCCAAAAACTCCTTTGACCAAGTACAGGTCTGTTCGCTTCCTCCCCTTTCAATGAGTAATCCACAAAAGCTTGCCAAACATTCCAAAATCTATTTTCTTTAACTATACCCTTTTTCTTGTTTATCTCCCATGTTAACTTATCATTCAATGCTAAGTTCCACATTTCCTTGTACCATTCTTCAATTTTTATAATCACATCATTTTTCCAGTTTCTAGCGATACACTGTCTACCCGTTGTCAACATTATCTCTAATAACTTTTTATCCTTATTTAAATTCATACTTTCCACATCAGTTAACAAAACGGTACTTGACCCCAATTTAATTCTCATATCCATAATTTCGCCTATCTCTTTCTCAATTTTTCTCCAAAAATCTTTTACTACATTACAACTCCACCACATATGTTCGTATGTTCCCAATGCATCCTTACACCGCCAACATGTTTTATCTTTTTTGTTATCAATCTGATGCAACCTCACTGGGGTCAAATACCATTTCCACAACATTTTATAATTATGTTCTTTCACTCTAACTGACATAGTTCTCATAATTCTTTTCTTCCATTATTCCAATTTCCATCCGCTATTTTTATTTTCAGATCTTGTTCCCAACTTGCTTTCAACGCCTCCTGTGGATTACCCTCCTTATTTAACAATATATATATATTTTACTTACCAGACCCTTAATGCCGCTTTCTCCCTTTCTTAATATTAATATCAATTCTTCAAACTCTGTCCTTCCTCTTTCTAAACTAACTTCTCTCATGTATTTACTATTTCACTTGTTTACCAACACTGTCTGGAACCAATTCATCTTCAACTGTACATACAAATCTACTTTTCTAACACTATCCTTACAGGCCCTTATCCAGTCTTTCAACAGGAAAACTTCATTTCTATAAAGTACTTCTTTTACCCTTTTATCTATTTTTATTGGAAAATTTTTAATATCTATTTCAATAATAGAAACATCTGGAGCCAATTCCTTCTTTTATTTTTTCCATACTCCCAATATTGTCTTCATCATTTTATTTTTAATAACAATTTTTCCCGTATTACAACCCAAAAAGACAATTTTTCCTATTTTATTAAGATCCTTCATCTCAATTTCTTCCCAAATTACCTTTTCCCTAGCTAAGATCTTTACAATATTTTTGATTTGAAAGGCTCGATAATAATTCCTCAAATTTGGTATTCCTAATCCTCCTTCCTTCTGAGATAAATACCAAAGTTTTTTTTTATTCTAGGTTTCTTTCCACCGTTACAAAAATTATTTAGCATTTTTTTTTTTGAAACTCCTTAATTTCATTATCCTTCAATTGAATCGGAAGAGCATCAAATAAAATATTAATTCTCGGTAATAACATCATTTTACATAACACTATCCTTCCAAACCAAGACAACTTCAAATTTTGATATCGCTATATTTTATCCTTAATTTCTGTTTTCAATTTTCCATAATTCTTCTTAAACTCTCCAAATTTTTTTGAAATGTTTATCCCCAAATACTTCAAATTATCCTTAAATTGCAAATTGCCATTACCTTTTATCTTTTGTTGTTCTTCCTTGCCTATGTTAAACAAAATCATTTCCGATTTATCCCAGTTTATTCTCAAACCTGTCATATCTTCAAATTTCTTTAACTGTTCTTGTATTCTACCTAACGCCTTCCTGGGATATTTTGTTATTATCAAGGTATCATCTGCATATAAACTTACCTTGTTTCCTAAAAACCCTTCGATTTCTTTATCGTCCCTTATGGCTTTTGCCAATAACTCCAGTGCCATGATAAACAATATTGGCGATAGTGGGCAGCCCTGTCTTGTTCCGGCTTCTAATTTCAGTTCATCTGTAATCTCATCATTTACTCTAACAATAGCTGTTCCCTGTTGGTATAATTGTTCAATTGTTCTTCTTAATTTATCTCCAAATCCATAACATTTGACTATTTCGTTGATTGTCCCCCTTTATAAAGAGTCAAATGCCTTAAAGATATCTAAATATAATAATCCAACTTTTTCTTTTGTTTGTCCTACCATATCAATTAAGTCTAATACTCTTCTTGTCAAATCTGCCATATGTCTGCCTTTCAAAAAACCCACTTGATCTTCATTTATATAGCTACCCGTAAAATTATTCAATCTATTTGCTAATATCGCTGTAAAGATCTTGGCGTCTTGGTTTATCAAAGAAATATGTCTATAGGATTCCACTTTTTCTGGATCTTTTCCAGGTTTTGGTAATAGACAATTATAGATCTATACCATGAAGTCGGAATTTGCCCTCTTTCCAATATATAGTTATATAATTTTACCAATTTTGGCACCACTAAGTCTTTAAATTCCTTATAAAATTTGGCTGATAACTCATTTTCTCTCGGAGCTTTGTCCATTTTCAAACTGGCTATTACTTCTTTTATTTATTTCTCTGTTATTCTTTCTTCCATTCTATTTCTATGCTCCTGTTTTATCTTATTTTCTATTTGTTTCTCCAATTGAGCTTTTAGCTTCATCACATCTATATTCTTTTTTAGCATACAAATCCTGATAAAAATCTTTGATGATTTTGCATTTATCTCCAATCTTATTACATCTTGTTCCATCCTCATTAATTGAAATTCCAATTTCCCTTTTTTTCTCTCTTTTCTTTGGCTGCTCTTGCTAATAATGTTGAATTCTTATTACTATATTCAAAATATTCCTTTTTTAAATAAATCAAGTCTCTTTTTACCTTTTCTATATCTTTGCCTGCCAATTCAGTTTTTAATGTTTGCATCCTTTCTAAAACCTTCTTGTCTTTTGTTTTTATATGCTCTTCTTGTAACTGTTTTATCTCATTTTCAACTTTATCTTGCGACTCCTTATATTGTTTATTTCTAATACTGGCTAGTTTAATACTTTCCCCTCTAAAAACCAACTTCATGGCATCCCACACCATATTATAACTCACCTCATCCGTGTCATTCCAATACCAACTTTCCTTCCAATTCTCAGTTATTTGTTCTTTACACTTTTGAGCTTTAAAGAGTTTAGACTCATATCTCCAGTTCTTCTTCGTTTTCCTTGTACCCTCTATCCTTAAGTCTGCCAACACTTTCGCATGATCAGACTCTTTAAAAATTCCCACTTCTACCTCATCTATATTTCTGATCATGTTCTCTGTTACTAATATATAATCTATTCTGGAATATGAACTGTGCACCTGCGAGAAAAAAGTGTAAGCCCTTTCCGACCCTTTGAGTTCCCTCCATATATCCTTTAATCCTAGAGATATCATCCATTTATCCAAAATCTGCTTTTTAATATCTTTTCCACCACTTGCTATATTTGTACAATCTAAATTTGACCTTATTAAATTGAAATCTCCAGCCACAATCATTTTTGTTATTTTTTCTTTTGCCAAAATGTCATATATTTTATCCAAAAACTCAACCGGATGATCGTTCGGTGCATATATATTCACTAAAATTACTTCCTCATCATCAATCTTCCCTTTTACTATTAAGTATCTACCTTCCGGGTCAGAATACTGCTTATCATTTCAAAACCCAACCTAGTTGAAATCAAAATCGCAGCCCCTCTTGCTTTTGAAGTACCGTAAGACTTTTCATAAAATTGCATCCATCCTAAAAAGATCTTATTTGTATCCTGGGATTTTTGATGAGTTTCCTGTAGAAAGACTACATCCGGCCTATCTTTTCTCAGAGCTGATTCAATTCTTCTTCTCTTGACTTGAGACCCTGTACCTTTTGCATTCCATATTAATACTTTAATATTTCTCATATTTTAATCAACCACCATCTTCTATAACCTCCGATTTCTCCAATGGGCGTGTTTCCCTCTACCACACAAAAACTATACCTACATCTAAAACAAAAAACATTCATTTCTGCCCTCCCCACTCTTTTCTTCAAAAAAGTCGCCTTCGTCACCCAAAGAGGGGAGAGGGGAACATGGAAGATGTGCTGACTATCATACGCTCTAGTGCTTTTCTTTCTTTGTTCATAAAACAAACTACTTTAATAAAAATTCATACAGACATTTCTTTCCCCTGTATCACCCTATCTTATATTCTCTCCTCTAAACACTGATTCACCCTTCATCAGCTACCGTCTCTGATTTTGAATCCAAATCTATCCCTCCTGTAGCACCCCCCTCTTCTGCACCTCCATGATCTCTTCTTATGCCTCCAGATTCTAATAGAGCTTTCCTTAATCCAAGCCAATCTCTTGAAGCCGCATTGACCAAACTAATTGAACACAAATATTCCAAAGCATCAGTTTCTGCATCAATCATGTGCATTTTTTATCATAAAATATCTTAATTGTTGTGGAAATCTCCAATTACATTTTATCCCACGTTCCATCAAAAGTTTTGTTGCTGGTTTCATCTTGTAACGCCAGACACACTCATTAACTGAAATGTCATTGTATACTTCAACATCATTCCCATCAATTTTTAAAACGCCAGACCCAGCTTGTTTTATGAAAGCCATCACCTTTAATTTATCACCCCAATTTGCAAACTTAACCAAAACATTTCTTTGAACATTTCCCCCCCTCCTCGCAACCAATCTATAAACATTTGCAATATCTTCATTAACAAAATCTTTCCCCATTTTCAAACTATTCAGCCAATCAATTATTCTATCCTTCAGCTGGTCTGGCATTTTTTCCACAAGGTTACGTATTACAATATTCTGTTTTCTCATCATCTCTTCCACCATATATAACCTTTTCTCCTGCACATCTGCTTTCATTTTAGTTTCCTTTTCCTCTTCATACAACCCTTTCATATCATCCTGCATCAATTTCATATCTTTTTGCATCGACTTAACACTTATATCCATCCTTTGAAAATTGTAATCAACCTTTTTGGAAAAGTCAGTAAACATTGCACCCAACTTATCTTGTTTTCCCATAATTTCGTCTTTATCTTTTACCATTGTTTCTTTAATTTCACGAAAACCCTTCACATTTGCCTCCTCCATCCTCAAATTTCTTAAAAAGTTTACCCAACTCAACCAAAATTTGCATTTGGTCCATTGGTACAGGTTTCGGCAATGATGTTGGTGTGGGTGCATGTTCAGTTGCTAATTTGTCTTTCTTCTTGGGCCTCACCACTTCTTCCTTTCCCTTTCCTTTTCCAATTTTTTCCATTGTAACTTCAAATAATAATCTCAGTGCGGCCACACCTTTAATTCCACCGAATCCGTCTTCCTGAACAAGTTCCAGATTCAGATATTTATATAACCCCTTTCAAATATACTTTCACTAATTATAATATCTTTAGCAATTGTAATCCAATAATCTCAGTGCAGCCACACCTTTAATTCCACCAAGTGCATCTTCTTAATCAAATTCCAGATTCAATTAATTGTATAGCCTCTTTCAAATATTTGACTGAGCAAAACCACAGTTTTTGTAATTCAAATATGACTCCTAAATTACTCTACACACGTTGTAATCCAACTGTACAAACCCACTTCTTTATTATAATCCAACAGCAAAGTTATATCCAAATCCCAAATATTGATTGAAGATTTTCTCATAATTGTATATCTACAATCCTGGTAAAAGGAAAAAAACCAGTTTTAAAAAGAAAAGAAAAGAAAGGATTCCCCTTCACATTGAGAGAAGCGAAGTAAAAACCATTTAAAATTACAAATCACCTTCCAAGTCAGGCTTTAAATGTAATCCACGGGAAGAAATGCCAAAGTATTTAATCAAACAATAGTTTCTTTTAAGCAAGGAAGGCAAATTAACCCGTTCGGCCCAGCTTGCGCTGAGTCTCACCGCCCAAGCTCAGCTCTGACCCCGATCTCACAATCAATGCAGAACAAATCCCAGGACTTTGGAATGTTACTTTAGGCTTCAATTCTGATGCTTGTCGTGTTTAAAATCTTATTGGGACCACATTAAACAACGCAAGCTGATTGAAACCCGTCTTACTCCGGCACCATCTTTAGCCACGCCCCAGCCATTCATTTTAAAAACCATACATATATTAAACTGTACAACCTAGTCAAATCAAGATTCTTGAAACTGAACAGGTTTAATTTGGCATAAAAATGAAATTGGTTGTGGTGCCACTCAGGTCTCCAAGAGGAGAAAGTTGGGATGGCACAACCGAGAAGGACTTTGTGTGACTCCACATAAAACACAGTTGTCTCAGGTGGAGGCCCTTCCAGCAGATTTTAATGTTCTGACATATATATTCAGAATCAGATACAGCACTGACCATATACTGAGAGATAAACCTCTTGAAATATTAAGGAGCTAGAGTATTACTACATTATAAATCTTTGTTTTTTTCATAAATACTCCTGGCATTCCAAATACAAACTTTGGGGACCATCACCCTTATGGACTTTGCCACCCAAGGCCACAAGTTTTCAGGGTGGTCAGGTTAGTTAACCACCACCTGACAACTGGTGTTGTGTCATTGGCAGTATGGTCTACTATAACTAATATAGAAGTGTTGTGCCGGATGAATAAAGAACAAGAACTGTTTAAGACCATTAATCAAAGGGAGCTCCAATACCTTGGGCATATCATGAAGAACAGCAAAAAGTATAGAACACCAACTCGTTATGCAAGGGGAGAGCCCTGGGAAGAGAGGCTCTGGACGTAGATGGAGTTCGTGACTAAAGGACCTGTGCTTAAAAACAATTTTGAAAATGAAAGTCTATACAGAAGAAACTGCTGGCTGGCTAACTCATTGGTTTAAGGCCGTGATGGCACTCCAGCTGTTCTTGGACTTCAATTCCCAGAAGCCCCTGTGAATCTACACGAATGGGTTTACTGCATTTCATCCAGCTCGCGTCGCTCCCGGAAGCGGAAGTACGTGCACATTTTACTTCTGCTTCCAGGAGCAACGTGGGCAGCGCGGGCCGGATGAATCGCAGTAAACCAATTCGTGTGGATTCATGGGGGCTTCTGGGAATTGAATTCCAAGAACAGCTGGAGTGCCAAGGTTCACCATCATGGGTTTAAGGTATCTGCCTGCAGAGCCAGAGGCTGGAATTAAATTTCCCACTGCACCTCCAGGTAGAAGGCAGCTTGTGTAGTAATGGACAAGCTGCACAGTCCCAGGGACTCTCCAGAAGAAAGAAATGGTAAATCGATCCTATGTATTCTCTACCTAGAAAAATCTAGGAAGGGTTGCCCATAAATCAGAATTGCTTGACAGCATACAATTATTATACAGAAGAAAACGAATTGAAAGTCAGCAGTCTGTCTCTTGGGAGGTTGCTTCACATACAGTAAAACCTCACATAAAGAGTGCCTCGCTTAGAGACTAACTCACTTAAAGAGCAGAATTTTCTCTGAATGGTTTCCTCGCTTAACAACTAAAACCAACCAAAAACTCGCTTAACAACTAAATCAGGGTTCGCAATCCACCACCACCAGAAGTCACAATTGGTCACTTAAAATGATGTTTTGCTTAAAGAGCAAACTCGCTTAAAGAGCAATCCTGTGGAGCGCATTATGCTCTTTAAGCGAGGTACCACTGTATTATGTAGGTACATATTTGCAAGTTGTTTAAACACTTGTAGCTTACTCTTTTTTGTCTTGCTCATTATACATTTATTATTATTATTATTATTATTATTATTATTATTATTATTATTATTATTATTATTATTATTATTATTATTATTATTATTAAGTTTAATTTCTATCCCGCTTTCCTGACACAAGTGCCACTCAAAGCGGCTTACAACATATACAAATACAATAAACAGAGCAAGGTATACAATAAACTACAAAAGGCAATACACAATTAATACAATCAAAACATCAGAATATGCAAAAATACAATACAAAATATAAATAATTAAGCAATATCACAATGAGAATTACACAAAAAATCAACCTCATAAGATACAAATTTACACAATAATACAATAACAACTTGAGCACAATTTAATAGTACATTTCATACATAAACAATTAAGTGGATGCGGACAGCTTCCAAGCCTCCAGCCCAACTAGGGCGGAGGAACACAACAGCCTCAACAGCTGTGCCTCTCTCCTCCCCAGCTGGTGAAAAAAGTCATGGGGGGGGAGGTGGCAAAGTCTTGATTGATGGCAAAGTCCATGGCCAAACCAAACTGGCCAGAGGAGGAGGGGGTGGCGAGTATCCGGTGTCCGTAGTGCGGTGGTGTGGTGTTCTTATAGCCGCCGTGCTCAGCTGGCTCAGCTGGAGCCAGTCTCGCCTCTCTACCCTCCCGCCAAACTGGCCAAAGGAGGGGAGGGTGAGCGTCCCCTCATTTATTATGCTATGTACCATTTGTCTATGGCAAAGCCATTAGATGAAATAATTAGGTGTACATTGTTAGAGCATCAGTTGTTTCCAGAAGCTTTCACCAAGCCTGGATAAAAGAACATACCTGTATATGACTTCAGTGTACAATCCTGACCATGTTAAACAATTCCAAGTCCCATTAATTTCAATAAGAGAGTTAAGACCACTTGTAAATCTTCCTCTTGGCTGGGCATAAATAGCACATGAAGCTGCTTTAACTTTCACTGGATTGCTAACTATATCCTGGCTATAATTTAGTTCAGGAGTTCCCAACCTTTTCAAGCCAGGTCACTCTCCTAGTCAGCTTTGATGGTTGAATGGCCATTTTGCCCTGCCTGCATGATAGGGATGGCCATTTTGTCCCAACAGCTTTAATAGGGTGGCCATGTTGTTTCTTAAATGCCCATGGAGGGGTGGGGGGTCACATGAAATGGTGCTGGGGGCCAGATCCAGCCCATGGGCTTTAGGTTGGGAACCCCTGATTTAGTTGAATACTTATTGGTGTAACATAGAGCCGCAAAGATCTCTAATAAATGAAACCTTGATTGAATTCCTCGTTATGCATCAGTTACATGACTAAGAATTCAGTCTGTGATTTATCATTTAACAGCTATTCATTACTCGAGTTATAACATTCTGCTTGTGCTGGTATAAACTGGCAATTGTGTATTGGATTCTGACCATTGCATTATATTGATTATCTTGCAATAGAGAAGACTGGAGAAACTGAAGAGATGATGGCTGTTGGCTGTTCCTGGTGTTTTTATGTATCTTCACTCACTTGGAGATGGTACCTGATTACATCAACCTGCCACTTATCAGACAGTTGTGTTTCTATGCTTACAGAGCTTACAGAGGGGATAAGGGCACAATGTTTCCTCTCACTGTATGTGGGCTCCACATGCTTAAAAACATTACTGAGTAGGGCTTCAATTGGGAGAGGCTGCTAAATCTTATTATGACAGATATCACAGGTTCTGTGTCTTGCTACTTAATCTGATATCACCTTTTGCAGGTTAATAGCAAGATACTAAAAAGTACGTATCCAGTGAGCTCTTCAGCAGCAGACACTGAAAATCAGCCTGCTTGGATACTTTGGCCTGAAACAGAGAAGGAAGAGTCAAAGAAACAGGTACAGTATATGTAGGTTTAGTTACTTTGTACCTGTCTGGCTGGAAATCCTGCTACAGTAATGGAGTAGATTGTACAGCCAGTGACTCAACACCGAGTGTCAGGCGGCAGTTAACCTCACTCCCTAAAGGGGCCAACGGCTATGGGTGGATGAGCCCCTTTAGGTGGGGTGATGGTCACCCTCAGTGGAGGAAATGCCACTGGAAACCATCATATTGTGCTCAATGGCAAAATGAGCGGAGGAGGAACTCTGATTCCCAACGGTCATGGAGGCAGAAGAGGCCATGCCAGATGGACTGGCTGTGAAGGCGCACCTTGTCCATATCCTCAAGGCTGTGGCGGTCCATTGCAGTCCCGGTGTTAAATCCTGCATATTGCGCTTCATGTGTGCCGTAGGTGATGTTTCCGAGATCATAGTGTGTGGGTTACTTCATGGCAAGATGTGATCCACCTTAAATAAATTCATGCCAGTGATATTTTTCCTGCTTCAGGGGGGAAATGCATTCTCGGATACGAGTTGCAGTCGACGTCGAGTTACCTTAAACTGTCTTGCAAATGAGTTTCTCAAGACACAATATACTGATGTGGTTACTACAAGTGTGATTATAGTCTCGTTGCCTATCAGAAAAGATGTTGAACATTCTAATGCTAAAAGCCTATATGTATATGTACATGAATATATATGTCTGTGTGCCATGGCACACCCTAAACTGTTCTCGGTCTCTGGAAGAAATTGAATTGCACAGCTAGTTTGACCACAACAAATCTCAATTGTGGAGAAATTTGGTAATCATCAATTACCGTATTTGCTGGTGTATAAGATGCATTGGAGTATAAGACGCACCCCGTTATTACCAAAATAGCCCACTATAGGCCACTATATACAGTACAAGACACACTCCATTTTTCCAGCATATTTGGGGAGTGAGTTTTATACGCTAGCAAATATAATTATAAATAACACTGCAATTGGACTAGCCAAATTTGGTAGTAGTGTTGCTAAACTCATGCTTCTTTCATGTAAAGTAGCCTATGTAGAGATGCGAAGGCCCAGAAAAAACCGATTTTTTAAAAAAAAAACCCGATTTCCCCCCGATTTTTTCTGAAGCCTTTTTTGCTTTTGTTTTTTCAAAAAATTGGAAAAATTGAAAAAATAAAAAATATATTATGGAATGTTTTATTTCAACATGATGAATAAAATATTTTAAGATAAGGTCGGGTTCAAAAAATTTATAAATCACTTGTAAAAAAAATATGTATGGTATCAGATTATTTTCAATTTTTCCGAAAATGTTACTTTCCCCCTGAAAAAAAACCAGGTTTTCTTCCGAGCTTCAAAATTTCCAGAAATTTTACATCTCTAAGCCGATGTCATTCAGCATTCAACCTGCTTCTTGCATATAAAGTAGCCTATGCTTTTAAGAAGGCTACCTTATCTACTTTAAAATTATTTCCAATTCCAAAAGCATTGGAAATAAAGCCTCTGATTTTAGACTTTGAGGTATGACTTGTGAAATAAGCTAGACATTAGAACGTTGGCATTTAATAAATGGAAGCTTTGTAGCATACATAGTTTGGATATAATTACTGGCCACCACCTGCATGTCTCATTTCTATCCTGCATGTCTCATTTCATGTGTGCTGCAGGAGATGGCTCTGTGATCACAGTGTGTGGGTCACTTCATGGCAAGATGGGATCCACCTTAAACAAATTCATGCCAGTGACATTTTTCCTGCTTCAGGGAAAAAATGCATTCTCAGATACAAGTTACAGTCGACGACTGGCCACCAGAGGGAAATCTAGTTTGCAGATTTTGTGTCCCCTCTAATTGAACTGCTCAAATAGATTGCAATACGATAACTCTGATTGAAGTATGAATAAATAATCTTTTTCTTGACCTCAGTAAATATAATTGTAATGAAGAAACATTGAAAATAAGTTCTGACTAAGCCATAGGATAGTGTGGTATGAAAGGCTTTGTCTAGGAGAAGCCATGGCAGCTTCTTAACTAATTGACATTTTACATTTGGCAATAAGAATACATTCTGTTCTGATGGAAGTGATTCTGGATCTGTCAATCTCTTAGAAATATTAATTGTAAGATATTAACCTTATAAGTATATTCTAAAATATTCTGGGCTGAGTAATTGATCCAGGGTTGTTACTTCTTTTTTAAGCTATACAGTTTGATGTTTAGAAAATGCTATAAAGCACTCAAAAAGTTTTCTAAGCAAAATGAAGATTAAGAAAATACAGTACTACACAGATTTACAACCTGATGGACATATTTTTTTTTAAAAAAGAGGAGAGTAATAAGACAGAAACAAGAGCAGGTTCATCAGACATTAGCTTTTTATTAATAAACTAATAAGCATAAGCAGGTGACCACAGCAGATTTCCAGGAGGGAAAGTGCCAGGTAGTGATTGGTCTAAGATCAGTCAATGAAGTCTAAGGTAAAGGTTGCCCTTGCTCGAAAGCCAGTAGTATCTGACTCTAGGGTTCAGCATCTTAACCACTAAGCCATCCCCCTCCCTCAATGAATTTTAGTGAGCTGTAACTGCTGTTGTCACAGTGAAGCTAAGTAAAATGGATACCCACAGTTACCTGTGCAGAACTGGAGGTGTGATTCTGTACAGTGCTGTAACATACTTCTCTCCTGCAGCGTCAAAGTCAGTACCTGAGATACAGGAGACTCTTCATGGATATTGAAAGAGAACAAGTAAAGGAGCAACAAAGGCAGAAGGAGTGGCAGAAAAAAATGAACAAGTATGCTATTTACTATCCTTTAACACTAGTTATATTATAATAAGGATTGTGATGGCAAAATACAATTGTTTGAAGCAGTGTACAGTACTGTACTTGGTTTTGCTGCAGTATGTTAACATAAAGAAATAGAAGAATCGTCATTCTTGAAATGTATGGAAAACTCTTCCAAACAACACTATATCCTTTCACTATGCCTTCCTGACAATATGTACAATCATAAAACTTCTGTCTTCATCTTCATTCCTATGGCCATTTTTAGATAAAATACTTCTGGGAGCTGCAAGACTCTGAAACATACACTTGACTTTCATTGTGACTTAATTTTGGAACAGGTCTACTCTTCAAATGCAGTATCTTTTATTGTCTATATTAAAATAAAATGACTGATGCAAAAATAAATCAGATTCAGAAGCAGTTGTAATTTCTCAATAATACTTTAGACAACTTTTCCTTCTGTGATAGAAACTTTCTCAGCAGGTTTGCTCCTCAAATACTTGTTGCACAGTCCTTCTATAAAAGGGAGTAAGACTATTTTCTACAGTTAGTTATTTAGTATAAAGCTCACCTTTCTTTCTCCCACAGCTTTTTACTAGTGAAATCTTTATGATTGCAGAAAAGTCTGTACAAATACTAAAGTTTAAAGAGATTGCTGGAGGTAGAGAAATGTAAAGTGGATATCACTTTTTCTTAGCAGTAAAACATTGTTAAACAAATATTTTTCCTTTGTAAATTGTTGCACTTTTCGTCCCCGCCCCCAAGATTTGGCTCAGAATGCAGGCAACAGTTATAAAGCAGAATTCTGCATTTGTTAAGTGAGAACTTTGTTGGGTTGGACCGGGGTGGTTAAACTATGACCCATGAGCCAGACCTGGTCCATGGAGCCGAATCATCTGGCCCGCACTGCAAGCATAAGTTAAATGTGCCCACCCACACGCAAACACTACCGGAAGCGGAAGTAAAAAGCACATGCGCAAACACTGCCATAAATGCACCCGCAGCTGTTGTAAACATGTTTACAACAGCCATGGATGCATTTTACGGCGGGACGAACCACATGAAAAGTGGTGTGAAAAGTTTGGGAACCCCTGGAGTCCATCTACACCAGCATTCTATATCGCATAGTGTCCAAACATCTTTGTAGATTACTGGCTTCATTTCATAAAATAAAATCGTTATTATGGTCCAAGACCAGCATAGAACAGCAAAGGGAACAGAAGTTAAAATGGGGTTACTGTACTACAATATATCAAGCGACAAAAGTTAAAATGAGGGTGCTTAAAAAGGAGCATTTCTGCTCAGAGTTAAGGAAGAGTAAAATTAGTACATAGATCACTAGTGTTACAGCTATTACTAAGCCAATGCTGTGGCATTAAGTTTATTTGGCTGAAGGTCCTGCCATAAAATCATAGAATGACAAACTCTAATGTGCAGCCTAAAACAGCATTGTCCTTTTTTGCAGCCATATTGCACTGTTGACTCATATTCAGCTGGTTATCTATAACAATTCCAAGATCCTTCTCTTTGTCAAGACCAACCTTAACAATGATCTCAATAATATTCAGGGACTTTCTAGTAATAAAAGTATTCTATTAGCGGACATGTGTAGTAAATATAAATGTGACATACTTCTGGTCCAGGAAACACATTGGGGGACATGTT
The DNA here is from genome assembly GCA_035047345.1 of Bradypodion ventrale. Lineage (NCBI taxonomy): Eukaryota > Metazoa > Chordata > Lepidosauria > Squamata > Chamaeleonidae > Bradypodion > Bradypodion ventrale. The sequence goes on along the minus strand of JAWDJE010000010.1, from coordinate 19,562,168 downwards.
ACATACCCAAAGTAGCTGAAATGGAATTAGTGCTTGAAAAACCGCATGACCAGTATGAGAGTGCAATTTTTGTTAGACCGGTCTCTGTTACACTATTAGCTGCATTGACAGAAACAAATAACATTGAAGTTCTCACCATCCAAACCCCACAATTCTTAGTTATCTCTGTTTATAAGCGACCAGAAGTAAAATTTAGTGTTAATGAGCCAGACAATTTTATATATGACCAAATAAATGTTATTGGAGATTTTAATTATCACAGCTTATTTATTTATCGTATGATGAACTTCAGTTGTCTACATTGATGTTGATATACAGTAGACCCTTGCATAACAACATTGCTTGGTTCCCCAAGTAGCGTTGCTATGCAGAAAAAGTCATTATTCGAATAACGACAAAAAAGTCATTATTCCAATAACGATGGTATTTTTACTGTCGTTATGTAGATAACAACGTTGTTATTCAAATAACGATGGTATTTTTATCGTTATTCGAATAATGACATTTTTGTCATTATTTGAATAATCACATGGAGAGCGTCGTTAATCGAAAATGACGCTATTCGAACGCATCGTTAGGTGGGGGTCCACTGTATAGAGTAAGCACAAGTTGTCCATCTCAAGTTCCTAGCTAGAGTTCCACATCAAGGTTTGAAAGCCATTGAAGGGCTTCATCTGTGGCACTATGCAAGTCCTCCAATGTTCTTCCAGATGTGCGTAAAGGACATAATGCGGTCCATAGTTTGGTGGTCTTCATAGTCACATTGGGGAGAGGACTTCCATTCCCATGTGAACAGAGTGGCTCCGCATCTTCCACAGCCGGTCCTCACTCTTTTCAGCATCCTCCACTGCCGTCTTGGAAGGGAAAAATCCAGCTGGCCATTCACCAGGATTCTTGGTTATGTGATGATGAGTTCCATCCAGGCATCTGAGATATTGAAAGGGTTAATTACTACCAGAAACGTGTACCAATGAGGATTTAAGTTTGGTCAATGACAAAGACAAGAAGGTGGCTACATTTTGGCAGTTTAAATTTTGATCTGGACACGAAAAAATAAGAACCCTTCATCTTTTTTTACCTCTGATTTTACTTCTCCCACCCATTTCCAATTTGGTTGAAAGTCCTCCTGACGAAGTTCTTCATGCTATGTCCAAACACATTCTTCCCAGTTCTTATGAGATGTAACCCATATTATGTATTAACTAGTTTATTCAAGCTGCACAAACCTATATTATGGGATTAATTGATAACTCTTTTATTTGAAATAAATAAAATAAAATGTATGCTGTCCTTTTGCTGAGGATCCAAAAGTAATATCTCAATCATCTCCGACCCAAATATTTCCTGATTTATAGTTTATTCTACTAGGAGCTGTTCTACATCAGAGATAATTGCAGTTTTCTTGTAGAGAACAGCTGGTTCAAAAACAATGTTAAGAAATTAATTGAGGTGATATTTAGGCAGTGGTCAGAGTCCTGCTGCTTAGCATTATAAATTACCCTATAGTAGCCCTACTGAATCATTTGGGACTTGATGAGTAAACGTCTTTGCTAAGTTTCATTGATTTAAAAGGGGTAACATAGTAAATTGCAATTAGAATAAGTCTTTTTGCATAAATTGAATTTATGGAGAAGTTGATTCTCCATTGATTTAGTAAGCCTACTTTGGTGCGATTTATAGTAGTAAGCAACAGGATATTGGTTGTTATGTGCAGTATAGTGCATAGTACAGAAAAAATCTCAGAGGTATAGGATTTGAGCTTTCAATTTGCTGCTGTGTTTACCAGCTCTTTACCTCGCTTGTTGAAATGAAGTAATATAATTCCTTTTAAACCAATGTTTACTATTGTCAGTTCATTTCATGTGTGAATTTAACAGGGGAATTGAAATTATTGTGGTCTTGCAGATCCTTTTAGCATGTGCTTTTTGAAAATTTTCTGCTTCTGCCTGCAGAATTAAGAAAGAAAAAGAGCAACAGCGTTATGCAGAAGAACAGCGGATGCAAGAGAGGCACCATATAGAAACACAGAGGATACAGGAAGGGGCATTGCAGAAAGATGCTAACTCTGGGGAGGAAACTTGTACAAGATTAGAACATCTTAAATTGAAGGATACAAAAGAGAAGAAAAAAGTAGTGGAAAGACAACAGAGAAATAAAGAGTATGCACGGTAAGCAGTAATATTTGAGAGAGGCTGTCTTTGCTTGAAAATCTCAGATGGAAGAACTGAGGCCACAGTACGTAAGCCGTCCAGATTTGGACCCAATGCCCATCTATTTCCACGTCTTGTTTCTTACAGGGGCCAAGTAGACGTTCTGGGAGAGAGACCATAATCCTCCCAGTTTATCCTTAGCAGAGATATGCTGCATTTGATAAATATTATCACCAAAGGCTGCTAAACCCTCAGCTTTACTCAAGGTCATCTTGAGATCTATAATAATTGCAGAACCAAAATGTCAACCTGATACTTGAGAATGTACCTCTGCATATGTATACATACCTGCTCAAGCACTAAGATCTGCTAATGAAATATTTCTCTCTGTATCTTTCTGTTGGGAGAAGGGTAATAGGTAGAACCATGGGAGAGAGCTTTCTTGGCATTGGTAGACTAGTTGTTAATCCAACCCACATCCCACTTGGAGGCCTACTTGCCACATGTTAGTATAATTTCAATACTAAGTTGAAATATGATCATTTCTCCAAATGGGGCTTAACCATGGCTTAACTTGAGCCTTTTGATATTGGGGTTTGTGTTTCACCTTATGTGTTTCTTCATTTGTTTTTAGTATTTAATTTTCAAATAAATAGCAATATGACAGGGTTTCTTGGGAACACCAATTGGATATAATATGTCATGCATCTCGCAGGACAGGTTCTAATCTACAAAGACTTAGGTTCCAGTGGTTGAAATCCTGTTGCACAGCTTTCTGTGTGCACCATGTGTTGCAGTATGTAGTTGCACAAGAAAGGTGGGGCAATTATTAAGGTTCAGATTGTTTGCAACTTTCCTCCAACTTTCCTCATGCTTATCATGCTTCCCAGCCAAAAATAATTATTCAGACCAGATGTTTGAGGCAAAAGAGAGAAAGATACTTGCTCACTATATCTTATAAGGCTGGTTTCAGGTTTGCTAGAAGAGTTATAAGGAAAGATCAAGAGGGCTTTCCTCCATTACAGCTGTATGGCTGAAAAAATAGAGAGTTCAAAATGTTTGCATCTACATCAAGAACAAACAACCAACTGCTCTCAACACACAGGATAAAAGGGATCAAATTTCAGGCAGGAAGGCAGGGGCTTTAGCTGATTAGTTAGAAAACAAAACACGCAAGCAAGTTAGGAACAAGTTCCCTCCTTCCAAAGATTGAGTGTTAACCTGCTGCATGTTGGATTGCTATATCCCAACAACACAAAGTTGTGGTAAAGGTAGCTAAAAGTATAAAAAGGCAATTCTCCATGCATACTGTGCAACAGTTGTGATGGGAGTCTCAAGACCTATGCAATCAAACTGCATAATGCTGGTTGCTTGGGTATAATACCCAGCACACTTCTACTAGCATCATGTGATGTTGTATGAGAATCAACAGAGGTTTAGCCATTTAAACAGCTTTCTCCAACTTCTTTCCTTTGTATGTTTTAGACTGTAATTGACATACTCCTTGGTCACTAGCCCTTCTGGCTAGAACTGGTAAGAACAATTGTCCAAAACTTCTAAAGGGCACCAAAGGTCCCACAGTATTCTTAATCACTGTATTTGTGGTAACTAACTAACACAGCTAAATTGCTGGCATTTTTAAAACAGCTAATCATAAAGCTTATTCTGCCTCTTAACAACAAACAAGTGCTTAACAGCAAGTAAATGTATGTCTTTTCTAGTTATGTAGAAGCATTACGTACTCAGATGCGGGAAAATATCAAAATGTACAATATTAATTTGCCTCCATTGTGCTTCTGTGGATCGGACTTCTGGGACTGTCACCCAGACAACTGTGCCAACAACTGTGTGTTTTACAAAAACCATAAAGGTATGTATTTGATCTTTTAAAGACCCCTATTGCTCATTAACTATTAACAGCAACTGAGCAGTCTATGTAAATCTGAGTCCTGACATATCCCCATAAGTCTGTTATAATAGGTGCTACTTATCTTTTAATTATAATATCTAACTATGGAATTATGAAGCCCACTGTCCAGATATCTATGTCATGACTATGAAGGGTCTATTGGTGCTTGCTTCTAACAGGAATAACAACCTGAATTCATTTTTTCCCTACATATAAGGGATAAAATCGACCCTTTGGCTGCTGGCATCCTACATCTTTTTGAGCTAACTATTCTGCATTATTCAGTGCTAGCATGTTAAATGATGGCTTATTACTTTGTAAATTAAATGCTTCTAAATTTACAGGCAGCAGAGCTAAACCTTAAGGGGAAAGGGGGTATCTTTCGAAACATTCTTGAAACTACAGAAGAAACAAGGAATGGTTTCCTGGAATTTCAGACATTTTTTTCTATGTTGTCATTTCTAGACATGAGACCACTTTGGGGCAAGTAATGTCCTTAGTTGTTTAAATTCATGGCTTAATTTACAAATTAAACCATTTCTGAGAACTAAGGTCAAGGTTGCCCTTGCTCAAAAGCCAGTCATGTCCAACTCTAGAATTCAGTGCTTATCTCCTTTTATAGCCAAAGAGCCAGGACTGTCTGCGTCTGTAGACATATCCGTGGACATGTGGCAGGCATGTCTAGACACTGGAGTGCACAGAATGCTGTTTACCTTCCCACTGAAGTGCTCCCTGTTTGTCTACTGGCAATTTCTTGCTTTTGAACTGCTAAGTTGGCAGGAGCTGGGACAGAGGCGGGAGCTCATTTTGTTGTGCAGTACTCGGTTTTCAAACTGCTAACCTGCCGGCCTTCCAGTCACCATCTTAATGGATCCGGCCCACGGCGCCCAATAATCCAGGCCCCGCCCTCACTCCAGCTGCCACCACCACCGCCAGAATTGGCTACAGACTCGTTTACAGCTGTCATAAATAGCAGGGTACCACCAGTCCAGACCCCTCAAATTTCTGAGGGAGCATGACCTGGCCTCTGACTTTAAAAGGTTGGCAACTCCTGGTCTTAACCACTTGAGCCACCACAGTCCCTTTAGTTTGAGAACTAAAGAAATCCTAAATCTGCACTTTTTCATTGTAAACAAAATTCTTGTGCCAATGAGATGTGCTCATAGTGTTTTCTGTACAGAACTTGAGGTAATGAGGAACTGTATTTCACAGACAGATTTCAACTAACATAATGAATCCATGACTTCTGTTGAGAAAAAAAAGTCCTTTGACTAGTCTGCACATCATTCTAGAAACCTCACTTACACCTGCCTGCTGTCTCTCAATTTAATATATAGCTAATCCTATTCCTTTCCTTTTCAGCATATGCGCAGGCCTTACAATCTGTCATCTCATCTTGTAATATACTTGATGGAGGTTCAAACAAAAGACTCGCTATCCATACATTTGCTACTATTCATGCTCATTCCAAGAATTCATGAAAGAAAGAACTCTGCTTCATCCCTTCTTAGTTGTCTAAATCAAAATTTGTTGAAATAGGTGTGGCTGAGCAAATGCACAGGCACCCACGTCTAATGTAGACCAGTGGTTCCCAATGTGGGCCCCATGCCCCACAGGGGGTCTTCAATTTCCAGAAGCACAAGTCAGTACATTGGCTATCAGTGCTTTGGGGGATTGACTTAGGCTTCTGGGAATTAAAGTCCAAAAACCAAAGGTTGGGAAACAGTGGTCTAGATTGTGTTCCAAATAATACTGAAAATTAAATACATTGGAAAGGGGGCTGCTACCACCAAAGATATTTTTTCTCATTTACTACAGTAGTCCTCTTTTGTACTGATTCCTACAAAGTACAGCTTTATCAAAAACAGTGAATTGTCATGTAGCTATAGGTCATGAGAAGAGGCCTTGGGTTGGTTTTGACCTGAATCAGACCTGTTCACTCAGTATACTCACTCAAGGATTTGTGATTTAGTTTCTGACACCTGTATAGAGCGCTAAGGAACAACTACTGTACCTTGGTTCTTCTGCACTCAACAAGGAACAGCCTTTTAATTTCCCCTTCCTTTTTGACACCGTACCAAGAATCTTTGTGTCTGGATGGATCTTAAATTCCTGCCTTCCCCTTCTTGCAAATTCTGAAGGTCCAACTTAAATATTGCATAGAAAAGTAGAAAGAAAAGGTTAGCAATCCAGGAGGATAAGCTTATTGCTAATAATGATGGCACTTAAAATGTCAATCTCTGTTGAAGAAATATGTACATTTTATTTAATTTCTTTAAGGAATTTGACATATTGCAAGAGGAACTATTAAGTAGAAAATGATGACATCATGCAGCATTTTCTTCAGTTTAATAATATCTAGACAAAGGGAATCTGTTGTCCTTTTGCTGGAAATGGAAAATAGAAGGAATCTGGAGATGGTACCATCTTCCTTTATTATAATTTGAATCCATGAGTTAGGCAGGAATGCTTTTGAATACCTTCTGATATAAAGAGAGACTTAGAAGCTGAGCTTTTAGTGTTATTGATAACGTTTATTAGATGCTGGCTTCTTTTGACTCACAACCTTCTCAGCTATAAATGTTATTTTTAATGAGAACTGCTATTTTGAACGCAGTGCAGGTATATAGTTTTCTGTTGTTGACCCCTCCCAATAAAATGTTTTATATTTGAGTCTTTGTATCTACTCACAAATCTTTTGTTCTGTTCTGTCTGTGCTCTGTTGCAACACAGCCACAAATGAATTCTAAAAGTATTGTCTAATTAACCACTTCTGCCCATTTCTATTGTGTGTCATCGTCTTCTTGCTCTGCCGTATCTGAATAAGAATGTTGGCAGTCCTCATGGTGGTCAGCCATGAAGACGGTCCAGAGAATATAATGCAGTGGCCTTTCATCTGCCTTCCGCATCCCAGCTTGACCCCCAGTTCCACGAGTCACTTTCTCGTCCTGAACCCTGGCGCACAAGGTCCTACCGGCCCCTGGCCGATTTACTTGGGGGTCATCATCCTTCCCTGTGGACTTTGGCACCTAAGCCATTAGTCCTCAGGGTTATCAGGTTAGTTAACCACCACCTGACACTCAGCTTTGAGCCACTGGCAGTATGATCTACTCTATTACCATAGCAGGATAACCTGGCCAGACATCTAATGTGTGTGGTTCCATATAAAACTTATGGTGAGGGTGTAGATATGTGGCACACAAACATTGTTTGGGACAGTGTTTTTTGGTTTCTTCAGGATTTAATTTTCTGCAGCTACCTAAGAATACTTTTGACAGATTCAGTGTTCTTTACAAGCCTACCTCCAGGATGTTGCATATATAAAAATGATATCTTTGTGGAGTATATCATTTCCATTTTGGAGTCCAGGTGTGTTCAGTTCAATACAACAGTTCAATAGCTTCTGTAGTCATACTATAGCTACTTATGCAATAGGTGAAGTGGGTTATCTTCCCAAAAATAAATGTCTTAATTGGAGAAAGCTAGATCTTAAAACAGTGTGTTCTTCATTAAAGTTTAACTGTTAAGAAGACTTTTTCTATTTCTGTGGAATTTCATTGATAAAGAAAGTGTTGCAATAGGGCTTGTGTGGATTTGCTAGTATCCCACTTTATGCTCCTCCAGATGGTGAATCGGGGATGTCTCCCAGAGGTGGGTGGTACATAGGAAATGAAATACTCTAGGTCAGCAGTTCTCAACCTTTTAAAGCTGGGAGCCGGGTCACGCTCCCTCAGACCGCTTTGGGGGCGGGACAGCCATTTTGCCCTTCCACCACATGGCACTTCCTGGTGTGGAGGCAGTGGGGTGCCACATGGAATGGTGCCACGGGCCACATTCAGCTCACAGGTTGAGAATTCCTGCTCTAGGTGGACCAAATCTAGCACCTCAGTTGGAGGTTGGTGATGAGCTACCAACTTCTTCCAGAAAACTGGAAGATACAAGCGTGAGGAGGACCTAAGTGAGAGCCTTATTTGTGACATCACGTGGCCTTCTGGGTCTGATCAAGTCATGATTTTTCCCCTCCATGTCAGAAGCACACAAAGGTGCTTTCTGGGTTGAAAGGGTTTTTGTTGGAGGAACTCCACTCAAGAGACTCCTGAATGAGGCTCTTTTCACGTCCCCAAGATCTTTTCCAACTGAAGTGGTCCCTATTTATCTACTTACAATTTCTTGCTTTCGAACTGTTAGGTTGGCAGGAGCTGGGACATTCCGTCATGCAGTCTTGAGCTACCGACTTGCTGACCTTCCAGCTAATAAGGTGAGCTTCTTAACTACTGAGCCACAGCAGTTCCTATGATGAATGATGATGTAATAGGCACATGGTTACTAGAATCCCTGTCATGTTTTCCCTGAATGAAACAGACTAAAGGGGAGAAACAGGAAATTTTGCAGCCTCACAATTAGAAAGTGATAGAATGATACATCTCTGGAGATGGTATTCTTCAAAACTCTTGTATCTGATCAATCTACGTACAAGGACTGGTGTTTGATGACTCCAATAAGGAGTCACCAAACCATTGCAAACCAGTTTATGGTTTAGAAAGATAATCATGTGCCCATTATTTATTTTGGCAGCTTGGCTTCTCATTGCAAAGCTACCATCTCACTCATTCTGATCCAACTTTTCAAGTCCATTCAGTCTTCTTTGCACAAAAACTTTGAAGGTAAAGCTTTGTCTTTGTTGCTAGTTTGGTAGTCATCAAAACATGGATTTAAACGTTAAAAATTAGTAGGAGATGGGTCTTGATGGTTGCATCTTGTGTTTAGCATTCTTTTAATTGAGTGGTGTGAAATGCTTAAAAGTGTCTCAAGGATGGGACTTGATATATTCCAGTCCAAGAAAGTAAGGAATATGATCTTGTGATTTTCAAGCAGCATAAAGCTCCTACACTGCAGATCCGGTACAAATTGTAGAATCCTTATATCTCAGCCTAGACAACAAATTATGTATTCCACTTGTATTTCAGACTTTACTTTCTTTAGAAAAGCCACTGAACTTTGGGGAAACCAAGCAAGAATATATCCAGTGTGAATTCACATACCTACCAATATCCTTGGCTGCACAGATGAATGCTTAGATTCCTCTTGAGTATTTTTATCTGTAAAGCTGAATATGTGTGGGAAAAGTAAATGTCCCAAAGGTTTCTGAGAGGTAGAAAGAGCCATGATGTTTAAACAAGGCTAGGTTTATAGCAGACCTATAGAAAAGACTTTGTAGGGTGACTGACAACACCACTGATGTATTTTGAAGCTTGCAGTGTCTGTGGAATATAATGGATGGTTAATAACACTATAATGCTGCAAAGTTACCTATGTAAATGTTTAGGATTGAGACGGATGGAAATTTCATGCTACAGTATACAGGTATATGATTTATGGCCCAAAAGTGTTTTCCAAGAAATGCACCTCTCCCCTCTCTAACTTACCTGAGATAACCTAACTGGGTGGGGCTCAGACCCGCCTGTTTTTCTACATCTGTGTAGTTGATTGGCATATAGGTAAATGGGTAAAAGTTAAAAAGTTATTCGTATAGTTTGTGAATCCCCACTATAGGGTTATGCGCCTGCGCAGAACATCAATCGGAGGCTTTAAAGCTGATTGGTTAAAAGTTTTGGCGGTAAGACCGCCCACCGTACCGCCCACCCTTAGGCACCAGTTCGCCATTTTACCTCAGTTATCTTTCCGCCTCAGCAGCAGGACGATCGTTGAGTGCTCTCGTAATTTTTGCTGTCCATTCTTCGGAAAAGACCTCTCAATTTAAACATTTTTTCCGGCAATCTTGTCCTCCCGGCACCCTGGTGCTGTTCCTTTTCTGAGGACTCAGTTACCTCCTTCGCTTCGGTCACTGTTTCCCCCCTCAAGGGGGTGACGGCTGGGCGGCCCTTCGGGGTTTGTCTTCTCGAACGTTCGACGTTCTTCGGAAGAATTTTTTCATGGCTGCGGCCTTTAAACAGTGCACTTCTTGCCTGAAGAAGTTTCTGGCAAGAAATGCCTTTTCTGCCTTGGCGAGACCCACCAGAGCCAGTCTTGCGTACATTGCAAAAACTTTACTCATCTGGCGGTCCAGAACCGAAGTAATAGGCTGAAGGCTCACTTGATGGAGCTTGCCCTCGCTCCCACCGCAGCTCCTTCCATTTCTGCCTCAATGAGTGCTCCTCTGACTGAATGGGCTCTCAAACCTTCTTCCTCGCTTCTTGTTTACAAGAAGAAAAAGAAGGACAAGAACGGGGAAAAGAAAAAGAAGCACAAGTCGGAAGGACCCCGTTCTTTGCCATGGACTCCTCGTTCTCCGACCTCTCCTGGGCCTTCACCGCCTTTCTCCACCACGAGATGTCCCTCTCCGGGATCTTCCGCTTGGGTGGCTGGTCATCGTCTGACTACCCTAACAAGGGCCGCAGGGCTGGGGCTCCAGCTCACCCCTTGCATCACTCTTCATCACCAGCTGGTGAGAGGGGCCTTTCCATCTCACGGCAAGTCTCCGTGTCACCCAGGCCACGCACTCCCACTATTGACGCTCTGGCAGCCACCGTTTCGGCTACCATTTCTTCGCCGATCATTCCTCCCACCGTTTCGCCTCCCACCATTTCGTCACCATCGGCTACTGTCACTGCTAGCCAGATGGACCTCTTCGAGGCGATGTTTGAGGCCATAGCAAAGTCATTTGCTGACCAATTTAAGGCCACCATTCCTGTGGCCTCTGTGGCTCTGGTACCGACCACCGCAAGCCCCAGAGATTCTGGCCCTGCTGTTGCTCTGCTGCCCTCCCGAGGGTCGAGCGTTCGCTCCGCTGGCCCGGCCATACCATTTTGGCACGGTCCAGATGTTGAGCTGATGACCGCCCAGCCCGTCGACCCGCCTAGGCCGTACTGGTGCGGTCCCGATGTGGCTTCAAGAGTCCCCCCCTCATCCTCCATTGATTCCAGTGCATCCTCGGAGGAGGGGGATGTCGATGCAGAGAAGACGCCCGACCAGGCGATTGGTGCCATCGATCCGCCGAGGGGAGAGGACCAGAGGTCTCTTACGGCGATGCTCACCCATTTGGGCACTGCTCTAAATCTACGAGTTGACCAGCTGCCGTTGGAAGGGGAGGACCAGATGACGGCCAAGCTGGATAAGGAGGCCATCAGACCGGTCCACATCACCATGCTCCCTTCCATGCTGACCTCCGCGAAGGCCACCTGGAAGAAGCCCGTTTCGGCCCACTCCGTTTTGTCCAGATTCGATGGAATGTATCGAGTTCTGGACGAAGACGTCAAGTTCCTCCAGGCACACCCACTGCTGAATTCGCTGGTGGTGAATGCCTTCTAGCATAAAACGGCTGTTAGCGGGTTTCCGGTTCCTTCAACTCCGGAAGGCAAGAAACTGGACGCGGTGGGTCGTAAGTTTTACGCCACCGGTTCCCTTTTCCTGAGGGTGTGAACTATTCGGCCACTATGGGGCTGTACCGGTCCCATCTTTGGGAGCGTGCGAAGACTCTGGCCGCCAAGCTGCCTGCTGACCTCCAGAAGGAACTCGACTCACTGAGCAAGGAGGGTGACTTTCTGGCCGAGCAGCAAATGAGGACTGCACGGAACATAAACGATTATGCGCCAAGGACATGTCTTCAGCCATCCATCTCCACCAACATGCTTGGCTTAGGGGAACAACCCTCGATGACTCCATGAAAAAGTTAATCGAGGAGTTCCCCTTTGGTGGTCAGGGGTTATTTGGCCAGGACACTGATAAAGTGCTAAATGAGTTGCGCCAAACAAGCTTAACGGCCAAATTATTGGGGCTCACCACACCGTCACAGCCAGCGAAACTGAGGTTCCAGCCCTTCACTCACCGTTACCGGGGGAACCCTCAACAGCAAGGGGGATCTGTGGATCAGCCCAGGATGGGTTTCTACCGGCAAAGGCGGCAGCACAACAAGCAATGGTACCAGCCCTATGGTCAGGGTAAGCGCACGGATACCAAGTCCAAGTCGCGCGTTTGACTTTTCTCTGGCCAGGACTCTCTCACTCCAACTCCCATACCTCCCCCTCCGGAACTTCCTCCAGGTGTGGTCCGGCGTCAGGAACGACTGGTGGGTCTTGAAGATCTTGTCCGCTGGCTATGCCATCGAGTTCGACCGGATGCCTCTGGTAGGAAAACACCGTTTCACCACCTCGTCTCTATCTGGGAGAAACAGTTGCAACCCTTCTCTCCAAGGGAGCAATCGAGCTGGTACCACCGACCGATTGGGACAACGGTTTCTACTCGAGGTACTTCGTTGTCCAGAAGAAGAACGGAGGCCTCCGCCCAATTCTGGACCTGCGTCGCCTCAACAAAGGCATCCACACCAGGAAGTTCTGGATGGTGACTCCAGACCATCCTCCCCCTCATCAACAAACAGGACTGGTTCACGGTTATAGACCTCAAGGATGCTTGCTTTCACATCAGCATCCTCGAGGAGCACAGATGGTTCCTTCATTTCAGGATAGGGGGCTCTGTGTACAAATACTGTTGCCTACTGTTTGGTCTGGCCACAGCACCGAGAGTCTTCACCAAATGCATGGCTCCGGTGGCTGCCTTCCTCTGCCAGAAGGGGATCAGGGTCTTCCCGTACATCGACGACTGGCTGATAGTCTCCCTCACCAGATTGTCCGCCATTCGGGACACGGAGTACACTGTCCATCTCATGGAGAGTCTTGGCCTCAGGATCAACTTTACCAAATCAAAGTTGGAACCTTCACAGTGAGTGGAGTACATAGGAGCAGTTCTGGACTCGCTAGCAGTCAGGACCTTTGCCCCAGAGAAACACTTACTGGACATTGCACAGGCAGTAAGCGATTTCAAGACCAAACCCTTCATCAGAGCAAAGAAGGCTCAACGACTTCTGGGCCTGATGGCTTCAACCACGGCGGTAATTCCTAATGCCTGATTGAAGTTTCGGTCCCTACAATCATGGCTTCCCACGAATTTGACCCGCTCACAGACAGTCAGTCCAAACGGTTGCTTCCCTCGCCGGAACTGGTGGACCAGCTGGCGTGGTGGACCTCGCATCTCAATGTAGCTATTGGAAAAAACTTCTACCCTCCACAGCCGTCTCTCCAAGTTCTGACCGACGCGAGCTACCTCGGCTGGGGTGCCGCTTGCAGGACTCTAACGGTCAACAACACTTGGTCTCCTCACGAGATCGTCCACATCAACTACCTGGAGTTGCTGGCCATATGGAAGGCCATGTGGTCCTTCGAAACGTTGCTATGTGGCAAGGCAGTTCAAATAGCATCGGACAATACCACCGTGATAGCGTACCTGAACAAGCAAGGAGGGACGAGGTCTGCTACATTGCTACATCTGGTGGTGCAACTCTGGAAGTGGTGTCTTGAGACACATTTCCAATTGGAGTCCACAACCAGGGGAAACTGAATGTGCTGGCCGACCACCTGAGCCGTCTCACCTCGACAACCCACGAGTAGGAACTGGACAACAAGGTGTTTCACTCTCTCTGCACAGCGTGGGGGACACCGAGCATAGACCACTTTACATCGGAGTCCAACCGCAAGTGCCCCAGATACTGCTCCAGGGCGGGCATCGGATTGCAGTCTGAGGGCGACGCCTTCATGAAATGGTGGGACCAGGACTACATTTACGCCTTTCCCCCGTTTCCCCTGGTTCAGAAGGTCCTCATCAGGATGTACCAGCAACGAGCGAGTGCGATTCTCATCGCTCCGGCGTGGCCACGTCAATCCTGGTATCCGCTTCTGTTGCACATGTCGTCGCAGTCTCGCACGCTGGCAGACTCTCCGGCGCTTCTACAGATGGAGCAAGGGCAACTTCACCATTTGGACCTGCCCAGTCTCCACCTCATCGCGTGGAGGATAATCCCAGACTGTCCAGGATCTTGGAACTAGCAAGGCACCCCTCACTAGGACTCCTTTCGAGCCAATGGCTACCACGGACGTTCGTCTCCTCACCTGGAAGACTGCGTTTCTTGTGGCCATCACGTTGGCTAGACGAGCTGGTGAGCTGGTTGCTTTACGGGCTGATGCCCCGTTTCTCAAATTTTACAATGACCGTGTGGTGCTCCACACCAACATCACCTTCTTACCAAAGGTAGTCTCTCAATTTCACATGGCTCAGACTATATCTCTACCAACTTCCTTTCAAAAACCCAGCAACGCTCAAGAAAGGACTTGGCACACGCTGGATGTGAAGCGAGCTTTATTCTTTTACACCAGCAGGACCCGTGAATTCCGTAAGTCACAGCGTCTGTTTGTTGCCTATGGGGGAAAGTCTAAAGGTGAACCCATCTCTTCCCAGAGGTTCTCCAAATGAATTACATCAACCATCTACCTGGCCTACAAGTGTGCCTCATTGCCACCTCCACCACATGTCAGGGCACATTCTACAAGAGCGGTTGCCACTTCCATTGCCTTTTTGGAAGGCACACCGCTCGAGGACATCTGTAAGGCTGCAACCTGGTCCAGGCCTTCCACATTTGTCCAGCACAACAGGATAGACACCAGAGCCACTGCGGACGCCAGACTTGGTCGGGTCGTCCTTGCCAGAGGGCTCCAGGCTCCTCATCCTTGAGGGTCCATCCTACCTGACCGACCTACTTCATCCTGGAATCATCTCATCCGACTGCCCACCGACCAAGTAAGTGTTATCTTGCTAATCTCCCAATAGTGGGGATTCACAAACTATACGAAGGAGAAAGTTGGGTTTCACTTACCAGTGATAACTTTCGTTCTTCGAGTATATAGTTTGTGAATACACACTACCCACCCTGCCTCCCCTCTTGAGCAGCACGGATGAGATCATTTGGTTTAATCCTGTGCTTGGCTTAAGTATGGAACTGAGGTAAAATGGCAAACTGGCGCCTAAGGGTGGGCGGTCTTACCGCCAAAACTTTTAACCAATCAGCTTTAAAGCCTCCGATTGATGTTCTGCACAGGCGCATAACCCAGTAGTGTGTATTGACAATGTCCTTCGAGACATTGCTGTGTGGGAAGGCGATCCAGATCGCGTCAGACAATACCACCACGATTGCGTATCTGAACAAGCAAGGAGGGACGAGGTCCACTACGTTGCTTTATCTGGCGGGGCAGCTTTGGAAATGGTGTCTCGAATGACACTTCTTTCCAATCAGAGACCACATCCAGGGCAAGCTGAATGTGCTGACCGACCACCTGAGTCGCCTCACCTTGATGACTCACGAGTGGGAGCTGGATGACATGGTCTTTCACTCCCTTTGCAAGTCGTGGGGGACCCCGAGCATCGACCACTTTGCACTTTACATCGGAGTCAAAACACAAGTGTCCCAGATACTGCTCCAGGGCGGGCATCGGACTGAACTCTGAGGGCGACGTCTTAATGAAACAGTGAAATCAGGTCTACCTCTACGCCTTTCCCCTGTTTCCTCTGGTTCAGAAGGTCCTCACCAGGATGTACCAGCAATGGACGCACACGATTTTCATCGCTCCAGCGTGGCCGCATCAACCCTGGTATCCACTTCTCCTGCACATGTCGTCGCAGTCTCTCACACTGCCGGACTCTCCGACTCTTCTGTAAATGGAGCAGAGACAACTTCACCACTCGGACTTGCCCAGTCTCCACCTCACCACATGAAGGATAATCCCAGATTGTCCAAGATCTTGGAACTAGCAAGGCGCCCTTCTACGAGGAAGTCCTATGCTTTCAAGTACAAGCGATTTCGTGCCTTCCTGGATACTCAACAGGTGCCTCCACTCAACGTTGGTCTGCAGCACGTCATGACATAGCTCCTCCATTTGGCGGAGTCAGGTCTCAGCATTGCTTCCATCAGGGTCCATCTGGCAGCAGTAGTAGCCCACTCTCCAGCTGGATCACCTGCTTCTGGTGCCTTCCGCGACCAAACAGTGAAGCGTTTCCTCAAATGTCTGCGAAACGCTTTTCTTCCGGTTAAGGCTCTTACCGCACAATGGTCTCTATCTACTGTCTTGAATGCCCTCACTTGGACTCCCTTCGAGCCGATGCTGGGTACCCACGCTGGCTCTGAGCTTACATAGTTCCTACAGTCAACTGGATCGCCTGCCCCAAACACTTTCCTCAGCTCTGTTGCCACATTTGTACCCCTATCCTCCACCCTAGAAGGATTCAGGCGGTCAAACAACGTTGCGATCCTTCTCCACATTAGGAGCTCCATGGGGGATTGCCCTGACATGAGCGGGGTGACCCTATAGCACATGAGGAATTGGCAGAGCTGTAGCTCCAGGTCCCCCGGACCCATTCTCCTTAGTGTGTCCTTTGTGGTGTGGACCAGGCGCTCTACTTGGCCGTTCGTGGCAGGGTGAAAAGGGGCAGAGGTGACATGCCTGATCGCGTTCCATTCAAGTAATGCCTCGAATTCTGCAGACGTGAAGATGGATGTGTTATCCAAAATTAACACGTCGAGCAGGCCAAAGCATACAAACACCTTCCTTAGGTGTTTGATTGTGGCCGCGGAGGACATGTTTCGCATTGGAATTACTTCAAGCCATTTCGAGAATACGTCAACCACAAGTAGGAACATTGTTCCCCTGAAAGGCCCCGTGAAGTCCACGTGGACCCTCGACCACAGTCCTCGGGCTGTGTCCCACTCCCTAGGGGGTAGCCTATGCTCCTCGGGCCATGAGAGTTGACAACTCTTGCATGCACCCACCAACTGTTCTATGTCCTTATCTATGTTGGGCCACCAGAAGTAGCTCCTTACCAGAGCTTTTGACTTCACGATCCCCGGATGACTCATATGGAGTAGCCGGAGCACCTTGGCTTGCAAAACTTCGGGGATTACTACTCTGTGGCCCCAGAGGAGGCATCCTCTCTTGAGTGAAAACTTGAAACATTTCCTAAAGAACGATGCGAGTTCTTCAGATGGGGACATTAAGGGCCAGCCCTTCTTCACCCACGCCAGCGCTTTGGACAGGACCTTGTCCTTGGCGGTTGCCTTGGTGATATCCGCAGGCACAATTGGGGGCGATTCGAGAAACTCGATGAGCAGCACCTGGTGCTCTTGCTCAACCTCGCACTCAGGTTCTCCCAGCTCCGGCAGGGGGGGACCTGGAAAGCGCATCCGCGTGAGCAATGTCTTTTCCGGGGCGATGTACCAGTGTGAACTGGTACGCGTTTAGGTAGATCACCCAACGTAACATTCTAGGGGACAAGATCTGTCGGGTGGGCTTGGCCGTGGCAAAGATTCCCAGGAGGGGATTATGGTCCGTGACAATGGTGAACTCCCTCCCATACAAGAAGTCATGGAACTTCTTTGTCCCTGCAATGATCGCGAGGGCTTCCCTGTCTGGGCATAGTTGCACTCCGCTTTTGAGAGGGATCTCGAGTAGAACGCAATCGGTGCCTCCCTCCCGTTTTCAAACACATGACAGAGGACAGCCTGACCCCCCACTGGTGAAGCATCACACACAAGCACTACGGGCTTCTTGGGGTCGAAGTGAGTTAATATCGCCTCGGAAGAGAAGAGCTGCTTTAACTCACTGAATGCTCGCTCTTGAGCCTCCTCCCACTGCCAGACTGTGTCCTTTTTCAGTAGGTGGTGTAACGGCTCTGCCACAGAAGCCTTCTGTGGGAGTAAGGAGTGGTAGAAGTTCAGGAGCCCCAGTAACAAATATAGTTCCCTGAACATCCTGCAAGTTCATTCTGAGGGCTCTCAGCTTGCGGCGGTCCCTAGGGGTATTCCCAGAAACTTGGTCTGCGAGACTATGAAGTAGGCAGGTCCTGAATCCACCTCCATCTTTACCTGGACCCCCTGCAACAGTACCTTCACCAAAAAAAACGGGTGCGCCGGTCCGACACACGTCTCACCACGGTGTCCTCCGCGTGCACCTTCCAGACGGCATTGTCCTTTCGGCCATGGCGGCTGGTCCGGTCAGGGTCTTGGCTTCTGCGTTGTCTGCACACCTTCGCGATGTGGCCCAAACGTCCGCAGTTGTGGCACTCTGCCTTCTTGAAGGGGCACTTCCTCCAGTCGTGTGTCGGCTTGCTTTGGCGGTGTCTCTCCTCTCGGAAGGCCTTTTCCGCACCTTCTGAACCTCAGGTTCTCTCTCACTCTCGCTGAGGTCTAACGTTGTGGCGGCTGCTGCGGCTGCCACGGCTCTCAGTACTCGCTCCCTGCGAGATGAGCAGCTGTGGGCTTGCACAGCGGACGACGGGTTCCCGGGGGCTGCGGTTCTCGCCCGACACGCCCACACTCCGTTCTTTACCGCCTCTGCAGCCTGGGCAGCCCGCAGGACCTGCTCAAATGTGATGTCCTCATCCTGGGCCAACAGTCTCTGCTGGGCTTCCTCATCCCACAGGCCGAGTAGGAGACGGTCTCGCAACGCCTCGGCCAGTAAGTGTCCCCACCAGCAAGGGACGGCCGCCACATACAGGAACTGTTCCTTGTAGAGGTCCCATGACTCGGGCTTGGAGGTGTCGAACAGAGCGAGCGTAACTGTGGGAAGCCATTATCCCACCTTCGTCACCAATTTGATGTAGGCAGATTGATTGCACACGTAGCCAGCAGGCGGGCCAAACACTTCTTTATTTCGGCATGGTCAATCTGTACATAGCAAAATGGTGGAGACGCAGCTCCTTATATATCATACATTGCATTTGAATTTCGCCCCAAGGGCGCCCATTGGTTTCGGTAGCAGGGACGTCATTAGGATGTACTGCATACCTAACTAAAGTCCACCTAACCTGACTAAGGTTCACCTGTGGCAGGAAGGGTTTCAGCGCTTATTGATTGGGTGATTTGAGCCACGTGGGCTGAGCTCCTTAAGCTGTGCTATAGCGGGCAACTGAGCTGTGTGCAGTACCAGATGTTGCGCTATAGCTGGCAGCTGAGTTGCGTGCGGTGGCAGATGAATTACATGCATACACAACAGCCATCCAGAAGAAGAAAAGTTGGGTTTCACTTACCAGTGATAACTTTCGTTCTTCGAGTATATAGTTCATGAATACACACTATTGGGTTATGTGCCTGCGCAGAACATAGATCGGAGGCTTTAAAGCTGATTGGTCAAAAGTTTTGGCAGTAAGACCGCCCACCATACCGCCCACCCTTAGGTGCCTGTTTGCCATTTTACCTCACTTCCATACTTAAGACAAGCACAGGATTAAACCAAATGATCTCATCCATGCTGCTCAAGAGGGGAGGCAGGGTGGGTAGTGTGTATTCACAAACTATATACTCGAAGAACGAAAGTTATCACTGGTAAGTGAAACTCAACTTTCTTCTTCGTATAGTTTGCGAATCCCCACTATTGGGAGATTAGCAAGCTCACGCTTACTTGGTCGGTGGGCAGTCGGATGAGATGAATCCAGGATGAAGCTCAGGGCCAGCGTAGGTACCTGGGGAGGTGGTGGAACAAACCGGGCCAGTATCGTACAAAGTCATAAGAGTCAGGATTACTGTGGCGGAGACACGCTGACCAGTTTAGGAGAAGGGTCACGGAAACCACCCGGGGGAGTGATCCAGAGGAACCCACTGGGGGGAGTGACCAAGAGGAGTCAACTTCAGGGTTACCCCCCGCCCAAGGGGAGAATACAGGACTCAGCAGGGCAGGCTGCATAGGCCCACGGGAGTCGGTCGCCCAACCCGGGGACGAGGACCCCCAGTTTGATTTTTTGTTTCAGGATGAGGGGAGTTTTCGTGAGTGTTCCCCCACTCATCGCAGCGGGGTTTTGAGTTCTCCCAACAGTCCCCTCATCCCTCCCAAATCAGAGACTCCCCATCACTACCCTTGCCAGGGTTCAATGGGACTCTGCAGTTCTCTAGGGGGGGGAAGGCTCAGGCACGGCGGCTGAACCCGCCAGTGTCGCTGAACCAGCTGTGCAGTGCGTCCGCTAGCCCCCACAATGTTTGAGGGACTTCGTCCCATCCTAGGAGGGAGGGATGTTGTGTATGCATGTAATTCGTCTGCCACCACACGCAACTCAGCTGCCAGCTATAGCGCAACATCTGTCACTGCACGCAGCTCAGCTGCCCGCTGTAGCACAGCTGAAGGAGCTCAGCCCACGTGGCTCAAATCCAGTGGTGGACATCAGCAGGTTCGCCCCAGTTCGCCAGAACCGGTAGCAGAAATTCTGGCTGGCCCCGCCCATCCAAGTTTTGAAATAAAGTAGTCCTAATTTGGGTGCAATGCAGGTCTTTTCCTATGGCCATGCCCATCATACCATGCCCACAGTGTGGTAGTAAAAATTTTTAGAGCCCGCCACTGCTCAAATCACCCAAACAATAACAAGCACGGGAACCCTTCCTGCCACAGGTGAGCCTTAGTCAGGTTAGATGGACCTTAGTCAAGTATGCAGTACGTCCTAATGATGTCACTGCTACCGCAACCAATGGGCGCCCTTGGGGCGAAATTCAAATGCAATATATGATATATAAGGAGCTGCGTCTCCACCGTTTTGCTATGTACAGATTGACCTTGCTGAAATAAAGGAGTGTTTGGCCCACCTGCTGGCTCCATGTGCAGTCAATCTGCCTACATCAAAATGGCTTACATTGTTTTTTAAATTAAAAATCCTGTAGCCTTATATCCACCTGATCTGCCTTCATTTGTTCTTATTTTACCTGTTTGTTGGAAGGTATATTCTGTCCCTTAAAGATAAAAGTAGCACAAACGAAAAATAACCAACACTTGCCAGTTAAAACTTCTTTCAGCACATAAGTCAGCTTTAAATTTAAGTGTTCTCCAAAAAGAAGATGGAGGTAGACAGGTTTACCACCTGGCTTTCTTTCAAAGGAAATTGCAGGGCTTGAGAGCAAACATCAAAAAAGCATCATCTTGCATGCCTGTCAAATATATTTCTCCCAAGGATATTCAAGTTCATATTCAAGTTGGGCAGTCTGATATAGAAGAGCATAATTTTTTTAAGTACAGTACCCAGTTGTATGGGATTGTTCTTCCGTGTCTAGGCCAGACGTAAAACTGCCAAAATGAAGGCACCTTTTGGTGTGTTCATTCTGCAGTTCCTTTCGCCTGACCCAGTATGAGAAAGATTAGCCGGCAACAAAGTTGCCGTTACAAGGGTGCTCCTGATTGTAGTTCAAAAATACCACAATTTTCGAAGAGGCTTTTTCTGTGTACCTCAGTTGTATGGGATTTATAACTTGGGAACAACATTTTAAATTATGTCCAGGAACAGCCACTGAAGCTAGAGCTGCATGTTCTGTCTATATACTGACCAGTAGTTTTCATAGCTAGCTAAATTTTCTACTTTACAAAACTAGCCCCATGTTGCAGCACATCCAAATGGTATGTGGATCAAGTTTCAGTGCATCTCCAGGAATAGGCATAATGGAGCAAATAGTCTTTGCTGTGTCCATGAGCTTGTGGCTATCACCAAAAAAAGTGTAACACTTCTTGCATTTCAGTAAAACGTACTAAACTGTTACACCTTTCGGAGATAGTCAGATTTAGCTGGGCAATTGAGTTTCCTGTTCACTGTCACCTACTGTGTCCCTAAAATAACATTTCTTATCGTCTATGTTATTTCACATGTATTCAGTTCTTTAAAAAAAAAACCTTCTGGTTTATAATATTGTTCAGCAATTTTGGGGCTTTGAGTTGTGGATACAGAAACAATATCTCATGTTCATTATTTGTTTATTTGAATTTGTATCACCAGAGCGACTCTGGGCGGCTCTCAACAAGTCATAAAAACATCCATAAAAATCACTTAAAAAACCAACCCATTAAAAACCCACCCACCCCATCTGAAAAAGAGGGAGAAATTCTGTTAAACGAGCAAACGGGTTTATGTTCATAAGGTTTATGTTATGTTCAGAAGGTTTATGTTATGCCCTTTAGGAAGGAACTTAAAACCTGGCTGGCAAGGCTGGTGTGGGGCACTGACGGGGAGGTGGCCTCCCGCCCGTTGGCCACACAGGAAGGGAGACAAGGGACCCACTAAAAGTTACTATATACCATAAAGGTATTTGTTTTAATATGTAGCTGATACTTTTATTATTATTTTTGAAGTTGAGTGTCTATGGAGGAAGAAATCTGTTGTTGTACCCATAGTGAACAGAGCCCTTAGGATAATACCTAAAGGACTCCCTAGATATTTTGAAATTTTGGACTTATCGGACTTGAACTTCCTAACTCTAAAAATAAAAAAAACCTACTATAATATAATAATTTCATGTCAGAGATTACTCTGGGTTGAAAGGATTTTTGCTGGAGAAACTCCACTCAGGAGTATGAAATCTAGTGGGACTCCCACCTCCCAAAAAATCCAATAAGGTTTCATAACTTCAGTTCTTCTCACACATCCATCTTGTCCTTAAAGGACAAAAAAGTACCACTGTCTCCACCACCTTATTTCCTACTCTCTATCTGTAAATCTGTGATCTAATCTGGAACAGTGAAGCAAAAGAAAGCGAGGGTTATACTAAGGGCTGGAAGTTTTCTATAGTTCAAGGTAGAAACATCAAGGTTTTATACTCTACTTTAAATGCCTGAACTTGCTGATCAGGAACAGAGAAAAAGCCACTCTACATATGTCATAGAATCATAAAATAATTGAGTTGGGAGAAGCCTATGAAACCATTGAGTCCAACCCTCTGCCAGCTGTATACGGGTAAAGAAGCAACAGTTAAGACAGGATACAGAACAACTGCTTGGTTTTGAATAGGAAAAGGAGTACGACAAGGCTGTATATTGTTACCATGCATATTTAACTTTTATGGATGACACACAAGCCGGAATTAGGCTTGCTGGGAGAAATGTCAACAGCCTGAGATATACAGATGACTCTACCCTAATGGTAGAAAGTGAAAATCTAAGCCTCTTGATGTGGGTGAAAGAGGAGAGTGCAAAAACTGGCTTGAAAATCAAAAATCATCACATCCAGCCCCATCACTCCCTGGCAAATAGAAGGGGAAGAAATGGAAGCAGTGACAGACTTTACCTTCTTGGAATCTAAGATCACTGCAGACGGTGGCTGCAGCAATGAAATAAAAATACGCTTACTCCTTAGGAGACAAGGTATGTCAAACCTAGGCAGCATAATAAAAAGTAGACATCACTCTACCAACAAAAGTCCACATAGTTAAAGCAATGGCTGAGTGCAGAAGAATAGACACCTTCAAACTGATGCTGAAGAAGACTTGAGAGTCCCATGGACTGCAAGAAGATCAAATCAGTCTATCTTGGGGGAAAAACAACCTTTACTGCTCCTTGGAAAGATAAATACTGAAGTTAAAACTCAAATACTTTAAGAACATAAGAACAGCCTTGCTGGAACAGGCCACAGCCCATCCAGTCCAGCATTCTGTCTCACACAGTGGCTCACCATTTCCTTCAGGGTATTCCCAAGCAGATGCCTTCACCTGCTTAGGATTCCCTGGAAATGGCATTGAGAGATACCCTGCCTATCTCTCCAACCCAGAGGTTGTCCTTAAGTATCCATAATTATAGCCATTGATACCCTTGTCCTCCATGAACTTGTCTAATCCTTTCTTAAAGCTGTCAAGACTGACAGCTGTCACCACTTCTTCTGGCAGGGAAGAAGTAATCCTCTGGGTGAAAAAGTACTTTCTCTTATTTGTTTGAGAACTAGTACCCAAAAGTTTCATGGAGTGTCCCCTAGTTCTAGTGTTATGCGATAGGGAAAACAGTTTTTCCTTATCTACTTTGTCCACACCTCCCCGTCATGCATGATTTTATAAACTTCAATCAGGTCACCTCTTAGACGTCGTCGTTCAAGAGTGAAGAGGCCCAACCATTGCAGTCTCAGATGGTAAGGAAGGTGTTCCAGTCCCCTAATCATTCTGGTTGCCCTCCTCTGCACTTTTTCCAACTCCATAATATCCTTCTGGAGGTGTGGCGACCAGAACTGTACACAGTATTCCAGATGGGGCCTCACCATAGATTTATAAAGAGGCAAAATGACACTTGCTGACTTATTTTCTATACCCTTCCTAATGATCCCTAGCATTGAGTTTGCTTTTTTCACTGCTGAGGCACACTGGGTTGACACCTTCATTGAGTTGTCCACCAGGACACCAAGGTCCCTTTCCTGGTTTGTCGCAGAGAGTTCAGACCCTATCAGTTTATAAGTGTAATTGGGGTTCTTTGCCCCAACATGCATCACTCTGCACTTACTAATGTTGAAGCTCATTTGCCACTGTTTTGCCCACTCCCCCAGTGTCAAGAGATCCCTCTGGAGCTCCTCACAATCTCTCACAGTTTTCACTACCCTGTATAATTTAGTGTTGTCAGTAAATTTGGCTACCTTGCTTTTTACTCCTACCTCTAGATCATTTATGAAGAGGTTGAAAAGCAGGGGTCCCAGTACTGAACCTTGGGGAACCCCACTCTTTACTTCCCTCCACTTGGAGAAGTGTCCATTTAGTGCTACCCTCTGTTTCCTGTCCCTTAGCCAGTTGCTGATCCAGGACAAGACTTGTCCCTTTATTCCATGACTGGTAAGTTTATTCAAGAGCCTTTGGTGTGGGGCCTTGTCAAAAGCCTTCTGAAAGTCCAGATAAACAATGTCAACTGGATACCCCTTATCCACATGCTTGTTGACACTCTCAAAAAATTCCAACAGATTAGTGAGGCATGATTTGCCCTTGTAAAAGCCATGTTGGCTCTCCTTTAGCAGCGCCTTCTCTTCTATGTGCCTATTAATTCTATCTTTTAGGATGGTTTCCATCACTTTACTTGGGACACATGTCAAACTGACAGGTCGGTAATTTCCTGGATCACCCCTGGATCCTTTTTTGAAAATTGGTGTTACATTCGCTACCTTCCAGTCATCAGGCACAAAGCCTGATTTGAGGGAAAGATTATATATTTTGGCTAGGAGATCAGCAATTTCATCTTTAAGTTCCCTGAGAACTCGTGGATGGATGCCATCTGGTCCTGGTGATTTGTTAGTGTTTAGTTTAACAAGACATGCAAGGACCTCCTCCCTGGTTATTTATATCTGGCTTAATTCTATCTCCCTCCGAAGATAGGCTCTGTTTTGAGCATGTGGTCTCTGTCTTCTTCAGTGAATACTGAAGCAAAGAATTCATTGAGTCTCTCTGCAATCTCTGTTTCCTCTTTAATAACCCCTTGCCTTCCATTGTCATCTAATGGTCCAATGGCCTTCCTAGTTGGGTTCTTACCTCTAATGTACTTAAAGAAGTCTTTGTTATTTCTCTGAGTATTTTTAGCTATACACTCCTCAAAGTCTTGCTTTGCTTTCCTGATTGTTGCCTTGCATTTGTTCTGCCAGAATTTATGTTTCTGCCTGCTGTCCTCATTCGGACAAGCCTTCCATCTTCTAAATGAGCTTTTCTTGCACTTGATCACTTCCCGAACACCTCCTGTAAGCCACATCGGAGTCCTCTTGCACCTGGCAGTGCCCTTTTTCCTTTTGGGTATGCATTCCAATTGGGCCTCTGTTATTGTTTTTGTAAACAGCCTCCATGCCTCTTGGAGTGTTTGGACTCTCTCAATTTTCCCTTTCAGCTTCTTTTTTACTAGTTTCCTCATCTTTGGGAAATTTCCTTTTTGAAAATTTAAGGTCTCTGTGTTAGATTTTATCAGTGACTTGCGGTCTATAATCAAGTTAAACATAATTGAGTTGTGGTCACTGTTCCCTATTGGATCAGTCACATTAACATCTTGCACCAGATCCTGAGTATTACTCAGGATCAAGTCAAGGATTCTTGTACCTCTAGTTGGGTCTTCAACCATCTGTCCCAGGGAACAATCATTTAGCATATCTAGGAACTTTATCTCTTTATCATGTGCTGAACAACAGTTCACCCAGTCTATGTGAGGGTAATTGAAGTCCCCCATTATAACCAGGCTTCCCTTCTTGGATGCCTCCTTTACAACATTCTCCAACTGCCAGTCTCCCTCAAGAGTTTGGGTCGGAGGCCAATAGTATATGCCTACTGTTAGACCATCCTTGTGGCCTGGTACTCTTACCCACAGAGCTTCTAATGGTGACTCCAAATCACCTAGATATTCCAATTCATACGATTTTATCACTTCTTTGACATACAAGGCTACACCACCTCCCGTTTGCCCCTTCCTGTACAGTTTGTAGCCTGGGATAACTGTATCCCATTGGTTATCATCCGTCCACCAGGTTTCAGTGATACCAATAATATCAATATTCTTATCTATTGCTAAGTATTCCAGCTCCCCTATTTTGTTCCGGAGGCTTCTGGCATTTGTATACAAGCATTTATATATTCTTTCCTGATACAGTCTTTTGAGTCCAGTTGCATTGTTAGACTGCTTCTTGTATCCTTCTGCTAGAGTGCTGGTGACTAGCTCCTTGCTCTGCTCAGTAATTTTTGCATCCTCCTCACTACTCAAGTACACACTTTCCCGAACCGGATGCTGCCCAGCTCCTGTCGGCTTTCCCCCAGTTATCAGTTTAAAAGCTGCTCTGCAGCCTTTTTGATGTTGAGTGCCAGCAATCTGGTCCCATCATGGTTCAAATGCAACCCATCCCTCCTGAACAGATTTGGCTTGTCCCAAAATGTTCTCCAGTTCCTGACAAATCTGAAACCCTCCTCTCGACACCACCGCCTCATCCACGCATTGAGGCTTCTGAGCTCTGCCTGCCTGGTAGGTCCTGCGCGAGGGACAGGCAGCACTTCTGAAAATGCTACCTTGGAAGTCCGGGACTTCAATCTTCTTCCTAACAACCTGAATTTGGCTTCCAGGACAGACCGCTTGGCCTTCCCAACATCATTGGTACCAACGTATACCATGACAACTGGCTCATTCCCAGTTCTCTCTAACAATCTATCTAGATTTCTTGTGATGTCTGCAACTTTTGCACCTGGCAGGCAAGTCACCATACGGTTATCATGTGCATCACAAATCCATTTCTCTGTATTTCTAATTATTGAATCGCCTAGTACAAGGAGCCTCTCTCCTGCAATCTGTTCATCTACATGCCCCTCATCAACCATATTAAGGGAGAGAAACTCAGTTTGTTCCTGTTGTTTATCTTCCTGGATCTCATCAAGTGTGATGAAGGAGAGATCATCAGGTGGAACCAGTTGTTCCTCTGTGTGTTCCTCATCAGGTGTGATGAGGGAAAGAGCCTCAAATTTATTCTGTAATTTCAGACTCTCAGAGTGAGAGTCTCCTCCTTTGAGTCACATTCCTCCAAACATCTCCCTCCTGAGTTAGTGAAGGGTCTTCTCCCTCAGAACTGTGCCCTGTCTCTTCTTTGTCCAGCATAGTCTGCTCCGCTCTGTCCAAGAACAGCTCAAGCTCCTTAATTTGTTGATGGTTAGATATGTGGGCCTCTAGCTGCTGGACCTTCTCTTCTAGTAGTGCAACCAGCTTGCACTTGCTGCAAGTGTAGTTCTCCATATGCTTTGGCAAGAACACAAACATGGCACAAGTATTGCAGGTAACTACAGCTGTTCCCTCAGAATCCATTTTAACAAGTGCAGTATTCTGGTCCTCAAAAATGTACACTTTTACTATCTTCTACTTAGTAAGACTATATTCTTCCTTTGTTACTAGTTTGCAATCTCGTGCTCCGTTAGGCGCGCGGGCCTCTAAAGCAGCTCTACTCCAACTGCAAAACTTACCAGTGCTCACTTCCTTTGTTTGGCTCTCCTCAGCAGCAGCTCTGCTTAAGAGCACATGCAGAGTCAAAAGGGCTGGCCCTGAAAGAGCTCAGAGCTTTTAAAGGCTAGTGTGGCTCCGCCCCTATGAGTCACAGTTCAGGGAAGGGCCTGGTGTGGCTCTGCCCCCCTGCTTCTGGAAGCTTCTAACTGCTTCCTCTGTTTGAACAGAGGTGGCTATCAGCAGTTTAAATTATCAATTTAAATTAGTGGAGGCCTCTAAAGCAGCTCTACTCCAACTGCAAAACTTACCAGTGCTCACTTCCTTTGTTTGGCTCTCCTCAGCTGCAGCTCTGCTTAAGAGCACATGCAGAGTCAAAAGGGCTGGCCCTGAAAGAGCTCAGAGCTTTTAAAGGCTAGTGTGGCTCTGCCCCTATGAGTCACAGTTCAGGGAAGGGCCTGGTGTGGCTCTGCCCCCCTGCTTCTGGAAGCTTCTAACTGCTTCCTCTGTTTGAACAGAGGTGGCTATCAGCAGTTTAAATTATCAATTTAAATTAGTGGAGGCCTCTAAAGCAGCTCTACTCCAACTGCCTTTGAAATGTGGTGCTGGAGGAGAGTTTTGAGGGTACCCTGGACAGCGAGGAGAACAAATAGGTCAATCTTAGAAGAAATCAACCCTGACTGCTCATTGGAAGGTCTAATAGTAAAGACGAAGCTGAAGTACTTTGGACACCAAATGAGAAGGGAGGATTCGCTTGAGAAGGCCTTGATGTTGGGAAAGGTGGAGGGCAAAAGAAGAAGGGGGAGGCCAAAGATGAGATGGCTAGATGGGATTGTAGACACAATGGGTACAGAACTGGGAGTGCTGAGGGGGATGGTGGAGGACAGAGGCGCCTGGAGAACAATGGTCTATAGGGTCGCAAAGGGTCGGAATCGACTGTGCGACTGAACAACAACAACAACACTCCAACTGCAAAACTTACCAGTGCTCACTTCCTTTGTTTGGCTCTCCTCAGCAGCAGCTCTGCTTAAGAGCACATGCAGAGTCAAAAAAAATGAAATAAAGGACTCACTGGAGAAGCCCCTGATGCTAGGAAAGATTGAAGGCAAGAGGAGAAGGGGCAGCAGAGGATAGATGGTTAGACAGCATTGTTGACGCAGTGGGTGTAGATCTGGGTAGACTCTGGATGATGGTAGATGACAAAGGAGCCTGGCGTGCTATGGTCCATGAGGTCACAAAGAGCCAGGCTTGACTGTGCAACTGAACAAGTTTCCAAATTACTTGGAGCAAGGAAGCACATGTAAGATGGAAGAACATTCCATATTGGTTGTGTGGAGGAGGGCAATGCTGAGAAGTCCCAACTTCTTGTAACAGCCTTTTGAGCCTCCCACAGAGTAAGAACACAAAGACCTAATGCCTGAGAGGTCTGGGCCATATTTAATCAGAAGAGATTGAGGTCCTAAACTGTGAAGGCCTTATATGTTAATACTAACATTTTAAATCAGGCACAGATGCTTCCAGGAAGGAAATGCAGGCAGACCAGGATGAAGGAAATATGATCAATCAGCTCCCCGACAATAGCTTAGTGGTGGTGAACCTTGGCACTCCAGATGTTCTTGAACTTCAATTCCCAACTCCTGATCAGCAGGAGTACTGACTTGGGGTTCTGGGAATTAAAGTCCAAGAACAGCTGGAGTGCCATGATTCACCATCACTGGCCTAGCTGCTGTATTCACCTATTCAACTAGCTATTCTGATCCTTGAAGAAATTTGTCTAATAATTTAAGTTAGTATCGACACAAGAACTGTGTCAGCAGAATTTAACCAGTTTCGGTGATGCTTTTATTGTAACTACTTTGAATTTGATTCTTGAGTTTCCATTATGACAATGAATAGTGAGGATTAAATTGGATTTACTAGGTAAATACAGTAGCCTGTGCAAAATGCTAACCCTGTTCCATCTGCTTATGAGAGATTTTCTTATTTGATTCTTTTGAACTTTTCTTCCTGTATAGCTAATTCTATGCTTAGATCACCCAGTGTGGTATAGTGGGGAGAAATGACACAATAAAATCCAGATAGCCTGGGTTCAAATCTCAATTCAACCACAGAAATTCATTGGCTAGGAGTACAGCTAGCAAAGCTACCTGTCAAGATACCAGAGAGGCCTGAATACTACCTTGTTTGTCTTGATGTGGGTGAAGCCAGGAGGGCCAAATGTGCTGATGGCTTGGAAAATCTTCCTGTTCCAGCACCGACCAATACTTAGCTTGGCCTGACTAAGCATTGCTTGCAGGAAGTGCAAAAATTCACAATATTAAGTGCCTTTGTCACACCAAATCTGCAAGATAGAACTGCCTTTACATCCATACACCTACAGATTCAGTAGATAGTTGAGGCAAGAGCTGGCTTTAAATCAGAGGTGGCTAAACTATAACTATGGCCCACAGGCCAGATCTGGCCCATGCCGCCTAATAATCTGGTCCACGCTGCCTGCGCTGCTCCCGGAAGTGGAAGTTGTCCTCCATGAACTTGTCTAATCCTTTCTTAAAGCTGTCAAGACTGACAGCTGTCACCACTTCTTCTGGCAGGGAGTTCCATAGACCAGTGATCCTCTGGGTGAAAAAGTACTTTCTCTTATTTGTTTGAGAACTAGTACCCAAAAGTTTCATGGAGTGCCCCCTAGTTCTAGTGTTGTGCGATAGGGAAAACAGTTTTTCCTTATCTACTTTGTCCACACTGTGCATGATTTTATAAACTTCAATCAGGTCACCTCTTAGACGCCGTCGTTCAAGAGTGAAGAGGCCCAACTGTTGCAGCCTCAGATGGTAAGGAATGTGTTCCAGTCCATATCTCTTGACGCTATTCTTTAAATATTGAAAACTAGTAGCTTGTTATAAGTCTTTTCCAACATGCCATCACATAGCATGCAATCCCACATTAAGATGTGTTGTACAGCCCTTGCTGTCCTTCAAAGACAGAAAATGCCTGTTTCTTTCAGTATTTATAATCCAAAGATAGTCCAGAGGTAAATACAGACTTTTATTTACCCAAGATGCAATTTTCCCCCTCCTAGTGCTTTTCTGAGCCTTTCATTTCTGCTACTCTGTTCTTATGTCAACTCCAACCAAGAAGCCATTTATCTCTTTAATAGGATCTTTTAATGCCATTTATTTGTTAAGAACTCATGACCAATTTGCGTCAACGGAAGCAACAGCTTGCTAATCTTTTAAGATGGGGTTACTCTCTCCAAGGTCTCACACAGGACAAATCGTGTCCTTTTTCCCTTCTGAAATAGTAACAATCCCTAGATAGCAAATTAAAATGGACTTTAGCACAGGAGGAATGGAATGCAGGGTGTATTTTTAAAAATAATGTCAAATTAACATGACTATCCCAAGAGGTCACTTGCTTTAGAACAGAGGTTGCGAACCTTTTTAAGTCGGGGTCCAGGTCACACTCTCTCAGATAGTTGAGGTGGCTGGATTGGTGGTCTCCCCGCCATTTATGGCTGTTGTAAACCAGATCAGGAAGGAGATGGCAATGTAAATTAGGTAGCGATATGTAGCATTGCCAATAAAGAAATAAAAGAACTGGAATTCTCCCACTAGCTTATGCTCTATAATAAAAGTACAACATCTTCTGTTTCAAATCAACTTTTATTTGAAGGAGAAAAATAGATCAAAGTTCAGGGTCACAAAAATAGAAAAGGGAAATTTTTGGATTTCCCCTTTCCCTGGATGAAATAAACACATATCTATATTTCCTGTTAAAGGCAGCTAATGAAATCAAGACAATGTCTTTCTACTATTATACTCACAAGCAAGCATAGGTAACTCCTGTCTCTACCTACATTTTAAACATGCAGACTCATAATGGCATTTCTTCTATCATGTACTAAGATAACCAAACCCGTTCTTTCATTCCACCTCTTCCTGTATTTTATCCACATACTTCACTCTCAATGTTCATCTTCTGCACTTCCATCCCCACAGTATGAAATTGTTATAAATTCCAAGAGCAAAGGAATCCCCACCTGGCTTGAAGGACACATACTCAGGCTTTCTTTAGGGAGCAAAGAACCAGTGACCATCTAAATTCACTAAAAGCAAAGCTCCATTTTGATTCATTACAGAAGCCAACATGGATTTGTCAAAAACAAATCCTGCCAGACAAATCTGATTTCATTTTTTTGATCAGGTAACTTCTATGGAGGACAGTGGGAATGCTGTTGATGTAATATATCTTGACTCCAGCAAAGCCTTTGACAAAGTGCCCCATGACATTCTGATTAGCAAACTAGCTGGGTGTGGCCTAAATAGCACAAGTGTCAGGTGGATATACAATTGGTTAGAAAATCATAATCAGAGTGTTCTTATTAATGGCTCCTCCTCAAACTGGGAGGGGGTAACAAGTGAAGTACCACAAGGCTCAGTCCTGGGCCCTGTGCTCTTCAAATGACGTTTTATAAATGACATTTTCAAATTTGCAAATGACACAAAACTGGGTGGAATAGCTAATACCTTGGAAGATGAGTAGAATTCAAAAAGATCTTGATAGGCTTGAACACTGGGCTGAAACCAACATAATGAAATTTAACAGGAATAAGTGCAAAGTTTTACACCTAGGGAACAAAAAACCAGATACACAATTACAAGATGGGGGATAATTGGCTGAGTAATACTATAACCGTGAAGGATCTTGGAATAGTTGCAGATCACAAGCTAAATATGAGTCAACAGTGTGATGTGGCTGCAAAAAAGGCCAACTCTGTTTCAGGCTGCATTAACAGAAATATAATTTCCAAAACATGTGAGGTACCAGTCCCCCCTCTATTCAGCACTAGTTAGACCACATCTAGAGTACTGTGTCAAATTCTGGGCAGAGCACTTTAAATTAGGCACAGAGAAAGACAACAATGATGATCAGAGGACTGGAAACCAAGCCCTATGAAGAAAGACTGAAGGAATTGGACATGTTTAGTTTGAGAAAAGGAGACTGGGAGTGGATATTATAGCACTCTTCAAATATCTGAAAGATAATCATAAAGAGGAAGGGCAGGATCTCTTCTTCATCATCCCAGAGTGCAGGACATGTAAAAATGGGCTGAAACCAGAGGAAGCCAGATATAGGCTGAAAAACGTCTTAACGGTATGAGTACGACAGTAGAACCAACTGCCTCAGGAGGTGGTGAGCACTCCTTCAACACTAGAAGCACTCAAGAGATGATTGGAAACAACCACCTGTCATATCTGCTTTGAGTTGGATTCCTACATTGAACAGGGGGGTTGGACTTGATGGCCTAAAAGACCCCTTCCAACTCAGTTATTCTAGGAATGTATCACAGCGTTATACCCGTACCAATGACCCAGTTCTGCGAGTGACTTTCTGGTCCTGAGCCCTTTTGGCATACAATGTCCTCATCAGCCTCAGGCAAGTGCTGATGAAGCTGATGCCCTCCACCAAGAAATTTAGAATCTACGGGTTGAAATTTACAGATTATTATCTCAGTTGCCAAATCGATGCTCTTTTTAACATTCATTTTCATGTAATTGTCATGGCTGCCTGTTCTATCTTTTTTGACCATCTGTTCTAGGCCATTTAGTCGCAGAGGTCCTTTTTTCCCCTTCATCTACCTCTTTTAGTTTTTCAGACAGGAAATAAAACATACAAACAAACAAAAAAGACAAAAATGCTGTGGCATCTGATTTATAATTAATTGTGTTGACCATTGTGTAATTCTGCTCCTTGTCATGGGGCAATATATAAATTATTGCAATAATGTCTCACTCTTCTGTTTGAAGAAGTGGGCTTTGATTCATGCAAGCTAATATTAAAATATAGCAGTTCTTAAGTTGCCATGATGTTTTTGGTTTTGTCTTTATTTTGACTTTGACTTTTTAAATTTCCTGTCTGATATGCTTGCACAGACTAACTCAGATACTACATTGAAAATTGCATCATTTCAGCCTGTAACCTATGTGCCACTTTGTTCTGCATTCATCCAACTTTACCCATTTTCCGTTCTGTAATATGCCACACGGCAACTGCCAACATAACCAAGACATTTGATACTCACACCATGATCCACAATACCACTCAGCATTCACTTGATTTATGCTGAGGTTCCATTCTCACTCTCTGTTTTTCTTAAGAGTATCTTATGGCTCTACTCCTGGCAAAATATCCTTCCATATGGTCAGATTTGGGTCATTATAATATTAATTTTGTGTCAAAAATTATTCTGGGTTGAAAGGATTTTTGTGGAAGAAGTTCCACTCAGGGAACGCCCAAATGAGGCTACTTTCATGTCCCCAAGAGCTGGGACAGAGACAGGCGCTCAATCCGTCATGCAGTACTCGGGTCTTGAACTGCCAACTTGCCAGCCTTACAGCTAACAAGGTGAGCTTTTTAACCATTGAGCCATCGCAGCGCCATATTTGGGTCATTGTCAGTGCAGGTATCTGCTTAACTTTCTGGTGTTTGCCATATGATTAAAAATAAGCTTTTCTGTTACATAATCTTTGCTATCTGTCACAAACAATGTTTCTTTGCTTAAATTAAAGGGCCTGCAATAGATCTTACAGTCAATGATTGTTTATATACTGCAAGAGCTACAGGGAGCATTCAATGGTTTTATAATAAGGGATTAACTTTATAACTTTATACCTGTATTGCCAGTTCAGTATACTGTATGCTCTTTTGCCTTGATGTTCACGCCTGAATGCCAATCCTAAGGCAACCTGAATGATTCCACTTGTAGATGAACGAGAGAAATCGGTAGGCGACCTAGTGGCTGGAGAAGACAGACTGACATGTCTCAGAGGTTGAAAAAGTGGTGTGGGAGAAGAATGGAATAAATACAGATGGTGACAAAAAGGTAAATACATTTTAAGAGATGTTATCTATGTCTTACTTTTCGAAGCAAGACATGCTACTCACATCCATTTTGCCTGCAATTTTTGCACACTTTGGGAATGATCAATTTTACTTCCAACGAGATGATGCCCGCTGCACTTCCACCGTGACGTGAGTGTGTATCTCTATGAGAATTTGCCAGGACAATGGATAGGACGAAGAGGTGTGGTTGAGTTTCCCCCATGTTCTTTTTACTCCCCCCCCCACACCCATTTTTTTTATTAGAGATTTTATTATAAACAGAAATAAAAAATACATCATTCAAGAATACAACACTGACAACACAGTACAACAGTAACATTGTATATGAAAAAGATGCAGACAAAACATCATTAATATGTATACCCATTACATATCTTAACAAGTAATATAAACAAAAATCTCATTCTTATCTCCTATTTCCAAAAACTTAAATATTCATGTGCTGGTTTTATCCCTTTAGTTTAACAAAAACATAAGATATCCTCATATTATAAAGTCGTTTTTCTTTCTTATACTTTTCTTTAATTTTACTTCATGTCAATTTATCATTTATGACATTTTTCAATCTAAGGAGTGGGCACATATACCTGAGTCCTGCTGTGTTACTTGATAATTTGTGTTATGATACCTTTGGCTTGATGCAGGTGTGGAAACAAAGCCTTCTGTATGTTGGCTGATGAATGTTTCTTGAATTATGTGGACACTCTCAGGAGCTGTCTTTCTCCTAAATATATAAGAAGCAAGGTGAGGTGGACGGAAGGAGCATTATACAACATGACTACATTCTTATCCAGTACCCTGGAAATTAAGTGAATCCGTACTCATAATCTTTATCAACAATAAAGAAAAGAGTTTTTCCAAATTATATTCAAAATTAAAATGAGGCAGTGTTGGTAGAGATGCTTTGAGGGTTACGTTTATGTTGTCAACAAAAATTAGGTACGTGCGGTGGCAAAATGGCCGCCGCGCGCTTTGCTGGCCCCGCCCCTGAGGCACGGGCGCAGCATGGGAGAGGGGGCATGGCCGGCTTCCCCTTTATAAGGGGTGACCGAGCCAACAGCCCTCTTTTCCACAATTTGGCTGGGCCCCAGTGCGTTTCTCCACTCTGTGCCCAGCCGAATTACTCAGACTGCCGCCAGCCCGGGAGCGGACTAGCAACAGTCCGCCACGGTCGGAACCACGTGTTCTTTGGTTTGCTCAGCGAGCCTCGCCCAGCCCCCCGCCCGGGGACGGGCAGGAGCCGAACTCCTCTTTGTCAGCCCGGGCTCGGGCTGGCACTTGACTTGCAGCATCAGCACCGCTTCTGCTTGCGCAGTGAGCTTTTCGGGCGGGCGGCTGTGCTCCTGCCCGGGAATGGGCCGGGGCTGCACGCCGCCTGCACCGGGCCCTACTTGCGGCCATGCCTCTTGCGCCGGCCTCCCCCTTTATTAGACGCACATGGTACCGAAGAGGAAGACCGGGTGCAGTGGTCTGCCTATGGTGCACTGCTCGCACGCGACCGCGCCTAGGCCTGTAGCGGCCCCCGCTTCGGCACCTTATCTCACCCCCTCTCCGAGTAGGAGGGCATGCAGGGTGGCTTCATCCAGGCCTGTGGGGGGGAACTCCGACCCGCAGGGGGGCGCGCCCTGCACAAGGGTCTCTTCTCCGCAGGCCCCGGCCCCCGGCCTGCATGCAGCTCCCGAACCCCAGTCCCTGCTCGGCCCCCATGTCCCTGGGCCGGTTGAGGCCCGTTTCGTGGCCTTGGAGAGGGCCATGGGCCTACAACCTTGGGCTGAGGCTGCCTTGCATCCTGAATGGCTCCCCCATTGATCACTCGCTGCCGGCCTCTGTTGATTCCCGGCTAGCATGGCTTGAGAGGGCCCTGTTGGCTGTGCCCGGGGGCCGCCCGCTGCCCAGTCCTGCGGGGGCGCATGCCCCGGCTGCTGCGGCGTCTGCAGGGTGCACTGAGCATGGTTCCTTGGATGGCTTGAGCTCTAGTTCGTTCCTGAGCGATGCCCCTGCCTGCACAGAACCCCTGGTGGGGGCAGCGGGAGGGGTTGCGTCCGGTGAGTATAACGGTGAAGTTAGGTCCATGCACGCTCCTTCTGCTACTCCCGCGCTGGCCACTTGGCCATGGCCGGCTGGCTCCAGTGCGGGTCCTTCTGTGTCACACTTGCCGCCTATCATTTCTGTGCAGTCCTGGGCCGGGGAATGGATGGCTCCTTACCCCCTGCCGCCGCTGGCCGTTCCACAGGCCACCCCGCAATTACCTTATCTGGTTTGGCCTTACGGCCCGCCGGTCAACACTGGATATCATACTGTCCCCACGTCTGTGTTGCCTGCCGCGGGGGTCATGCTTCCCCTGGGTGATCACTTGCTCCCCGCCACTAGGGACAAGATTTGGCGTAGGGAATATGTTGACCTGTTTAAGCTTCTGAACAGGGAACCAACACGGGATAAGAGAAGCAGGATGACCATGATAAGGAGCTGGCCCAGCGGCGTAAACCTTCGCGCACCTGGGCCAACTGGTTACCCGCCTACCTCATTTATGCAGTGGTCCCCCTCAGGGCTCGTCCGGATTTGGCTATTCCCCTCTTCCAATACCTCGATATCATCTATCGAGCGTATGTGGACTACCCGGGTCAATCGTGGCTGGCGTACGATGAAGAATTTCGTATGTGGGCCGCCCTTCTCCCGGAGATGTGCTGGGACGAGCCCAACCAACTTTTGTGGTTATACTACATGACCCCGTCCCACCCGGCCATCAGCAACCGGTTCCATTCTGGACACGCTGTACAGCGTCCTGGCTCCACACAATCCCCCTGCCAGCAGGCGGGGCAGGGGGTTCCACCCCCCTTGTGCTGGAACTACTCATCGGCGGCCGGATGTTCTCGCAGGCAGTGCAGGTTTAGGCATGCATGCCCTACCTGTTTGGGGCCCCACCCGGCCACTGCTTACACCAGATCTGGGGGATCCCGGGGTAGGGGCAGGAGACAGCAGGGCACCAACCGACCTAACGCTGACCCGTCAGCTGCTAAAGGCACCCTCCCCAATTAAGTTGGATGTTTTGGAGCGTTTGCTGCACGTCTACCCCAACAGGGCGGATGTTGAGTATATTTGGGTGGGTTTCTCTGACGGGTTTCATATCCCATTTGTAGGGGTACGTTTGCCCCAGGATGCACCTAATTTGGTCTCCCTGAGAGGGATGGAGCAGGTTGCCCGGGTAAAGATATTCAAAGAGGTCTGGGAGGGCCGGGTTGCTGGTCCCTTTGATGACCCACCTTTTCCCAACCTCAAAGTGTCGCCCCTGGGTTTGGTCCCCAAGAAGGTACCTGGTGAATTTCGCCTGATTCACCATTTATCTTACCCAGCAGGTAAATCTGTGAACGACGCTATACCGGACGAGCTATGCTCAGTCCGGTACACTTCGTTCAATCAGGTGCTCAACATGGTCCGGGCATGTGGCCAGGGGGCTATGATGGCCAAATGTGACATCAAGTCGGCCTTCTGCCTCCTGCCTATTCACCCAGATGATTTTGAGTTGCTGGGCTTTCATTTCCAGGGGCAGTACTTTGATGATAAGGACATGCCTTTCAGGTGTTCTGTCTCTTGCTCAACTTTTGAGCGTTTCAGTTCATTCCTGCATTGGGCCTTCGTACACTGTTCTGGGGTTTGTTCAGTGTCACACTACCTGGATGATTTTTTGTTTGGGGCCCCTGCAGACTCGGGTGAGTGCGCATGCCTGTTGGCTGCATTTCAGGGACTCATGGCGGAATTTGGGGTGCCATTGGCTCTAGAGAAGATGGAGGGTCCCGCCACTTGCTTAGTGTTTTTAGGGATTGAATTGGATACCATAGCCCAGACCTCCAGATTGCCCGAGGACAAAGTCGCCCGCATCTCGGATGCTATCCGTTCTCTACTGGCTAAGCATAAGGCTTCCCTGCATGACCTTCAGGTGCTTCATGGGTACCCCAACTTTACTTTCCGGGTCATCGCCCCCAGCCGTGCATTCGCCAGACGTCTGTGCAATGCCATGGTTGGGTTATCCAGGAAGCACCACAAGGTTCGTTTGACTAGGGCCATCAGGGCCAACTTGCAGGTATGGTTGGGGTTCCTGTCAGATTTTAATGGGGTTTCCTTTTGGCGTAATGAGCACCTGACCACACCAGTATTCCAAGTTCAGTCAGATGCATCTGGGGCGTTTGGCTGCGGGATGTACTTTGATGGACACTGGTCTTACGGTAGGTGGCCGGAGGCCTGGCAGGGCACTGCTGTGCTCCGGGACCTTACCTTCTTGGAGTTCTTCCCTATTTTGGGAGCTCTCTTACTGTGGGGTGAGGCCTGGGTGAACTCAGTGGTCCATTTTTGGTGTGACAATGCAGCTGTTGTCCACATTGTCAATTCCCAGACGTCTCGCTCCCCTAGGGTTATGGCTATGGTCCGCCATTTCGTGTTGTGTGCATTGCACCTCAACGTACTGTTTAAGGCCAGACACGTACCGAGTATCAGGAATGATATTGCTGACGCTTTGTCTCGCCTACAGATCGATCGGTTCCGGATTCTGGCGCCAGAGGCCGACGACCTGCCTTTGGCACTCCCGGCCGAGATGTGGAGGTTTGGCATGGAGAGGTGAACCGGGCCATCGCTCTTTCGCTGGCTAGCAGCACCCGTAAGGCGTACGCACTTACTCACAAGGCCTTTGAGGCGTTCCGCCACGAGGTATCCCTCCCTGGTATTTGGCCTACCCCCGTGGATCACCCGTTGCAATTCATGGTTCACCTCCATGACAAGGGGTTGGCGCCTAGGACTATTGCGGGCCGCCTTTCCATGTTGGCCTTCTATGCAAAGGTTAATGGCTTTGCAGATGTCACTTCGGATTTCAGGGTTCGCCGTGTTTTGGAGGGGTGGTCTCGCGAGCGCGGCCCGCGACCTGATCCCCGACAGCCTATTTCCCTGGACATGCTCCTGCAGCTTGCTGGTGTTTGGCCGACAGGATGCAGAGATCAATACGAAGCCTGCCTTTTCCATGCGGCTACCTCGCTGTCGTTTTTCGGCGCACTTCGGGTCAGTGAGCTCGCGGTTGTGTCCCACGCAGATACCTCACGCAGGTCTTTGGAACTAGCTGATCTGTCCGTCACCCACGAATGGCTACGGTTATCCATTCGTTTTTCCAAGACTGATCAGCTTGGCAAGGGCAGCATGCTCATGCTGTACGTGTGCAGCAACCCCGTGATTGGCCCGGTCAGGGCACTTCGCGCCTTCTTGTCATCGCGTGGTTGTTCCCAGGGCCCCCTTTTCTGTCATGCTGACGCACTCCCCCTCACAAAATACCAATTTTGGAAAGTTACGGGGGTGGCACTGGACAAACTGGGCTTACGGGTGTGTGTTT
Source organism: Bradypodion ventrale (assembly GCA_035047345.1). Classification (NCBI taxonomy): domain Eukaryota; kingdom Metazoa; phylum Chordata; class Lepidosauria; order Squamata; family Chamaeleonidae; genus Bradypodion; species Bradypodion ventrale. The sequence continues at coordinate 19,522,313 of JAWDJE010000010.1, read as the reverse complement.
TGGGACCCACTCTTTCCGCATTGGTGCGGCATCCACCGCGGCGGCATGTGGGTACACCGAGGGGGTTATCTGCTCCATGGGGCGGTGGGGTTCCAATCGTTTCCGTTCATATGTGCGGCCGTTGGTTCAGTAGCACTTTGCTTGTGCATTTTCTTTTCCTTTCTTTCAGGTGCGGCGTGCCTCGGGAGGCCTGCACGGGTCTGGATCATTGGGCACAGCTACGTGTATTGGGCCATCCGCTACGCTGTGTCCACTTCTTGGGGGCCGCACCTGGGCATCGGCGCATTGGCGCTGCTACGTTGGTTTGGCTTCTGCGGCATGCGTTGGCATTCATTGATTCCCTTTATCAGGTCCATGGGAGACCAGAGCCCCCCCCCCCGATGTTCTTATCATACACCTGGGCGGCAGTGTCTTAGCTCAGATTACGGGTTTGGAGTTGGCATGCGCCATCCGACGAGATCTCACCCTGTTGGGTCAGTCCTGGCCACAGGCACGGATCGTTTGGTCTCAAATGATACCACACATGTTTTACCGAGGTGGAATTGATCCACGGGGAGTTGACTGGGCCCGCAGGTCGGTTAACAGGGCAGTAGCCCGTTACGTATATGCCAACGCTTTGGGGGCAGTGGTCCCGCACCCACTCATACGAATACAAGACCGCTGTCTGTATCACGCTGATGGTGTACATTTGTCGGACGGGTATGGACCTCTTTTTGTCATCCATACAGACAGGCCGTTTGCTTACTTAGATAAGCAACACACAGAGTAGGTCAACAACACGCTTCCGCTGAAGCCGGTTGTTGGCGCAGGCTCTCACGTTGTTACCGCAATAGTAAGTTGTGAGAGTCAGTTAATCAGGACTCTAATTGGATTTGCCCCTGACCAGTGCTATTGCGGCCCGTCTGATCCTTAACCATTGTTAAGGTAGGCCTTGTTTGAATTTAAATAAATGTGGCCCAATTATAATCCAAAAATTCTGTGTCCGTGTCGTTATTGGGGTGTGGGTACAGCAATGAGTTACTTTCATTGGGTCTCTAGGACACTGGTTAAGAACATAGTCACATTATATAACCTCTTGCCACCAAAAGAGCTAATAAATGTAGAGTTACAGAAGATCAGGAGAAAAGAGTTAGTTATAAAGATTATATACAAGCGTTTTATTTGTAGATAGCATAAACATTGTTACAATGGGAAGTTGATGTGCTCTACAAACTCTTTACATTTTCAAGGTCTCGAACAGGCACGTCCTCCTTAAGCCCTTTTAAAAAAGTGACACAGGTTACAGATGAGAAAGGCAGACAGACAGGTGGAGCAATGTGGACCAAGTTTTGTATGCACATAATACAGTCTCCACTGTGGCCAGTTAGTTATGCTGCTGTCCTCAGATGCCGTTGCAGATGTTGTCCTGTCACCCATGTTGATGTAGCAACCAGCCCAGATGACTTACTTCCCAGGAACTGGAGACTCGTGCTTTTTATCTAAGACAGCAACATAATTTGGGTAAAGCAGAGCACATCTTCTACTAGCTAATTCCAAATGAGGGCCTTTAAAGGTTGTTTTTCTTCGTCATGAAGATAAAGGTAAAGGTCACCCTTCCTTGAAAGCCAGTCGTATCGGACTCTAGGGTTCAGTGCTCATCTCCGTTTATAGACAAAGAGCCAGCGCTGTCTGCGTTTGCAGACATTTCTGTGGACATATGGCAGGCATGCCTAGACACTGAAGTGCACAGAACGCTGTTTACCTTCCCACTGAAGTGGTACCTATTTATCTTCTTGCTATTTCTTGCTTTCAAACTGCTAGGTGGGCAGGAGCTGGGACAGAGACAGGCACTCATTCTGTCATGCAGTACTCGGATTTTGACCTGCTGACTGTCAGCATCATAACCACTTGAGCCTCTATTAAAAATATCAGTGAGTAAACAAATATCTGAGAGTAAACAAAACAAAACAGCAAAAAAAGACAAATGTTGTAGCACCTTAAAAACTAACTCCTGTATTTAAATGTGAGCTTTCATGGACCAAGTCCACTTCATTGCTTTTGCAATGTTTTTGTAATGTTTTTGCAAAGTTTTTGCAATTTTTTATGATGAACAGGTGAAACTCGGAAAATTAGAATATCGTGCAAATGTTCATTCATTTCACTTAAAAGGTGAAGCAAATATATGATATATACTCACTAAATGCAAAGCGAGATATGTCATGCCTTAATTCATTATAATTGTGATGATCATGGCATACAGCGTACATGAGATTATGTGATGATTATGGGGTATGTGAGATTGGGGGGTTAGGGTTTTCATAAACTATAAACCATAAGCATCAATATCATAACAAAGTAAGGCTTGAACTATCTCACGTTGCATGTAATGAGTCTATCTCATATATTTGTTCCACCTTTTAAGTTGCATTACTGAACTGAATGAACATTTGCACGATATTCTGATTTTCCGAGTTTCACCTGTACACTGGTGTTTTATTTTACTGTACTGTATTCCATTATATTGTATTGTATTATTAGATGTATTGTGATTGTTGTTAGCAGAGTTGGGTGGCATACAAATCTAATCAATCATTCAGTCAGACATAAGAGTGAAGCCTTATGGCATCCATTTATACAAATCAGGTATATAGGCACACAATGAATTGCCAGTCTAACAGAAAAGTAACAATGTAGTTTTTTACAACTGACAATAATGGAAAATCCCCGGTCATTCAAACCTGCTGCAAAGCCTGGCACCATTGCAAAGGTTTGCAAAACAAACTTCTCTTTGAATGACAACCGTGAATTCACCATTATTGTCAGTTGTAAAAAGCTACACTGTTACTTTCCTGTTAGGCTGGTCAATCATTGTGTGCCTGTGTACCTGATGTGTATAAATCAGGGATTCTCAACCTGCGGCCCATGGGCCGGATGCGGTTCACAGCACCATTTTATGTGCCCCCCTTGCCTCCACTACACCAGGAAATGCCATGTGGTAGAGGAAGGGCAAAATGGCCATCTGGCTTCCAAAGCTGTCTGAGGGAGTGTGACCCAGCCCCCAGCTTTAAAAGGTTGAGAACTCCTGGTATAAATAGATGCCATGAGGCCTCACTCTTATGTCTGATGAAGTGGACTTGGTCCACAAAAACTCACATTTAAATACAAGAGTTAGTCTTTAAGGTGCCACAACATTTTTGTCTTTTCCCTCCTCCTGTTTTATTTTGTTTACTCTGATATGCTTGCACAGACTACAATTGCTACCATTTAAATCTATTAAAATGTATTCTTTCTTTAGGCTGTATTGCAGTGTTCTTGTCAATCTATATCTATAAAACCGAAATCTATGTTTGTATGTGCTCCAAAGGCTCCCACACCCCTTGACCGATTCCGCTGAAATTTGGCGCATACATACCTTAGGCTTGTGAGATCAGCACTGTTGGGGGCTCAAAACCCATGGGGGGCATACACCCCCCAAAAATTGGAACGCAATTGATCTATACAATGTGTGTGTTTCCCAGTGATGTAATTGAGCTGATGTCATAGTCTCAGGTAGGTTGAGATTGTGACATCATCTGACTAGCTCAGCTGTAGCCCTCCGAGCTCAGCTGTAGTTTTCACAGTAGGAGTGACCCACATACGCCCCACGAGGCTGGCCTACGTTAAAGAAAAGAAAAACCCGAGTGAAGCCGGATAATCAGCTAGTGAACAATATAGCTTGTCTATTACCTCTGTGCAAATTAAGTTAGTTGAGTTGTTCACTTATTGTTCTCATGCAGTTTGTCTTTAATGAAGACAATAATGAATCAAATAGCCACTGTTAGTGTTTGCTATTCATACCCACCAACCCACCACTGCCTGGAAAATGATGGGAACTTTCTGACAACTTATGTGAAACATTGGCTATCAGTAGAAGTTTAAAAACTCAAATCCCAACAGTGAAGGAGTCTCTACAAATGGAAGTCTCACTTTTACCTCTATTTGCTATTAAACTGTAGAAAAAATTGAAGGCTGAATGTTTAATTTTAAAAAGCAATTCATTGCATAACTTGTATTAGTTGTTATTTCTCTTGTGTGACAGGGAGCTTAGGACTGATAAGAGAATGACATAAAACTTCGCAACCTATTCACAGCATTTCTAAAACTATGATAGCTTCCTGTGCCCCAATATTCCTCTGTCTGTTCTTCAGTTTCAGAAGAAAGAAGTGTTCACACTAAAACAATTTGGTCTACACACCCTCTAAGCCAACTGTGCCCATGTTTTGATCCTCCTAATGTTTTGCGATTTGATTCACATAAGCCCCAGCATAACTCAAGAGTCAAAAACTGGGATGGCCCAAAGTCAAGAACCATTGTTCCAAACTCACTTTGATCAAGCTTTTAAGGTCACGATGAGGTGGAGGAATATCCTATACCTTAATTGGTGTTAAAATAAAATCCAGCTGCCAATCAAATCTGCATCTATACATGAAATGAGGATCAAAGCATTTTGTTCTTGTGTCAGGCAGCACAATGTCTTGGACTAATGCAGGGCTCTCTAATAAGAGCCCTGGTGTCACAGTGGATAATACTGCTGTACTGCAGCAAAGACATTGTGAATTCAGTCCTGATGAGGATCAAGTCCTGATGGGGATCAAGGTTGACTCAGCCTTTCATATTTCCTAGGTCGGTAAAATGAGTACCCAGTATGTTGAGGCCGAAATTATAATTAACATGGGAATTGCCCAGAGAGTGCACTAAGCACGGGGGGGGGGGGGTATAAAGTATTATTGCTATTGCTATCCCAAGTGAAGATTCTAAATAAGGGAACAGAGTTATAAGTACAACTGTCTGATTCTTCCCTTTGTGTTTTCTCTTTCTAACGGTTCTTCCCTCTAAATTGAGACATACTATAGAAAAATCCTTTTACTACCTAATAAACTTTTAGTAACAACTGTTGTACTGGTGAAAAGTAGAAGTCTTGAATGGGTGGGATATGTGGTGAGAATGAAAGAGGAGTGGAGGCCAAAGATAAGGAGGGATATGATTCCCATTAGGCAGAAGACCAGTGAGAAGACCTAGGAAGAGAAAGATGGATGGAAGGAGCAAGAGAGAATCTGCTGTGGCTGGGAGAACTGGAAGCATATTGCAGGTGATAGAGTTCGATGGGGAGCTTTATTTGTGACATCGCATGGCCCCTCTGGCTCTGATTGCATGTTGATGACAACAACCATGACCATGATCTAACAAACTGCGCATTCTGAAGAACCTATGTATCATTCCAAGTTTCCATGCATGCCCACAATGATTCTTAAAAACATACAATCCCAAATCTCCAGATAAATACATGCTACAAGGCATACTGGGCAGCAAGGGTTTTCTAGCATTTGATCTCCAGATTCTGAACTGCAATTACTGTACCACTATTCTTCCCAATTGACTACATTTGACAGTGCTCACAAGTCATCTATTCCCCAAGCTTCTTTTATTCAAATCTTTCTCATTTGATATCCTCCATTTCACCAGAACAGAGATGAGTATTCTTCAGGTGTTAGCAGATTACAGCTCCCATAATCCCTTGCCAGTGACTATGTTGGCTAAGGAAGACAGGAGATGCAGTCTAACAACAACTGATGGACAACAATTTGCTCAGTCTTTGGGAAGGCAGAGTTGGGTTAGTATCATGTTGCAATATAGACCAGGAATTCTCAACCTGTGGCCTGTGGGCTGGATGCGGCCTGTGGCACCAATTTATGTGGCCCCGCCACCACCTTCACCACACCCAGAAGTGCCATGTGGTGGAGGAAGGGCAAAATGGCAGTCCAGCCCAGAAAGCTGTCTGAGAGTGCGTGACCCGGCCCCTGGCTTTAAAAGGTTGAGAACTCCTGATATAGACCAACACCATTGGGGTGCCCTCAAAGCGCTGAAAGTGAATAAATCTGTGTTACCAAAATAGGCTGAATTAGGATGTGAGTGTCTGACTACAGTTCATGTGTCAGTCTGGAAAATGGTGCTTCAGCACCAATAAGAGCAACATTACATCTATTTTTGGTTTTGCCAATATACACAACCATATAATTTTATTGGAGCTTATCAAAAGGATCTAAAGGTCCTCAGAGGCTTCAGATATGGAGTGAAAACTTTCTCTATAAAAATATGAAGCTGTGCTTACTTTGCCAGTACTCCTCTTGGTATACACAAGCCCCTGATCTCATCAAAATTGGTACCTTTCAGCTGTGTCAGGTTGCCATTACCAGCTCACACAGGAATTGTCCAGGGTGGTGGTAGTGGGGGACTGTAGTTCATGAGGATGCCATATCAAGGAAGTTAGTGTAGGGGTCAGAGTGTTCAGAGCTAGGACTTTGGAGAATATGGTTCAGAATTCCACTCCAAAGAACACTGAAGGTAAGAGATACTCAACAAGGATGAGATACTTTTATTTCTTGAGCTACAAATCCCATAGTTCACTATTATGGGTGTTCCATCTGATTTACACATCCTATCAAACGTTAAAATGTGGGTCAACTGGGAGAAAAGGCTATATCTATCTATCTATCTTTAGTATGGTCCAAAACCAGCATAGTACAGCAAAAAGAACAAGTTAAAATGAGCATTTCCAAGCCCCCAGAAATGTCAGCCAAGGGCAAACCTCCACCCAGGGGCAAGAAAGGACAGAGGAAAAGCCCCCTGACATGACTCCCTCATCAGAAAGCATGGGAGCAGCAAGAGAAAAGAAAAGAGAAACAGCAGATAGGAATTGAACCCTTTCTTCCATAAGCAAAACAACAGATGTCTGGAGAAGTGGGAGAAAAAGCCTAAGCTGTAAGTCATTGAGGCTTCGCTAGATCTCGCTGTGCCTCTAGCTGTTGAGAAAGAAAGCTCCCAAAGGGATAGGAACAGGAAGATTGGGTGGAACTAAAGTCTAGAACAGGGGTGCCCAAACCTCAGCCTGTGGGCTGGATCTGGCTCATGGTGGCAATTAATCTGGCCTGCACTGCTCCCAGAAGTGGAAATAAAACATGCATGTGTGCACAGAATGTGCCCGTGCATGTGCAGAACACTGCCATAAATGACCCGAGGCTGTTGTAAATCCATAGGTTGCTGACTCCTGCATTAGATGATGTGCAAGAGACCACAAAGTGGCCCAATCCTGTCCTGTGCCCAAGCTGGACCTTTTTGGACCTTTTTTAGAGCTGGGTTGTAGCAATTCCTGTACACACAGGAGGGCCACTTTAAGGGTGATGATCCCAGCGAAGTGACCCTTTTCAGAACAATCCTAGGACTCAAGTCTGTATCCTCCCTTTGGAGCAGTGTTCCCCAACCTTTAGGACTGCAGTGGCTCATGTGGTTAAGACGCTGACTAAGAGGCGGAAGGTCAGCAGTTCGATTCCCAAGTACTGCAGGACAGAATGAGCTCCTGTCTTTGTCCCAGCTCCTGCCAACCTAGCAGTTTGAAAGCAAGAAATTGCAAGTAGATAAATAGGGACCACTTCAGTGAGAAAGTAAACAGCGTTCCGCGCGCTCCGGTGTTTAGTCATGCCTGCCACATGACCATGGAAACGTCTGCAGAAGCAGATAACGCTGGCTCTTTGGCTTTGAAACAGAGATGAGCACTGCACCCTAGAGTCGGATATGACTGGCTTTCGAGCAAGGGAAACCTTTACCTTAAGAAAATAGTATAACTATGAGTCACAACCAAAGACCCAAAGAGACATTGTATATCACAGAATGTCTGGTAGGCACCTGATGTTAACTGCAAAAGGATATTCACCATGTAGTGCTTCTGTGTTCCTGTTGTTTAACAATTACTTCCTCTGTAATTAAACTCTGCCCTTTACCCTGCAATCATTTAATTGTACTTTTACAAATATCCTTATCAAACCCTTTGGTCAGATTATAGTAAACTACACACATTAACTCACCTTTGGCTCAGCTTTACTTTTTAAAAAATAAAAAGTCCCAACACATGAGTATGTGTGTGAATGGCTGAGGTTTGGGTGTGGAACAATCTCTTGCCAATCTCTGATCAGGAAGAAGTCCCTAGTTTCTAAAATGCTCACTGTCCAGAGTGCCTCTTGGCAGTGGGGTAGAGCAGGGGTGCCCAAACTTTTCGGGCCATAGGCCGGTCATGTGGTTGAGCGTGCCGGTCACATGGTTCCTCCCACCTGGAAGCGAAAGTAAAACATACATGCACAGAACACACCCACGCACATGCAGAACGATGCCATAAATGACCCGTGGCTGTCGTAAATGTGTTTACGACAGCCATGGGTCTTTTATGGCAGTGTTCTGTGCGTGTGTGTTCTGTACACATACACACACATTTTACTTCCACTTTCGGGGGCAGTGTGGGCCAGATTAATTGGTGCCATGGGCCAGATCTGGCTCACTGGCCATAGTTTGGGCACCCCTGGGTGGAGAATGTATTCCAAATACTCTCTCTTTTGGTGTTCAGAAATTGGAGACGACAAGCATTGAAAGTGAAATACAGCTCTTTATTTGGAGGGTCTGAACACAACTTGGATGGGGCAAAACACGGACTTTTATACACACAGAGAAAGATACATTTACAGCAGAAACAATGCTGATTGGTCAATTAACCTATGTACACTTCTTAATCCCTTCATTTGCATTAAATGGATACATAGCGCGCCTGTCAAACTTCAAACTGCGCGCTCTCCGAAATCTTGTGATACTTTGCGATTTGCCGAGATCTCGCGGCTGTCAAACAGCGATGCGACGCGGTTTGAATATTTGACATTTTAGTTAAAGACAGTTATCATACATAACACTCTGCAGAGGAGCCCTCTTTCAATACCAATCCTCAGTGACCTGTCTCCATAAACTGGATCTGCTTGCTTGTCTCATTGTGCAACTTTTTTCTCCCTAGTGGATCCAAGCTGGCTCACAACAATTAAAACTGTACAATGACATAGCTTTAAAAAATACTGTTTTAGGCTTCTCTGATACTTTGGAGAGATGATGGACAGTTTATCCATGTTTGATAAATTCAGAGGTGGTGAAGTGGATCCAAAATGGTCACGTTCTGTCAGAGAATGTGTTATGTATGTACAATGTTGCTTTAAGAAATGTATGAATGTAACCTGACCACAATTACAATATAGCCCAGCTGTTAAAGGAACGCGAGTAAGCTGCCCATAGAGGGCAGCTGCGAGCGTTCAACTCACATGGTTCTCATTCCTCAAATCACCGTCAGCCGCGGGAACTCTCCCACACTATCAACAACTACAGAAGAGGGGCGTGACTTGGGACGACGTCACGCCGGTAGCAGCCAATGAGCTACCATGCAGCAAGATTCAAATGTATTGTGCTACTGTATATAATGTGATGTATCTCCGCCATTACCACATGTTCATCCTGATCATCAACCAATAAACCTGTGTTAGTCCTTACTGCGACTCCTTCTTTGTCTTCCGTGCAAGACACCAAATTGGCGACGAGGATGGGATCGATGGCGAATCCCAAGATCAAGCCTTACCAGTTCGATGTCAGCGAGCCCGAACAATGGGAGCTCTACGAGTGCCAGTTTCGGCACGCGATGGAAGCCGCGGGCGTCGACGATGACGTGAAAATGCGCTCCCACTTCCTGGCCCAGGTGGGGCCGGCCATGCTGCGTATCCTGATGAACCTGGTGGCCCCCCGGAAGGTGGACGTGGTGCCCATCGACCGCATTCTGGAGTTGTTGGGCGAGCATTTCCAGCCTCCCGTCTCGATCTTCCCAGCCTGGCGAGACCAGTGACCGGGCGAATCCATGTCCGCCTACGCGGCGGCCCTCAGGCTTGCAGCGGTGCACTGCCAGTGGGATGACCTGGACCAGGCCCTCCGAGACCGCATGTTGTGTGGTCTGAGGGACGAGGAGCTCCAGAGGAAGCTGATGACCCGCGACCACCGCCTCACGTTCAACGAGGTACTGCGGGAGGCCCAAGCGGCCGAGGCGGCCAGGAGCGGGGTCAGAGTGTTCAAGTCCCGAGGGGCCACGTCCGAAAGGGCCAAGTCACCAGTACAGGCGGCCTGGTGGACATCAGCGAAGACGGCCTGGCGGGCCCCCAAGCCGCCCGCCGGCACACCAACGTCATCCGAGGAGTCGTCCATGACGGCGGACCCCTGCTCCAGCGAGGACGACGACGTACAGAGGATCAAGAAGCGAGGAGAGAAGCGGCAGACCCGCGAACGGCAGGACCACCGCTGCGACGGTTGTGGGGCGTCCCACGACCGCACGAGGTGTCCGTTCCGAAAGGCCGAGTGTCACAACTGCGGACGAAAAGGACACATCGCCCGAGTATGCAGGCGCGGGCGAATCGAGGACAAGGGCAGTTCCAGCCATTCCCAGACACACCAACGGAAGGCGGCCGGCACCAGGAAGGTCTCAGCCAACTACAGCGAGGAAGGCGTGAACCGCGTGGGCCTGGAGCACCGGCAGTTCTTCGTAGAGGTACTGTTGCAGGGGTTCCCAGTGAGGATGGAGATAGATTCGGGGTCATCTTATTCCATCCTGTCCCAAAAAGAGTTCATGCGTATTCCCCCAGATAAGCGGCCCAAGCTGCGGGCCATGAAGTCACACCTATGGGACGTACAGGGAAATGGGATCCCAGTGTTGGGGGTGGGGAACTTCAAGGTGAAGTTCAAGAACTACTCCGAGAAACTGCCCCTAGTGGTCCTCAAGGGGGGGAGGTGTTGCCTTTTGGGAACGCAGTGGTTTGCTCCCCTGGGAATCGAACTGTCCGGCATTAACGCCATCGAGACTGACCCAATGCGGGACATGTGCAATGCACACCCGGACGTTTTCAAGAAGGGGCTCGGGAAATACAAGGGGCCCCCGGTTTCCTTTGAGCTGGACCCAGAAATCCGGCCCATCCGCCTCAAGCCAAGGAGAGTGCCCTTCGCCCTCAAGGACAAGATCGAGGCGGAACTGGACAAATTGGTGGGGCAGGGGATTTTGGTTCCAGTTGACTCGGCGGAGTGGGAAACGCCGATTGTCACAGCTCTCAAGTCAAACGGGGAGGTCAGGATTTGTGCAGACTATAAATGTACGATAAATAAGGCCATTCAGCCAAATGCATACCCGGTGCCCGTGGTCAGCCATTTGCTGGCCACGTTACATGGGGGGAGGTGTTTTGCCAAGCTGGATCTGGCCCAGGCATATCAGCAGCTCTCTGTAACCCCGGCTGCTGCCGCCGCGCAAACGATCGTGACGCACAAGGGGGCGTTTAAGGTAACGCGCCTTCAGTTTGGCGTGAATTCGGCCCCCGGAATTTTCCAGTCCCTCGTGGAACGCCTTTTAAAGGGGCTTCCAGGCGTCCTCCCATACTTCGATGATGTGTTGATAACGGCGGGGAGCGAATTAGAGTTAGCAAAGAGGCTAGATGGGGTCCTCTCAGTGTTCGAGAGGGCAGGACTTCGACTGAGGAGGGACAAATGTGTATTCTTTGCGAGGGAGGTCGAGTTTCTAGGTTTTAAGGTAACCCCAGACGGAATCAAACCCTCTGAGTCCAAGGTTGCGGCCGTGAAAAACGCCCCTCGCCCCACCGCGAAACCGGAGCTGCAGTCATTTCTAGGGCTCCTAAATTTCTATCATTCCTTCCTGCCTCGGAAGGCATTGGTCGCGGAGCCACTGCATGCGCTACTTAAAAAGGACGCGGCTTGGCGGTGGGGGGACAGGCAGGAGAAAGCGTTCAAGGAGCTTAAGACACTCCTATCCTCGGATGCTGTCCTGACCCACTTCGATCCGAAAAAACCAGTGGTTTTAGTCTGTGATGCGTCCCCAGTGGGGGTGGGGGCGGTCCTGTGCCACGTGTTGGAGAGCGGGAGGGAAGCCCCCGTGGCGTACTACTCAAGGTCCCTCTCGAAGGCCGAGCGCAATTACGTGCAAACAGATAGGGAGGCCCTGGCCATAATCGCGGGAACGAAGAAGTTCCACGATTTCCTATACGGCCGCGAGTTTACGGTAGTGACGGATCACAAACCACTTCTGGGGATCTTCACTACTGGCAAACCCACCCCACAAATTCTATCCCCCAGGAGGCTGCGTTGGGCCATCTTCCTCAACGCCTACCAGTATGAGCTGGTCTATCGCCCAGGGAAGGAGATCTCCCATGCGGACGCACTGTCCCGATCTCCCCTCCCTAGTTTAGGGGATCCCGCATGCGAGGTCCACCAAGTCCTGCTGATCGAGTCCCTCGACTCACCCCCCATCGTCCCGGCCGACCTCGCCAAGGCCACGGCGGCCGACAAGATACTGGCCCTAGTTAGTTCCTGGGTTAGGAAAGGGTGGCCCACTACTCCCCCCGAGGAGCATTTCAAGCCGTTTTTCAGGCGCAGAGTGGAACTTTCCCTGGAAAGGGGCTGTCTGCTCTGGGGCCAACGGGTAGTCATCCCAGAGAAGCTGAGGGCTAAAGTACTGAAGCTACTGCATACCAGTCACCCCGGGATCGTGCGCTCCAAGGCTCTGGCCAGGAGTTTCTTTTGGTGGCCCCAGATAGACGGGGATATAGAACGTTCAGTGGGCACGTGTGAGAGCTGCCAGCACTCTCGGCCCGAGGAGTCCCGGTTACCCCATAGGGAATGGGACACGGCCCGCGGGCCATGGTCCCAGATTCATGTCGACTTCGCTGGCCCTTTCCGCGGGTCCATGTTTCTGCTGGTAGTCGACTCCTACTCCAAGTGGTTGGAGGTAATCCCCATGAACAGCACTTCCTCTGCGGCAACCATTAAACAGTTGTGCAAGCTTTTTGCCTGTTTCGGCCTGCCAGACGTCCTTGTTAGCGATAACGCTAGTACCTTCACGTCTGCAGAGTTCAAGACGTTTATTGAGAGAAACGCCATCAGGCACATTACCGCTGCCCCGTTTCACCCCGCCACAAACGGTCAGGTAGAGCGCCAAGTGCGCACTACGAAAGACGCACTGCGGCGCATGGGTCCCGGTGAGTTGAACCTTCATCTGTGTCAGTTCCTCATCTGCTACAGGACAACCCCCCTAGCTTCAGGTTTTTCCCCAGCCGAACTCCTCATGAGGAGGCGTCTGGTAACACTTTTTGACCGGATGGATCCGTCCAGGGTGGAGGATGAAGGGAGAAATATAAACATAGGGGGAGAGAGCTCCAAAAGTTTTTCGGTAGGGGACCCGGTTCACTGCAGGAACTACGCGGCCTCGGGGCCAGCGTGGGTACCAGGAACGATTGTTGAGCAAACGGGGCCAGTATCCTACAGGGTCGAGACTAGCTCAGGTCTACTCTGGAGAAGGCACACCGACCAGCTCAGAAGGCGAGTCACCGGTGAGGGGGAATCAGCGTTAGGGTCCTCCCCCACCCGCGTTACCCAAGGGGGAGACACGGCGACACCCGCGGATACAAATGCATATCCTCGGTTCTCAGCCAGAGAGGAGGATACCTTGGAGGAGAGGGATGAATTTGATTATGAGTTGCAGTACCAGGGGGGTATCGCGGAGTGGTCCCCCACCCGTCCTAGCGAGAAGAGGGGTTTCAGTTCAGCCCCTGATACTTCCAGTCCCCCCAGCCCTTTTGTTTTAGAATATACCATAGCTCCAGCTCCCCGGAGACAAACACCCCAAAGACAGGCAACAGGGGGGAGTCCGCCCACCACAGTCTCCAGAACTCCCGGGCAGGTAACGGGGGGTGGCGAGGCCACGAGGGCCTCTTCGTCGGTCCCGAGATTCGTACTGGGGGGGACCCCAAGCTCCTCAAACGGTAAGCAGGGGTTCACTTCCCAACTGTTCATTCCATTCCCGTCCCCCAATGCAAGGTTACCGCAGACTCCACACCGAGCCACTAATGAGTCCCCCCTTTCCGTTGCAGGACAGGACTCCGCGGAACCAGGAGCCTCCGGCTCCCCTGTGCTAAGTCAAGCGGCCGCACGCCCCAGGCGCACGTGCGGCAAGCCACAATGGTTGAGGGACTTCGTCCCATCCTAGGGGGGAGGGATGTTATGTATGTACAATGTTGCTTTAAGAAATGTATGAATGTAACCTGACCACAATTACAATATAGCCCAGCTGTTAAAGGAACGCGAGTAAGCTGCCCATAGAAGGCAGCTGCGAGCGTTCAACTCACATGGTTCTCATTCCTCAAATCACCGGCAGCCGCAGGAACTCTCCCGCACTATCAACAACTACAGAAGAGGGGCGTGACTTGGGACGACGTCACGCCGGTAGCAGCCAATGAGCTACCGTGCAGCAAGATTCAAATGTATTGTGCTACTGTATATAATGTGATGTATCTCCGCCATTACCACATGTTCATCCTGAGCATCAACCAATAAACCTGTGTTAGTCCTTACTGCGACTCCTTCTTTGTCTTCCGTGCAAGACACCAAAGAATGGTAAAATGCTTTGTTCAGATTGAGGAGCTGAGCCTGGAGCAAAGCCAGACCCAATTAGTCTCTTGGGCTACCTGGTCTGAACAATTTCCAGAGGGGTCATAAAGAACAGGCAGGGTCTTCTGGCACCTAAATTATCTGGCCTTTTCCTTCCAGGACTTAACTTGATGAGGTCTACCTCATTGCCTCTGACCCCACTAACCTGTTTAGGTAATCTTTGTACCTCCTGTTCTCCATACTTCCAGACTTATTAGAAATATTTGGAAGCTATTGTCAGGATAGAACTGATATCCAAAGAGACATGACCCTGAAAAATATACAACCATAGAGTAGTTGATAAAAGGAGTGGTATTAAAAGAACAGAATCCTGTAAAGCAGGGGTGGCCAACCTTATTGTGCCATGGGCCTGACCACGCCCCCGTAACAGATGAGCGGGCTGGATCACACACCCGGAAGTGGACACATTTACGGCTGATGTAAATGCTCTCACTTCCACATTTACATCAGCCGGGGCGTGTTTGCGCATGCGTGGGTGCATTTTATGGCCGACATAAATGCACCCGCTTCTACTTCCAGGTGCGAGGGAGATGGCAATGGGCCAGTTGGAATGGTGTTGTGGGCCAAGTCTGGCCCATGGCTGTAGGTTGGGAACCCCTGCTCTAAAGCACCTGACTGATTCAGGGGTACCTCCAACACATGGTACCTGAACTTGCTGCCATACTGTGCTTTAAGGCCAGCCCAGGCTGGGCCTCTGCTATCACCCAGAAGAAGAAGAGCTGCTCAGTTAATTGCAGTACTGGCATATCACAGAGTAAACAAAAAAAGACAAAAAAAAACATTGTGGCACTTTAAAGACTAACTGCTGCTGTATTTTAATGTTAGCTTTCGTGGATCAAGTTCACTTCATGATCCACAAATGCTAACATTAAAATACAGCAGTAGGTCTTTAAAGTCCCAAAAAATTTTTGTATTTTGTTTACTCTCTGATATGCTTAAAACACAGACTAACACGGCTACTATTTTAAAAAAAATTGCAGTATAGAGTGCCCCAAAAGTCACCATACATAGGGAAAATAGGAACTTGTAGCTTATTGTACCTTTATGAACAAAACATTCATCCCCAATTTTTTTACAAAATATTTTAAAAATATTCTCTACATGTTGGCCACCTCTTTCTACCGACACACAAAGTCTTCTCCCCCACTCATGGTGAACACGTTCCAAGATATCTCTTGTTATGCAGTGTTGCCTATGTACGGGAACTTTTGGGACACTCTGTGCTTCTAGCCATGAGCAAAGAAATTGATCAACTAGGCACCAACCAGACAGATCTGCTTGTTTGGAGCTGACTTATAGTCATCAAACTGATCTCTCTCCTCAACTGATCTCTGTCTCCTCACCTTTGCTGCCACTGCCATTTTTCAGTCATAAAAGCTGGATTATTGTTTGTATACACCAAAAAAGATGGCAAAGTTGGCACCATCAGGCACATTTGCAGAAGCTGGCTTAGATATATAGGTCTGCATTTAGAAATAAGGTGGGATTGTTGTTACATGCCATCATGTTAGCTCTGACAGTGATCCTATACATAAGCAGTCTCCAAAATGTCAAGTCCTCAACATTCCAGCTCTGCTCTTCTAAACTCAAGCCTGAGTCAATCCATCTTATGTTTGGTCTTGCTCTTTTCCCATCTCTTCCACTGACAACACTTGCTTTCCTGCTGCCTTCAGCATTTCCCAGCATTATTGTCTTTTTCAATGAATCTTGTTGTCTCGTGATATGCCAAAAGCAGGACAGCCTATTTCCATTACATTTGCCTCCAGAGACACTTCAGGCTTGATTTGCTCATTAAATAATGACCATAATTTAAACAGAATCACACTTTAGTGGGGAAGATTGTGATCAGGTATCTTCAGCTCCTGTTCCGTGTGCTCTCCAGGTGCTGGTGAGAAACTTCAAGGCCATACCAATCAAGTTTTGGATTTGAAAATAAGGGAAATTTTGGCCATACCCCTCTGTGGGTGTGGCCAAATCTGTGGGCGTGACCAAATATAGCCATGTGACTTGCTGGGCTCTAGTCATGCCTGCCACATGGCCATGAAAATGTCTCCAAACACAGACAGCACTGGCTCTTTGGCTGTAAATGGAGATGAGCACTGCACCCTAGAGTTGGATACGACTGGCAGATTTTACTTTCATAGGATCAAAGATCTCTGCAGATGGTGATTGCAGTCGTGAAATAAAAAGGTGACATGCTTGGGAAGCAAACTATGAGAAACCTGGGGAACATAGTTAAAAGTAGAGGCATCACCTTGCAAACAAGAAATTGCATAGTCAAAGCAATGGTATTCTCTGTGGTAATGTATGGGTGTGAGAGCTGGACCATTAGGAAAGCTGAGTGCAGAAAAATAGATGCCTTTGAAATGTGGTGTTAGAAATAGGTCGATCCTAGAAGAAATCAACCATGACTGCTCATTAAAGGTCAAATAGTAAAGATGACGCTAAAGTACTTTGGACATCCAATGAGAAGAGAGGATTCACTTGAGAAGGCCTTGATGCTGGGAAAGGTGGAGGACAAAAGAAGGGGGTGGCCAAAAATAAGATGGCTAGATGGAAAGGGCACAAAGCTGTGTGGGCCAAAGAACTCTTTTCCCATTTTCTTGGGGGACTTTTGTTTTGTTTTCTTTCTTGTTTACTCAGTGGCTTAAGTGACTAAGATGCTGACTGGGAGGCAGAAGGTCAGCAGTTCGATTCTCAAGTACTGCAGGACGGAATGAGCTCCCATCTTTGTCCCAGCTCCTGCCATCCTAGCAGTTCGAAAGCAAGCAATTGCAAGTAGATAAATAGGGACCACTTTGGTGGGAAGGCAATAGTGTTCTGTGCGCTCTGGTGTCTAGTCATGCCTGCCACATAACCACGGAAATGTCTGCAGACACAGACAATGCTGGCTCTTCGGCTTTGAAACAGAGATGAGCACTGAACCCTAGAGTCGGATACGACTGGCTTTCGAGCAAGGGAAACCTTTACCTTACTCATTTTTAATTAAAAAATTTTCCTGGGAAGCAAAGAAAGTGCAGAATAGTAAACGAGCCCCCTAGGGTTACCAACTGCTTGTAAGCAGCTTGGGTTTAATGAACTAGCCCTACACATGGCTAGACACTCCACCATGCCAATTAGGGTGGAGGAGCAAGGGATTAATTCCCCCCCCCCAAAAAAAATTAACCAATCTATTTGTTCCTCACTGCAACCAAATGAAGCACCAACAACTGAGAATGTCGGATCCAGCTTAAGGAAGGGAATTAGCACCCCCCACCCCTCCCGTTAACTCTAGAACAGAAACGAACCCCCCTCTCATATAGTGATCAAGCACCATCTCCCCACCCCCACGCCCCCCAAAGTTAACTCTAGAACAGAAATGATCCCCCCCTCTCTCTCATATATTGATCAAGCACCATCCCCCACCCACACCCACCCCTCCCAAGTTAACTCTAGAACATAAACTAAAGCCTCCAGCCAGGAGGCAGGGCAGAAACAGCTCAATAAAGAATGAGAGTGAGAGAGAAGTCTCTCACTGATTTGCCCCTGCATATATGAAATATCGCTCACCTCTAGAGTAGACTCCCGTGTGTCCCATGGTGGCTCCGAACAGCAGCAGCAAAAACGAAGCCTCCATGGCCATGTGGCAGGAGGGAAATGAAAGAGAAACTACAGAACACCCTCATCACCTTCTCTCTCCCCCCTTCCACAAGCGAAAAACCACACAGTGACCTCTGGTGGCTGGAAAAACATACTGCACCTTCGCCTGTGAGGGCTCTGGTCAGGATTTTTTAAAAAAAAAATTAAGGGATATTATGGGGAAACTAATAAAATGGGAGGGGGTGGGAAGAGGGGTAAAAATAAGAGGTTTTCCCGGGGGAAATGAGATACTTGACAGGTATGTTCAAGGCCCTTGTGGCATTTTCTTCTTAGGGTTGTTTATGATCTTTAAAGCATATAAGTCCTCAGACAGCCGTACCTTCTCTGACAGCCTTTTCTGTCCATATATGCCAGTGTTGGCGAACATTTTAGAGACCGAATGCCCAAACTGCAACCCAAAAAACCTGTTGATTTTGCAAACCATGAGTGGGAAATCTGTTGTCCTCCTGCCATAGACTTGTGAGCTTCCAACTCCCATTAGCCCTGGCCTGCATAGACAGTAGTCAGCAATGATATGAGTTGCAGTTCAAAACAACTGTCTCACCACTATCTCACCACCGCTACTGTAAACCAAAAGATAGGTCCAGTCCAACTTAACTTTGATCATAGTTCCTTCAATAAAACTGGACTCTAGAGGAACTCTGGCTTGTGCTGAGGCAAAACAGGACCACAGTATAGAACAGTGATGGCAAAACCCACTTATTTATCACAAAGTGCCAACACAGCAACAGGGGAGGAAGTAAATGCTCCCATTGGGCTGCTGGGCAGAGGGGGGGGGCATACTCTGTGCTGAGGGAGGAAGGAAGTGCTCCCATTGGACAGAGGAGTGGGGTGAACTTTGTGCTGGGGTGACTGCATGGGTGCCCACAGAGAGGGCTCCAAGTGTCACCTCTGGCATATGTGCCATAGGCTCGCCACCACTGCTATATGCATTACCATCTGTAAAGTAGGCCATACAATTACAGTGGAACCTCATACAACAATCGCCCCGTATAGCAATGAAATCGCATAACAATTAGGTTTTTGGGGGAAATGGCGTCCCGCATAACAATTTTCCCTATGAAAAAAAAATCAGACACTAATTTTTCAATGGGGAAAAAACACTTAGCAAAAAGCGATGCATCCCATAGGGAAAATCGCTATATGATGCATGCATTGTATAGCAATTGTTTCATACAACAACAAGCCCCGTGGAATGGATTAAAATCATTTTATAAGGTACCACTGTATATTAAACAGCAGTGGGGTGAGTCCACATTTCAAAAAAATATACAGTATATAATCTAGTGGACTAGAGATGAAATAAATCAGTTTAATGCATTTGTTTCCTTGCACACCAAATAACCCATTCTCCAGCTTGGGGTCCTTCAAGGTGGCCACAGGCAAGTGAAAAACCTGTCCTATATTCCCACCTGCCTCCCAAACAGGACAAATATTTGCAGATAGCTTATCAAGAACAGAATGGAGTGCACTCACATTATCTTAAGATAGATTATCAAGAGCTACATGGTATGCCTACTCCTGCCTCAAAGAAGATGTTAGGACACCACGCACATAAAGTTAATAAATAATAGGAGGAAATTAGAATACATAAGGAACTCATACCAAAAAAAAAAGTTTCTGACCAGGACAGGGTGGGGAAAACCCTGAAGTCATTACATGTAGTGGCTCAAATGAAGGTGCTGTAAATTTTGTTTTACTTCTTAAAAGGAGGACAAGGATTTCTGGGTGAAGAAAAAAAGTTTCAGACAGCTTTAGAATTTCCTTTTCTTCTAAGCCACATTCAATGAGTAATTTGCCATCTGCAAAGTATTCCATGATCTTCTTAACCAATCTTTCCTTGATAAAAACATCACTTTTCCATTTAGATGCTATTTCAGTCCTTGTTGTTAGATATGTCAGCCACAGCTCAGTATCCTAATGATGATGATGATGATGATTATACAGTACTGTTGTGTTCTGTCTTTCCTTCATTGGTATGGGAGCTATATAAACAGTTCACCTCTTTCCCCTAGCAAATTCACGCTGAGGGGGAGCAACTGGCCCAGAGTTATGATGTGAGCTTCATGACCTTGCTAAGATTTAAACTTGGATTTCCTGATACTCAATCCACCCCTCTAACCACTAAACAACATGGGCTCTCGCCTGGTGCCAACATTACACTGCCTTTATACAAAGATACAATGTGACCTAAATTGAAATCCTATGCATTGCACTTCAGAAATATGTATAGCAGTGAGCGAGCGAGAGTACTGTATGTGTATGACACCTCTTTGAAGGATAACAGATTAACCTCTTCTCCCTGCCCCAATCTCTCCCCATCTCACATTTTTGAGGAAAATAATAATAAATAAAAATGTTGGGTGACCTACAAGCTTTAAAGCTTTTTTTCCTCCAGCAAGGAAAGAAACAAAGATTTGTTTTATTACAGTCCACTGTGTTTATCTAGCGTACACATTTCTCCCAGGTCATTTAGAAACCTATAACACTTTGCTTTTTCACTCACTAGCTTACCCAGGTTGATAAAGTTATGTTGTTTTCTGCTGACAGCAGCCAAGCTGTTACTGTCTATTGACAGCACACTATGAAAACACTTGTGTGATTTTCAGAAGCTGTCCCCCAAGCAGTAGTTAAATAGGAGCCTGCTTTACCTTGCCGATGTGTTGGTTTTAAAGAACTTGACACCCAGTCTGCTTCACCCTGGTTGGGAAAAATGATACTGTACAAAATACAGGGATTGGGAAGGGGGGGGGGGCGGTTATTGGGAGAAAAATTCCAAAAGCAACAGTGTTGTAGTATATTTATACCAGGGGTGCCCAAACTATGGCCTCTGGGCCGGATCCGGCCCCTGACACCAATTCATCTGGCCCGTACTGTCCTCGCTGATCCTGGAAGTGGGAGTAAAATGTTTCCTCACATGCACAGAACACTGCCATAAATGCACCCACAGAGGATTTGCTAGGGAAACATGTTTATGACAGCCATGGGTGCATTTACGACAGTGTTCTGCACGTACACGGGTGCATTTTACTTCCACTTCTGGTGGGAGGAACCCACTGAACCACATGACCGGCCCATGGCCTGAAAAGTTTGGGCACCCCTGATTTATACCAATGTAAAATCAAAGAGAAGGGCTGGTTTTTAAGAATCACAGAATTCGTATTCAGTCAGATGACAAAACACAAATAAAACAATGATTTTAAATGTTTTGAATTGTAATTTTTTTAAAAAAAGAATTGACTTTTCTTTTTTGTGGTGCCCTCTCATGAGGTCTCATGATGTATGGTGAGACATAAGGAGACCACATGAATAACAAAGGAGACCACATAAGGAGACCACATGAATAACCAACTAAGATGGGGAAGGAAAGTGTTATTGGGGCATCACTTCAAAACCTTCCTGGCTCACACAGGGTAGAAGGTTGAACATGTTTTTCTCAGGTGCATAGAAAGATTTGCCATCCATACACAAACACAGAAGAGAACTATGTGGTGTATGACCATTGCTATTCTTTCTTCTCTTTTGTGGTGCCTACACACATTTGGAATGACTACACAAGGTTCATTTGAAAAATTAACCAGGTGCACTACAAACCTTGAATGGTTGTGGGAAGGCATCTGGTTTCTGTCTCCTGTCTGCCTTCACATTGTGTAAACAAAGGCCTCTTTGTCTACATGAGAGACAATGCTTGATTTTGGGCATGCGTAGAATATGAGAAGATTTCTCCTTTCTTCTCCTTATTTGGGTTCTGACTTTCTGATTGGCTCTGTGCCTTAAGTTTTGTTTCTGTTAAGTTTCGTTTCTGATATACTCGGCTTGAATAAAGAGAAGCCATTATTATCCTTTGTTCAGCCAAAGACAGCAGTCGTGTGTGTATGCTCTTCTCTCTATCTCTGTTTCCTACTTACTCCGTCTAATGAAGCTGGACTCCGTTAGACCTTTTAACTCTCTCTCTTAAAAGATCTGGGGCTATAAACTGCTGCTAATGAGGCTGGCTGATTGATTATCTTTACATGGATCAGATTCCTACAAATGGTCACAATCCACTTTATGGACATTTCCATTTTACATAGAATTGTGCCAAATGATTTTCTTTATGCCCATGGGTGATGGGATCATAAAAGAGAATCTTAGGATCACCAGATGTATAAAGAGTGTGTTTGAGAATATCTGACACTCTAACTCAGGGGTGTGTGGTAATGCCACAATGTATCTCTTGCTATTTAAAGTGCCAAGAGATTATTTTGGAAAGCTGGAAATGTTCAGTGGTAGACCCTCTAGAGTTACATGCTCAAGATGCTAGGTTGAATGCCCTGTTACCTACAGTTAAATCTTGATCAGCCCAGGATTAAGTGTAACTTTGGAGAAAATTGGGTTGGGGGAGGTTCCAGTAGTTTGTATTGTGACATTGGGGACTGCAATGGAAGTTTTTAAAAATGAGATACTCAAGGAATGATTTACCACTGAAAAATGCCTCCCCTTCATGATTTTCCATAGGTGAGCAGGAATTTGGACCCAAGTTTCTTGAGACCCGGTCTAGGACTCTGTCAATTATACCACCCACCTCTCAATAGACAAAACCAAATCCATCAGCTTCTTTTGGAGAGTAAACCATAGGGAAAATGCTGCATAATTTTAGCGTGGGGGAGGGGGAGGATGGAAAACCTTGGAAACCTGCCAGGGTTTGGTAAAAGAGCACATTTCCCAGAATAATCCCCCACACCGTAGTTTGGGGATATTTGGAGTTGTACATAAAATATAATCTAACCAGGATCTGAAAATCCTAATTTAAGTCTCAGCTCCTCTGCAGTAGAGGGGAATTTTTGCTTTGTAAATGTAGAAGAAGGTGATGCCTCTTCTTCTTCTTTTTTTTTTTTTGGATCACTAAACAAAAAAAAAAATCGTTGCTAGCTTTCGTGATTCAAGATCACTTCTTCAGGGCATGCAAAGGTAGGGAAATCATCCATGAACATTACATAAGAAGAGCCTTGCTGGAACAGGCCACAGCCCATCCAGTCCAGCATTCTGTCTCACACAGTGGCTCACCATTTGCTTCAGGGTACAGTATTCCCAAGCAGATGCCTTCACCTGCTTAGGATTCCAAGGAAATGGCATTCCAACGTTCAATCGTTCATGGCATGGTGGTCTGTTCATATGGATCACGCAGCTGGTTTGTTTGTTTTGCAAGTTACCTCTTCGAAACTAAGACCAAAGGTAACTGCAAAAAAGTAACTACGCCAAGTTGTGGAAACGACCAAACTATGGTGTCGTGAGGAAGGCGACGGAAGAGCAGCCGGGCCCTTGGGCCTGAGTTCGGAACTTGCGAAGTCAAGAGAGGAGCACCTCCAAAGCCAGCCACGGGCCCCGATCCCTCGGGCCAAGGGAAGCGGGCGAAGCAGGAAGCCGGAGGCGACGTGATTCCCGCTGCTGCGAAGCTGCTTTTTCGATCCCTTGGGTCGAGTTCGACACCCTAACGCGCCGCGACCCCCCCCCCCCCGGAAGAAAAGAAGGATGGACTGCAGGGCCGTAGCCAGGGGGTATAAACCCCCCCCCCCCCCCAGCTAGCAGCTTGCCCACCCCCATCCCGGGCAAAGTTCCAGAGAGAGAGAGAAAGTTGCTCCTCCTGAAAAAAAATATTCGCGCGCCCCCCATCTAGAATCCTGGCTACGTCCAATGTTGTGTGGTGTGTGTGGTATGTATTGTTACCCCTCCTATGGGAAACCTCGCTAAATGTGTCTGCGTGTGGTCCCCCCTGACTACGGCCCTGTGGCTACGTCCAAGTGTGTGTGTGTGTGTGTGTGTGTGTGTGTGTGTGTGTGTGTGTGTGTGTGTGTGTGTGTGTGTGTGTGTGTGTGTGTGTGTGTGTGTGTGTGTGTGTTATTCGCCCCCCGTCCAGAATCTTTTGATGGACTGACGGACGGGGAGTCAGTCGTGGAGAAAGGCGGCACGGCAGCCCCCCCCCCCCCGGGGCGGCAACCCCGACGCGAGGGGGCGGCCGGCCCAGAGGCGGTGTGTGTGTGTATTCGCGCGCCCCCCATCTAGAATCCTGGCTACGTCCAATGTTGTGTGGTGTGTGTGGTATGTATTGTTACCCCTCCTATGGGAAACCTCGCTAAATGTGTCTGCGTGTGGTCCCCCCTGACTACGGCCCTGTGGCTACGTCCAAGTGTGGGTGTTTTGGGGCGGACGCTCGGCCCCTCCGCCCGCCTCCTGCTGGCTGGAGGGCGGGGAGGCCGCCGGGAGACTTGGCGAGCGCTTGCCGGCCAGGCTCCAGCGGGGCATTTAAATGCCAGCTGACGCCCGGCTCCCCTCCGCCGCGCCAGCTCTCGCCATCGTCGCCCTCCTCCCCGTCGGCGGAGCCCAGAGCTCGCAGCCAGCTGGGCCAGAAGAAGCCGCGCTCCAATTCGCCGCCTCCTCCGCCGCGCCGCCTCGCCTGCCCGGCTCTTCTTGCTCGGCGCCCGTGACCGCGCAGTCCGCTCTCCCCGCCCAGGCCGGCGGAGCCCCACCATGAAAGCCCCCCCGGCGCCGGGCATCCGCTTCCTTCGCTCTTTCCCCAGGGACAGCTGGTAAGCCCCAGCGGATTTGGGTGGGGGGGGGGGGGTGCGCCGCGAGGCCTGCGGCGGAGGGACGGGGCGGTCCGGCCGGGCGATGCTTTCCCCAGGGGGGCGGGGGGGGGGCGAAGAAGAAGAAGGGGGTGCGCTTCCGCCGGGCCGCGGCCGGGTCTAAGCTTTGTGACTTGGGATCGGCTGGGGGAGAGGCGGCCTCGGGCGTTGGGCCGGTCCCTTCGGATCGGTCTCCCGGTCGCCGAGGGCTGGGATCGATCGCGTGGTCTCTGGGACCGGGCGGTCTCGGACACAAAGGGCGAGCTGATGATTGGGGGAGGGGGCAAAGCGGGGAGAGAGAGGCTGCCGCTTGACAAGCCCCTACTCATGCGCAGAGCATGTACTTGCCAAGACAGAGGTCATGTAGGGTCAGTTTAGGGCAGGGGTGCCTTTTCAGGCTGCGATCATGTGGTTCAAGGAACCAGTCACTATGGCCCCCAACGCCAAATCATCCAGCCCCAGGAAGCCCTGGTGCATTTTACTTCCGCTTCTAGGAGTGACGAGGGCTTCACGGGCCAGAAGAATGGGCAGTGGGTGGCCGCATCTGGCCCCCGGGACACAATTTGGGCACCCCTGGTCTAGGGGTAGGCATCTCCAGGGTAGAGTTGGGGAGTCCTTTCCTAAAAGCCGCGGGGTGCCGCTCCCATTTGTAGGGGAAACTGAATGGATCATTTTGTGCTGCAGTGCATTTTTTAAAAAAATGTGAAATGTGGTGTCAGAGGAGGTCCCCAAAAGGTAAATAAATGGGTCCTAGATAAAATCAAGCCTGGACTCTCATCAGAATAATAATAATAATGAATAAACTGAAGTTATCAGATCCTAGACATGCCATTTTTTTTTAAAAAAAAATCTCCCACTGCGGGTCAGTTTTCCGTGGTTAGAAACAAGCAGGACTAATCACAGACATTTGAACCCGAAATGTCAAAGATGCTTTTTAAAAACTCCAGAATTTTGTCTTACCCAACTTGATGTCTCTCCTATGGCTACAGACGTCCATTGTATCAAGCTTTACTTTATTGAAGAGGGACTGCGGTGGCTTAGTGGTTAAGATGCTGAACTGGACGACTGGGTAAGCTCCCGTCTCTGTTCCAGCTCCTGCCAACCTAGCAGTTTGAAAGCAAAGAATTGCAAGTAGATAGATAGGGACCACTTCGGTGGAAGGTAAACAGTGTTCTATGCACTCCAGTGTCGAGTTATGCATGCCACATGTCCATGGAAACATCTGCAGACGCAGACAGAGCTGGCTCTTCGGCTACAAAGAGATGAGTATTGAACCCTAGAGTTGAATAAGACTGGCTTTCGAGCAAGGCCAACCTTTACCTTACAACAATCTCTCTATAGAATCATTTATAGAATGAATAGGCAAAGCTTCTAATGAATAGTCATAGACTAGACAAAACTGCTTCGAATATTCCCAATGTCAGATTTTTTCATCAACAAGATTGATGACTGCAAAATCAATCAGAATTTGGCATTAAGGTGTAAAGCACTGCAAATGAAATGCCACTGAAAGAACTTTTCTAACCTATTATTTTATTTAATGGTGGGAGGAAATATTTAAACTGCAGAGGCTAAATCCAGCTATTAGTCCATCTAGAGCAATGATTCCCAGTGTGCGGCTCATGCCTCACAAGGGGGCAATTGATTTTAAGGGGGTCAATTTGAGAGTGAGTTAATATTGAATGGCCTTTTAGGCTTCCCACACATGAATAGAAGTTCACTTTTTGAGTAATAAGAATTGTATGTCGTGGGGGTAGGGGAATCAGGATTTTAGAGATGCTTGAAGCATGGCCAAAAAAAGGTTGGGAATTAATGATCTAGAGTATGAATCAATGGCCAAAATCTTGTTGCTTAGCACAGTTAGAATAAGCCCTTTGAATAAGTAGGGATTTGATGAGTCAACTCCTCTGTAAATTCCATTGATTCAAATAAAGTAAGGTGCAACTAGAGCAGGCCCACTTGAATCTATGACACTTAAAAATACTTCACTCACCAAATCTTCATCAATTACTTCAATGTGATGTACAACACTACTAAGCAAAAGGATTTTGGCCAATGGGCAATTCAGGCTCACTGAATTAATGAATGGAAGTCAATGTTTACAAATATATTGACTAGAAAGTTCATTGATACATTAGACCAGGGATTCTCAACTGGATGTGGCCCACAGCACTATTTCATGTGCCCCCACCACCACCTCCACCACACCAGGAAGTGCTGTATGGTGGAGGGAGGGCAAAATGGGCGTCCGGCCCCTGAAGCTGTCTGAGGGAGTGTGACCCTGCCCCTGGCTTAAAAAGGTTGAGAACACTTGCATTATACTCTGGTTGGGAGAAGCAGTTGCATTTAGGCCTGTTCTTGGGTTGAATAAAGACTTTTCGTTGTCCTACAGATCATTCTCTTTATTTGGGCTCCGGTGGCATTCTCCCCACCCCACACAACTGTTTGCTAAACAGCTAGCATAAAGATAAATACATTTCGTGCCAGAAATTACTCTGGGTTGAAAGGATTTTTGCTGGAGAAACTTCAGTATCTGTAGTTATTCCACCACCACCCTTTCATGCTTCTGATGAAAAGGGCTGCATTGTGAAATCATATGCCAAATAAAACATGTTAGTCTTTAAGATTCTGCAGAGCTCTTGAATGTTTCTCCTTTAGGTAAACATAATTCACTTGTTTATTCTGCAAGATATATGTTTGAAGCTGTTCAGTGTGTATCCCACCCCCATTGGTACTTCTGCAAGCATCCGTTCTAGCATTCTCTCGATCACCTATGTATCAAGTGAGAAATATAACAAAATTTGTATTTATGGGGAGAACATTGATAGAATTAAAATTATGGATGATAGGGAGTAGGCATGAAGAGTTGTTATAAAACTGGGTCGCTGTGCGTTCTCCCCTGTGTTAAATGCAAATGATCCAGCCCTCCTGGAGTGACCTTGCCTCTTTCATTAGTGTTACTAGCATATGGTGATTTCACTAGTTTTATATGACTTTTTCTCTATTCTAAAGACTCTCCTTGGTTAATAACGGTTGTGTGCTATCAGATGTACAAAGATTTTTCTAGACAGAGAGCACTCAGAAGTAGTTTATAGTTCCCTTTTTCTGGGATTACCCTGGGTTTATGCAGCTTGCCCAAGACCACAAAGGGTGAATACACAGCGGGGGAATTGAACTCCCAGCATCTGGCTCCATAGCCAGATATCTCACTCACTGAGCTATCCAGCCAGCTTAAAGCTTAGTTATCAGCAGCAAATTTTCTAAAACACACTGATATATTTGATCTTTTATATTTCATCCAGTCCACGACTGGGATGCAGTCGTTGAGAATTTTTCTGAGGTTGTGTTTTGCTCTAAGGTGCTCTAGGGCTGAAAGAGAGTCTTCACTTTTCCTAATTGTTACATCTAAGGAGAGGAGGAAATTAACTATAAACTTATAGGCCTGAGAGTTGATCCTGACCTAAGTGATGCACAGCTAAACAGACGACACTCCAACTCGGTTTAAAAATCTCCAGCAAAATAGCAGGTTGCTTTGAGGCACAAACTGGCTAAAGTGCAAGATCACCTTAGTCCCTGTAAGGTTGTAATGTTATACATGGAGCTGATGTTGCACTGGGTATCTGTCATACCTGTCTTTTGATCACATCCAGGGTTTTCTATGGCTTGATTTCTTTCCCGCAATTTGCATGTCTTTGTCCATTCAACTACACCATCCCTGGTATTCTCCTGACTCGGCAGCTCACATTCCTTTATAATTGTTGATCTGTTCACTCTCTGCTTTATTATCTGTTACTCCTTCAACAAAAAGAGCCTCCTCTATGATTGTGGTATTTTTGAACCACAATCGGGCGTACCCTGGTAACAGCAAACTTGTGTTGCCAGCTAATCTTTCTCACACTAGGTCAGACGGAAGGAACGGCAGAATGAACTCACCAAAAGGTGCCTTCATTTTTGCAAGCAAAAATAAGCCATGTGACCTATTCATAAAATCAAACAAAATGCAGAAGGGAGGTGATACCTTTTATAGGGTCATCTAAAAAATAAAACATTGCAAGCTTTGAAACACCGAGTTATGAAAGCTTGCAATGTTTTATTTTTTAAGTGACCCTATAAAAGGTATTGCCACTCTTCTGCATTTTGTTTGATTTTATGGATGGGTTACGCAGCTTATTTTTTGCTTGCTTTTCTGAACTACAGAAGATACCACAAAGAGCTGTGTCAATCAATTCTACAGAGACTTCGAACACCAGTACAGCAGAACCACAGATTTGAAGAGCTTCCGCTAGGTAATATTCCTAAATTACTCTCATTTGGACTGATCTGGACTAATTTGACATGCCTAGTGGGTAAAGTAAATTTGTTGCCCAATTCTGGAGGATTAGGTTTAAATTGCACTGCCGCACATACACAACCACCACAAAGAAAGCTCCTCAGCTTCAAAGAGGGCCATTTGGGGAAGGTAATATACAAATCCCTGGTTTCCTGCCTTTGGATTGTAAAAAAATTAGCCTATGCAGATGATACTACTCTAATGTCAGAAAGTGAAGACCTAAAGAACCTCTTGATTAGGTGAAAGAGTAGAGTGCAAAAGCTGGTTTAAAACTCAACATAAAAAAACAAGATAATGGCATCAGACTTTACCTTCTTGGGTTCCAAAATCACTGCAGATGGTGACTGCAGCCATGAAAAAAAAAACCTATTAATTCTTGGGAGGCAAGCTATGAGAAACCTAGGCAACATAATAAAAAGTAGAGACATCACCCTGCCAACAAAATTCTGGATAGTAAAAGCAATTGTATTCCCATCAGGGCAGTACTACCAGTACTGCCATATAGGGCCCGGAGCTGTCAGGGGCCCTGCTGCCACCGGCCATAACTGTGACATTACTGTGTGTGTGGGGCCCCAATAGGATTCTCAGTATGGGGCCCAGAAATTTCTGATGGTGGCCCTGTATTCCCAGTATAATGTATGATTGTGAGAGCTGGACCATAAGGAAGGCTGAGCGCAGAAGAACACCTTTGAACTGTGGTGCTGGAGGAGGCTTTGAGAGTATCCTGGACTGCAAGAAGATCAAATCAGTCCATCCTGAAGGAAATCAACCCTGACTGCTCATTGGAAGGACAAATACTGAAACTAAAGCTCAAGTACTTTGGCCACCAAATGAGAAGAGAGGACTCACTTGAGAAGCCATGATGCTGGGAAAGATTGAGGGCAAAAGGAAAAGGGAGCGCCAGAGGATGAGGTGGCCAGGACTGATGGAACTGCTCTCCTCCATCAAGATGGATTCAAGTGGGATTTCATCCACCTGGGGACCATCACCCTTCCCTGTAGACTTTGGCACCCAAGCTGTTAGTCCTCAGGGGTGTCAGGTTAGTTAACCGCCACCTGACACTCAGAGTTGAGTCACTGGCAGTATGGTCTACTTCAGGGGTTCCCAACCTAAGGCCCACAGACCAAATCCATCCCATGGTGCCATTTCATGTGGCCCTCCACCCCTCCATGGGCATTCGAGAAACAAAATGGCCACCCCTTTGAAGCTGTCAGGACAAAATGGCCACCCCCATTGTTCGGGCAGGGCAAAGTGGCTGTCCGGCCCTTGAAGCTCACTGAGAGAGCGTGACTCAGCCCCTGGCTTGAAAAAGTTGGGAACCCCTGGTCTACGTTATTATCATAGCAGGATAATCACTATATCTGGCGACAGTCAATTTCACAGTGTAACACTGCTATGTGGAGAAGATACTTTGAAGAATATTTGAGACCTTTCTTGTGCTTAGTCAAAATTTCCTGCTTTGATACATGTTTCAGATCCTGCCAGATGGCACTGGCAGGAAAAAAACTATTGATTTCAGTCATTCATGTGTAAATTTACTGTTTCTACAATAGCAGATGTTTCTCCCTGCATCACAGATATACTGCTGCTCAAGGCTTTGGTGGACACATATGTGCTATTTCACCAGTCCAAAGAATCTCATTGCCTTCATATGGCTCCAAACAATTATGCTTCACAGTTTATATTTGGGGAGGTCATTGTTTTCCATGCAGAAATGAGGTTGTGATCTTTGAAGGTGTTCAGACTTCAGGACTGGAATCTTGATGTCTCTGTTATCTGACTGGAACTAACACTGTCTGTGACCCCCTAGTTCAACATCTAGAGACCTAGATGGCCTTAATCCTGAGCACTTTGATAGTATATGACTAGTATACGAAGTATACGATAGTATACAAAGAGGAAGTGTCAATAGATTTCTTGAAGTACACTCTCCACACATCTTGAAGTATAAGAAAACAGTTCTTTATTTACAGTTGCTTTGCTTTAGATTGATTGATAAATTTTCTTTGGTAGATAAACAGTTATTTACAATAACTTTCATTTAAACAAATCATACTTTGTAAAGCATAGATTTCTGTGGCTCTGCTCCTCCTTTACTGCCTTTTCTTATTGCTCAAATCTTTATTATGTAGTTCAGTGGTCTAATGGGCATTTTAAAAATGCTTTGAAAAGTCAAAGTTGGCCAGGGAAGGGGAAACTATAGGTAAGATTGCCATTTCAGGTATGTCTCTTAAGAATCTCCCTTTCACTTTATTATGAGTATCATCTCTCTCTCTTTCGCTTTGCAGTTTGGGTAAGTAAGCATTTTGGCTGTATCTCTTGCTGTTGTGTATGTAACTGTATCACTTTAAGAATGTCTGAATGTAACCTGACAAGGATCACAATGTAACTCAGCTGTTAAAGGAACGCGAGCTAGCTGCCCATAGAGGGCAGCTGCGAGCGTTCAGCTCACATGGTTCAAATTCCCCCAATCACCGGCCGCGGGAACCTTCCCGCGCAAGGAACACCTGGAGAAGAAGGGCGTGACTCAGAATGACGTCACGCAGGTAGCAGCCAATACGTTACCGTGTAACCCTTTTCAAATGTATTGTTGCAGTATAAAAGGAGCTGTACCTCCGCCATTACCACATGTTTCATCCTGACCATCATGCAATAAAGCTGTGTTTTAGCCCTCATTGCGGCTCCTTCTTTGTCTTCCGTGCAAGACACTAAATTGGCGACGAAGGTGGGATCCATGGCGTATCCGAAGATCAAGCCTCACCAGTTCGACATCAGCGATCCTGAGCAATGGGAGCTGTACGAGTGCCAGTTTCGGCATGCAATGGATGCTGCAGGCATCGACGATGAGGGGAAGGTGCGGTCGCACTTCCTAGCCCAGGTGGGGCCAGCCACGCTGCGCATCCTGATGAACCTGCTGGCTCCATGGAAGGTCGACGCGGTACCCATTGACCGCATCCTCACAACGCTGAGGGATCACTTCCAGCCGCCCATCTCTATTTTTCCGGCCCGGGTCGCATTCCACAGGCGGGACCAGCGCCCGGGAGAATCCGTGTCCGCCTACACAGCGGCCCTCAGGCTGGTGGCCGTTCACTGCCAATGGGAGGACCTGGACATAGCCCTTTGAGATTGCATGCTGTGCGGCCTAAGGAACGAGGAGGTCCAGAGAAAGTTGATGACCCGCGACCATCGCCTCATGTTCAACGAGGTACTGCGAGAGGCCCAAGGGGCCGAGGCAGCAAGGAGCGGGGTCAGAGTCTTCAAGTCCCAGGGGGCCGCACCTGAGAGGGCCAAGTCACCCGTGCAAGCGGCCCGGTGGACTTCGGCACAAGCGGCCTGGTGCGCCCCCCGGCTGCCCATAGGCACCCCAGCAACCTCCGAGGAGTCGTCCACGACTGCGGACTCCTGCTCCAGTGAGGACGATAACGTGCAGAGAGTCAAGAGGCACGGAGAAAAGCGCCGAGCCAGCGAGAGAGGAAACCACCATTGCGATGGCTGCGGGTCATCTCACGACCGAACGAGGTGCCCATTCCGGAAGGCTGAGTGCCACAACTGCGGGCTGAAAGGCCACATCGCCAGGGTCTGCAGGCGCGGGCGAATGGAGGATAAGGGCTCATTGAGACACCCTCAAGCACCCCAACGCAAGGTGGCCGGCATTGGAAAGGTCTCAGCCAACGATGATGCGGCGGCCGTGAACTGTGTGGGCCTTGAGCACCGGCGTTTCTTCATAGAGGTACTGTTACAAGGGGTCCCAGTCAGGATGGAAATAGACTCAGGGTCGTCCTACTCCATCCTGTCCCAGAAGTAGTTCCTGTGCATTCCCCCAAATGCGCGCCCCAAGTTGCGGGCCATGAAGTCGAACTTATGGGACATGCAGGGTTATGGGATCCCGGTGTTGGGGGTGGGAAACTTCATGGTGAAATTCAAAAGGTTCACCGAAAAACTGCCCCTAGTAGTTCTCAAGGAGGGGACCTGTTGCCTTTTGGGAACCCAGTGGTTTGCTCCCCTGGGAATTGAACTGTCCGGCATAAACGCCATAGAGACTGACCCAATTCGGGACGTGTGTGATGCGCACCCTGCAGTTTTCAAGAAGGGACTCGGAACTTCCAGGGGACCTCCGGTTTCTTTTGAGTTGGACCCAGAAATCCGGCCCATACGTCTCAAGCCAAGAAGAGTCCCCTTCGCCCTCAAGGACAAGATTGAGGCAGAATTGGACAAATTGGTGGGGCAGGGGATTTTAGTTCCAGTTGATTCTGCGGAGTGGGAAACTCCAATTGTTACCGCTTTAAAATCCAATGGGGAGGTCAGGATTTGCGCTGACTACAAATGTACAATCAACAAGGCCATTCGGCCAAATGCATATCCGGTGCCGGTAGTTAGCCACTTACTGGCCACTTTGCACGGGGGGAGGTGTTTCGCCAAGCTAGACCTGGCGCAGGCGTACCAGCAGCTCACGGTAACCCCAGCCGCTGCCGCTGTGTCACGCATAAGGGGGCATTCAAGGTAACGCGCCTACAGTTCGGCATAAATTCGGCCCCCGGGATCTTCCAGTCCCTTGTGGAACGCCTTTTAAAGGGGCTTCCAGGCGTGCTCCCATATTTTGATGATGTTTTGATAACAGCGGGTAGCGAATCGGAACTAGCGAAAAGACTAGACAAGGTCCTATCTGTATTCGAGAGAGAGGGACTGAGGTTGAGAAGAGACAAATGTGTGTTTTTTGCGAGGGAGGTTGAGTTTCTTGGGTTCAAAATAATCCCAGAGGGCATCAAGCCATCCGAGTCCAAGGTTGCGGCTGTGCAAAACACCCCTTGCCCCACTGCGAAACCGGAGCTGCAGTCATTCTTAGGGCTCCTGAATTTTTATCATTCCTTCTTGCCAAGGAAGGCATCCGTTGTGGAGCCACTGCACGGGCTACTTAAGAAAGACGCGGTTTGGCGGTGGGGAGATAGGCAGGAGAAAGCGTTCAAGGAGCTCAAGGAGCTCTTGTCCTGAGACGCCGTCCTGACCCATTTCGACCCGAGGAAACTGGTAGTTTTGGCCTGTGATGCATCACCAGTGCGGGATCCAACCAGGGTGGAGGATGAGGGGAGAAATATAGAGATAGAGAGCTCCAAAAGTTTTGTGGTAGGAGACCCGGTTCACTGCAGGAATTACGCAACCTCAGGACCAACGTGGGTTCCAGGAACGGTCATTGAGCAAACAGGGCCAGTGTCTTACAGGGTTGAAACTAGCACAGGTCTGCTGTGGAGAAGGCACGCTGACCAGCTCAGAAGGCGAGTTACCAGTGAAAGAGAGTCAGCGTTAGGGTTCTCCCCCACCCGTTTAGCCCAAGGGGGAGACACGGGGACGTCCCCAGGTACAAATGCATACCCTGGATTCTCAAACGAGGAGGAGGATACTTTGAAAGAGTGGGATGAGTTTGATTTTATGTTGCCATACCAGGGGGATGTCGTGGAGTGGTCCCCCACCCGTCCGAGCGAGAAGAGGGGTTTTAGTTCAGCCCCTGGTATCTCCAGCCCTCCCAGTCCTTTTGTTCTAGAGTTTACCCCATCACCAAGACCCCCAACCCAGGCAGCAGGGGGAAGTTCATCCTCTCCATCCCCAAGACCACCAAGTCAGGCAGCAGGGGGTAGCACAAGTACGCCAGTTGCAGGTGCAAGAAACCGGGGCGAGACAACAAGGGTCTCCTCATCGGTCCCGAGATTCGTGCTGGGGGGTGGCTCCAGGTGCCACGAGCGATAGGCAGGGGTTCACATCCCAGTTATATGTTCCATTCCCTTCTCCAAATGCAAGGTTGCCACAGAGTCCCTGCCAGACAACTAATGAGTCCCCCCTTTCCATTGCAGGACGAGAGTCTGTGGAAATCGGAGCCCCTAGTTCCCCTGAGCTCAGCCAAACAGTTGTACGCCCCAAGCGCACATGCAGGAAGCCACAATGGTTGAGGGACTTCGTCCCATCCTAGGGGGGAGGAGTGTTGTGTATGTAACTGTATCACTTTAAGAATGTCTGAATGTAACCTGACAAGGATCACAATGTAACTCAGCTGTTAAAGGAACGCGAGCTAGCTGCCCATAGAGGGCAGCTGCGAGCGTTCAGCTCACATGGTTCAAATTCCCCCAATCACCGGCAGCCGCGGGAACCTTCCCGCGCAAGGAACACCTGGAGAAGAAGGGCGTGACTCAGAATGACGTCACGCAGGTAGCAGCCAATACCTACCGTGTAACCCTTTTCAAATGTATTGTTGCAGTATAAAAGGAGCTGTATCTCCGCCATTACCACATGTTCATCCTGACCATCATGCAATAAAGCTGTGTTTTAGCCCTTACTGCGGCTCCTTCTTTGTCTTCCGTGCAAGACACACACTAAACTTGCTTTTCCTGGTATTCTGTGCTTAGCAGTGTTTACTCATTAAACTCTGGGAAAATCTGAAGTCCTGATCAAATGCTGGTATGGAAATCAGAAGCCAGAGCCCAGGTTTAGGAGTGCACAGTTTGCTTGTAGAAGGTCCCAGCTTCACAGTGGCTCCAGGGAAATCAGATGCATAAAGAAGATGTTGGCTGACCTAACTCCAAGAGAGCAGACAGTCAAGACACACTTGCCTGCATCCACATCCAAACACTTGGAAGACTTTTTTTTATGGATAGGTGAATATAGTCATATGTTGAAGCAATCTGTAAGTGAGGATCAAGTACACTTAGAAGATGAAATTGTTTCATTATTCTAAAATGCTGCCTGCTGGCTCATATAAAGATTTATCTCTTTCTTTTAATGGATGGAGTGAGTGGGTAAATTATTTAGAATTTTTAATGGGGTTTTTAAGGGCTTCTAAATTGGTTTAATGTTGTTTTTATTTGTTGTTAGCCACCCAAAGTTGCTGCCTAGTTGGGCGGCAATAGAAATTTGAAGAATAAAAATAATAATAATTAAAAAATCATAACAACAAAATACATTTTAACCATACTAGGTCAGGCAAAAGGAACTGCAGAATGAACTCACCAAAAGGTGCCTTCACTTCGGTAGTTTCACGTCTGACCTAGACACGGAAGAAGGAGAAATATGATTAAATATAAATATATATTTGAAAAGGTTTGATATATATTATCCACATGGTAAGATGTATTTTAAAATGTGTTTTAAATATTTTGTGTCCTGTGAAACTAGAGACATTATTATAGTACAAGATTTGATGTGCTGTAGTCCACTTCATTGGTATGTGGAATGTTATCCTAAATTTTAGGCATCTATTACAGAGGCAGACCAGGATTCGAACTCTCTCTCTCTCTTCTCTCTCTCTCTCTGAAAGTTTGTGTATTTGGCGGGGCATGGGCACACAC
The DNA here is from genome assembly GCA_035047345.1 of Bradypodion ventrale. Lineage (NCBI taxonomy): Eukaryota > Metazoa > Chordata > Lepidosauria > Squamata > Chamaeleonidae > Bradypodion > Bradypodion ventrale. The sequence goes on along the minus strand of JAWDJE010000010.1, from coordinate 19,486,047 downwards.
GCACGCACGCGCGCGCGCGCGCACACACACACACACACACATTCACATCAGCCAGAAATGACAGAGAGATCCTCCTTTAACTCTCCTGCTTGGATTGCAGCCATACAAAGTATGCATGGTTAACTGGGGATGGCTAGATGAACAGGTCGCAGAGAAATTCAGTGTAGAAAGTCCTTAATTACATTGATCCTATTAACCACTCACCAAACTGTAAGTCAGGGGTTCTCAACCTACGGCCCGGGGGCTGGATGTGGCCCATGACACCATTTCATGTCCCCCCCCCCGCCTTCACCACACCCAGAAGTGCCATGTGTGGCAGGCAGGACAAAAAGGCCATCCGGCCCCCGAAGCTGTCTGAGGGAGCATAACCCGGCCCTTGGCTTGAAAAGGTTGAGAGCCCCTGCTGTAAGTAATAAAAAATATTCGATTACTAGATAAGCCAATCAATCCACATGGTGTGGTCAGAATTCTTTTCAAATTTTTAGTGACAGAGAATTGTCTTAATCAAATGCAATTCAGCCCTGTCTCCCTCCGTTATCCTTTGATGTGTCTTTGCTCAACAAGGTCTACTTAAGTCCCAGAGTGTCTTTAGGAGAAGCTGAAGTATTCGCCCACTGACTTTTTGAATACAGTGGACCCTTGCTTAACAAGCAGCTGCTTAACACAAAATTTGCATAACAAAAGAAAATCCATAGAAAATAGTGGCTTGGTTAACAACTTTTTTCCAGAATGGATTAATTGGTTTTCAATGCATTCCTATGGAAAACCTTGTTTCGGTTAACAAATTTTGGTTTTCATTGCATTCCTATGGGAAATCACATTCAATGCATTCCTATGGGAAATTAGTTTTACAATTTTTTTGTAGTACATAAGGTCCCGGAGAATGCATTAAATTTGTTAAGCAAGGGTCCACTGTATTCTATTTTAAATGTGTAACTAGATTTTTTCTTTTCTTTTATCACAAAACATTAACAAGGCTAATTCTCTGGAAATAGTCAGACTGCTATTGTGCTCTTCACCATTTAGTGTTCTGGTTTTGTTTTAATAATCAGCTGTTATTTGTTTCAGATTATAAAGATATTTTTGTAAAGCGGGGCAGCTTTACAAATAGTTATAGTTAGCAAGTTCTCCAAATATTGCACTCTCACTTTAGCCCAGCAATTACACTCTCCACACGTCTTGAAGTATAAGAAAAAGTTCTTTACTTACAGTTGCTTTGCTTTAGATAGATTGGTAAAGAGTTGCTTTGGTAGATAAAAAGTTATTTACAATAACTTTCATTTAACTTTCATTTAAACAAAACATACTTTGCTTGTAAAGCAAAACTGGACAGTGAATAAGAGAGAGGGAACAGCAGAATAATAACACAACAACAAAAACCTGACAACTGACTGACTGACTAAAACCCAAATAGCAAGCAGGTGACCCTAGAGGTGGGAAACTAGAGAACTTTTCTATTGGCTGGTTATATACATAATTTAAATCAACAATCCGTTGCATTGTGGGGTTGCTTTAGTATGCTCAACAATTTTTCATTATTCTCATTACAATTTCCATTCTTAGCTGTCTCTGAGACCCAGAAGGAAAGATGGAAATGCAAATGCTTCAAATTAATTACTGTACATAATTTTTTTAAGACCAGTAACATTTTTTGGCATAAGTTATTGTGGAATAGAGCCTACTTTTCCAGATCCAGTGTGGCCTTAGTAGTCAGCCATATTTTTTTAATGAATAAGATACCATCCTGCTCGTCTAATAATCCGATTTGATGCTTTAATTTTTGAGAAATGCATAGTTTCTAAATACTCTTCTGATTCCAAAATTCTTTTGTTTACTTGCAAGGAAACAATCTCTTTAAAATGAAAGACACTTTCATCTATAAGGAGGCTCCTACAAAATGTAACTGACTTGTTTATAATAATTTCATGTCAGAAATTATTCTGGGTTGAAAGGATTTTTGCGGGAGAAACTCTGCTCAGGGAACACCCAGATGAGGCTCCTTTCATGTCCCCAAGAGCTGGGACAGAGACGGGTGCTTAATCCATCATGCAGTACCCTGGTCTTGAACTGCCGACTTGCCAGCCTTCTAGCTAACAAGGTGAGCTTCTCAACCACTGAACCACTGCAGCCCAGACTTGTTTATAAGCTCAGGGGATGCTGGCTGCCTGTACAGAAGGGAAGGGGATACAAAATTGTTAAATAAACCGGTTGTTTCAAAATGCCAACTATCTCTAGAGAGGCTCAGATATAACCTCTCAGAGCAATGAATTTTTAATTATCAGTCAGGTAGTGTGGGATACTGCTTGGGGGTTATATTAGATCTTGGGAGAACCAGATTCAAGTATTGATTGAGCCTTGTGCACTCTTTCAGTCTGACTTTCTTTCCAGTGTTGTTGCAAGGCAAATGTAGGGAAGAAGAGAGCCAGAAGTACCCTCTTTTTGTTCATTGGCAGCAAGATACCTGTCATTATATTTCTACATTCACATGAATCAAATGATATCACTTCTCCTGGCCTAAACCACTTCTAGGGGCATATTTGATTTCTTTCCTGCTCCCAAGCAGCTCTTTTCCATATAAAGAGTGAGCTATCAGGTTAGGTAAAGGTAAAGGTCACCCTTGCTCGAAAGCCAGTTGTATCTGACCCTAGGATAGCCGAAGAGCCAGCGCTGTCTGCTTCTGCAGACGTTTCCATGGTCATGTGGCACAGAAATGCTGTTTGGAAGAAACATTTCTCTTGCATAGGCAAACACATTCGTGTGATCTATGCACAAAACTTACCATGAACTTTCATTGATAATTTTCCTGATGCATGCCCACCTGATGAAGAGATCTTGAATCTTGAAAACTTGCACAATGATTTATTTTTTGAGTGATCCAATAAAAGGTATCACCTTCCTGCAATTATTTCTCTTGCATGTTAATTTTCTCTAATGAAGCTTTGTCATACCACTTCATAGACTATGCAATGTCTTCAGTTTATCAGGATTCTGTAGCAGAGTCAGAAAGGCAGTAGAATCAAATGGTAATACTCTATCCAAATCCTGCTGCTGCTGTTATAATCTACTTCCTAATCTTCATCATTAATAATAATAATTTCATGTCAGAAATTATTCTGGGTTGAAAAGATTTTTGTTAGAGAAACTCCACTCAGAGGACACCTGAATGAGGCTCCTTTCATGTTCCCAAGATCTTTTCCCGCCAAAGTGGTCCTTATTTATCTACTTGCAATTTCTTGCTTTCAAACTGCAAGGTTGGCAGGAGCTGGGACAGAGACAGGTGCTTAAACCACTATGTGGTCTCGAACTGTTGACTTAATGGCCTTCCAGCTAACAAGGTGAGCTTCTTAACCTCTAAGCCACCCTAGCCCCTTTATAATTGATGGTGCATTGAGGATAGAGTAGTTCCCACCCTTATTTTGACCATGCCCCACCTAAGCATCTTTAAAATCCTGATTCTCTACCACCACCCCTGTGATATATAATTCTTATTATTCAAAAAGTGAACTCCTCCTATTCACGTGGGTGGGGCCTAAAAGGTCATTACTTTAAGAACATAAGAATAGCCTTGCTGGAACAGGCCACAGCCCATCCAGTCCAGCATTCTGTCACACACAGTGGCTCGCCATTTGCTTCAGGGTATTCCTAAGCAGATGCCTTCACCTGTTTAAGATTCCCTGGAAATGGCATTGAGAGATATCCTGCCTATCTCTCCAACCCGGAGGTTGTCCTTAGGTATCCATAATTATAGCCATTAATACCCTTGTCCTCCATGAACTTGTCTAATCCTTTCTTGAAGCTGTCAAGACTGACAGCTGTCACCACTTCATGTGGCAGGGAGTTCCATAGACCAGTGATCCTCTGGGTGAAAAAGTACTTTCTCTTATTTGTTTGAGAGCTAGTACCCAAAAGTTTCATGGAGTGCCCCCTAGTTCTAGTGTTATGCAATAGGGAAAACTCATTCTTGAATTGCCCCCCTTAAAAATCAAATTGCTCCACTGTTGGGAACAATGGGGTCAAGCCTTGTAATTAGGAGCAAAATTTGGAAGTGAGATGGTGATGTTGAGATGGTGATGTTGGTGATATCAATAGTGATAATGGTTTTTATATCTCTTCCTCCATATAATGATATCTTAGTGCAGTGTTCATCAAATCCTTTGGAGAGAGAAAAAAGTAAAGGATATTAAAATGCAAAACTTCTTTGCATGATAAGACTGCTACATTTCTGTCAGTCTTGTTCTATCTTCTAGTTTTCTCTCTATTATCAGTTTCACTTCCGCTTTGAAACAAAACTACTGTACTGTATTAACATATAAAGCCCTTCATGATTTGAGGCCTTGAAGGAGAAGGCTGTTAAAGCTGTTTCTTCTTTCATGTCCCAATCAAACCCTGGACTGCCAAAATGAATCAATTTTCTTGGCTTTGCCATTGGCCATACTGAAATCCTCATCAGTGTATGTTTCTGGCATTAATCGGCAGACCAGTAAATGAGCTGGATTCTGTATCTCTTCACATTCACACTTGTGTGTTGTTGTCTGCCAGCAGCCCCCACTTGAGCATGTTGGTCTTACATTTAGGGACTGACTCTCAGCGTATTCAGGGTCCTCCAAGTGACGTAAGGGAGGTTGAGTTCCTGTTAAAGCTGAGCTTTACAGAGAGGTTTTGGGGGATATTTTACCTCTCTGTTCAAAACTTATGACTTTTAACTGGCTTGTCATCTCTTTTAGCTTATCTTAATGTTATTCTGGTATCTAGTGCAATTGATTGTTAGCTAGTTGATGTTTTTATGCTTGTTCCATTACGTTTTAATGGATTGTACTTTTGTATGTTTTATCAAAGATTGTTCACCACCCTGTTTTTCCTTCTGGCCAAAGGGCAGTGTATGCATCTCTCAATGAGAGAGAGAAAGACCCAACAAACCACAGGTCTGCCCAACTATATGATGTTTGCAATACAGAATAGGAATCTTGAGCTGCATATCTATACCTCGACGCCCGCACGGATGAAGGACAGGCCGGCGCTTCTCCCTGAGGGAAGCGGTTCGTCTTCCTAGGAGGACGGAGGCCCAAAGATTCAGCCCCCATCTTCCAAGGAAGATGAACACCTTACAAACGGGAGATGAAGGCCAAGCACGGAGCACCGTTCTCAGCCTCCGTCTCCCACAACTGCCCCCTCTTCCCCCCCAGGCTTCTCAAAGACAGCAGGGGAAAAAATCCCCCACAGCCTTGGAGGCTGGCACAAGCTGCCACCGTAGCATGGGGGGTGGGGAAAGAGGATACCCCTCACTCCCCCCCGACCCATACTTCGGCGAGGCAGCGGGGAAAAACTATGTTTTCCCCCACAGCCTCAGAGGCCAGCACAAGCCGGCCCGTAGCTTGGGGAGAGGGGATACCCCCCATCTCCCCCCCCCAACCCAGGCTACGGCAAGGCACTGGCCGGGCCCCCTGTAAAAAAAACCCATACATAAATAAATCCACCACCACCCCCAATGCCAGGATTTAACGCGGCCTGGCCAGCAAGGCAAGGCCACGTTAAACCCTCCTAACCCCCCACCCCACACTCACTCATACACACACACAAAAAAAAAAAACCTCCCACCCACAACAACAAAAAAACCCCCTAGAACTCACCTATAGGGAACAACTGACACAGACGTCCTACCTCCTCAAACGCCTCCTCGCAATGAACTTTAGTGAATGTAGTCCACCAGAGGGTGCTATTTTTAGTTAACTAAAAAAATAACTAAAAATAGCACCCTCGGGTGGACTACATTCACACACAGACATACACACAAACACACACATACAAACACACACACACACACACAACACTCCTGTGAGTTGGTGCTTGGAGTGGTTTCTTACATAGGAGTGGTGGTTGTGCAAACCCAAAACCACCCCAAACCACCAACACATACATTAAAAATATGCTAGTATTCTATAAAAACAGACAGCCTACCATGTCTAAACAGACAGCCTACCATGTCTAGAAGTTGTATGAAGCAGGGAAAGACCAAATCTCAGTCACATCCAAGAAAATACCATATTGTTTAGATTAGGGGTTTCCAACCTATGGCCTGGGGGGCGGATGCAGCCCACGACACCATTTCATGTGGCTCCCCCACTGCCTCCCCCACACCCGGAAGTGCCATGTGTGGCAGGCAGGGCAAAATGGATGTCCGTCCCCGAAGCTGTCTGAGGGAGCATAACCTGGCTCTCGGCTTGAAAAGGTTAAGAACCCCTAGTTTAGATCAGTATTTCCCCATGCCCCACAGGTGTTCTTCAATTCACAGAAGCCTAAGTCAGTATATTGGCTGATCAATGCTTTTGAGAATTGAAGTCCAAAAAGCAAAAGTTGGGCAACACTGGTTTCAATCCCGATTGTTCCCTCTGGACTCCTGTCATCAACCACAGAGCCTAGCAGACCGTAGTCTCTTCCTCTTTGATTTGTTCAGCATGGTGTCCAAAATGGCAATTTTAGCTTATCTCTCCACATAATACAGAGTCATTAGCCAAAGATATTGTTGACATGTTCGCAGAGTGATGTTTTGACATCAGTGAATAAAGAATCACAGAGAGTGTGTCATGGCCCATTAGCAGAGAATGTGCTGCTCTCCAGATGGTGCCTGACTACAACTACAACTGTTGGTGGATTCAACTCAGTCCTAGCCAGAATAGCCAATGATGTGAGATCAGGAATGTTCATGCCCAGCAATACCTAAAGTCCAGACTTGCCCACACACATTGTAGTTGCTTTTGCTGTTCTTGCAAACATAAAGATCTGTGAGTCCAGGTTCTCTGAATCTCAGGTTCATCATGATGTCTGACCATACCTGTCAACCTTCCCGGATTGGCCGGGATTTCCCAATTTTCTGCACCGATTTGCGCCATTTCCCACCCGCCGCTGCCCAAACCCCGGAATAGGCAGCGGGGGGAAAGAGGTACTGTGCATCCCTTCTGCGCAAGTCGTGTTCTACCCATGTGTAGAAGGCTTTTATGCTTGCGTAGAACCCTTTTACGCTTGCGTAGGCTACGCAAGAATAAAAGCCTTCTACGCAAGCAGAAAAGCCTTCTATGCATGTGTAGAACGCGACTTGCACAGAACCGTTGTGCGCAGGTCCCGGATTGTCCGGAGCCGTGGTTGACAGGTATGTGCCTGACCTTTCCCATTATCTTATATTGAATTCTTTGCCCTACTTTTCCATTTGAGGATTCTCATTTTTGTGTTACTTCCTTAAGTGTGACCGTCATGAGCTGGAGTGTTCTGTCCAGTTTATTTCACAATCACATTGATAAGTTTGATATTGTGAGGTACTGAAATCCAACTTTCCTATGAGGATGAAATGAATGAGTCTTTGGACCTTAATGACTGCAGAAAGCTGAGCACAGCTAACCTCACATGTTTGAATTTCCACCACTGTTCTCATGGGACTCTGAAAATATGCTTATTAGTGTTTATTTTGGTTGCCTTCTGATGATTAATGGAAAGACGCTTTCTCTCCTATGAAAAAAGAGGAAGTGAAGGACAGCAGCTGTCTGGCTTATTGGAAACTACTTGTGCCCTAGAACAGCTGTAGCTCTGTTGTTTAGTTTATTAGATAAAAAACCTCCTTTCATTTCTGCCTAGGGGTAGGAAAAGACCTAGTCCAAAACCATTGAGAGCTGTTGTCACTCCGTGCCAGTGGTGGGGCTGTGATTGCTCAGTGGTTAAGAAGCTTAACTTGTTAGCTGGAAGGCCGGCAAGTCGGCAGTTCGAGACCTGGGTACTGCATGATGGATTGAGTGTCGTTCTCTGTCCCAGCTCTTGGGGACATGAAAGGAGCCTCATTTGCGTGTTCCCTGAGTGGAGTTTCCTCCACAAAAAACTTTTCAGCCCAGAATAATTTCTGACACAAAATTATTATTATAGTGCCAGCAGTACTGGACTGATGGACCAAATCATTGGGCTTTCTTAAGGCAGATTCCCATCAAATACTTTTAGTGATTGCAACTTCCAGAATTGCCAGCAAACACCCCAACATTGGCAGGGGGGATTTTGAGAGCTATAGATCTCAAAGCCTGGTTCCTAACTCTTTTTCCAAGGCCTTACAGGCTCCAGTTCTTCATCTCTCAAACCCTTTGTCTTGCCTTTCATAAGTTTACTCATGCTGCAATCCTTTTCTTGTTTACTTGGGAGCAAATCCCATCATGTTCAGTGAGTGTGACCCAGGTGAGTGTGTACTTGTGGGCATAACAATTGGCATAACTGGCCCTGACAGAACCTCGGTAATGGGTGATCACATCGTTACCAGGGGTTCCTGAGGGGACAGAAATTGGGGGAGCGGAATATTAGATAGAGTTTAATTCATCAATAGCTGATCTGACAAACTGCGCGGACAATAGAGAGCTAATGACTAACTCGCTAGGTGCGTAATAGGCAATCTCGCGCCTGCGGATTGCCTTAAGCCCTAGAGCCAATACCAATACTTGTTTACCCTGGATAACACTGAACAATGTATTTCCTCTGCCGTTAATTAAGTTAGTTAATTAACTTCCCCTGTAGACTTCCCCAGAACTTGTGTAAACATTATGTGTGAAACCTGCAGTATCGCAATGCTTTTACATGCAGCCTAAAACATGATAAATACTGATGATTGGTCTTCATTAAATCACTGGTCTTCGCTCCATCTTGCCTCATGTCTCATTGCTTGACCAGTCTCCTCCGGGACCCAGCAGCCGCTTCGCGGTTCCGATTCAGCTTGCGCAACCCGCTTTGCAGCCCAGATCCAACATATGGTGACCCCGACGTGATCTACTCGTGAGTAAGCGATCTTTGCAGTCCGATTCTATGCCAGAACTGTGTCCGAATCGTCCTGGAGGACAGCGCAGCAGCTCTGGTCGGAAAGCCATCTGATCTGAGTGATAGCTACGCTGCAAGGCATTCCAGAGAGGCAGAGCACGCTCCAAAGCTCTGAGGCAGCTTGCTCAGTGGAAACGCATTCCGCTCAGGGTCGGCTGTGAAACCCTGACTTCATCGCAGAGGCCGTCGAGGGCCTGTGGCCGCAGCCCGTGTTCCGAGTTCCTTCCCAGAGGTTCGTCACGCCAGACCTGCTACCTAACCTCAGACATGTTGCTTCGTCCCGAGTAGGAAAACTTCAAAGGACCAGCAGGTAATATGGGGACTTGTCCTCAAGCGATAACGTCCGACCACTAACCAGAGAACTCACTTAATGGAGTTCAAGGCCATGGCCAGGGTATACCATACACGCATTCGCAGTGCCCAGTTAGCGGATCTTTTGGTGTACTTGGGGGAAAATTGTCTGCTTTATCCAGAAACAGGCATGCTTAACCTCCAACTTTGGGACAGGATAGGAGCCTGCATTCAGCAAGCACCCAGAGCTCCAAATAGCATAATCAGCACGTGGAGCAAGTGTAGGAAGCTCTTAGCAGAGGTAGACCCAGTCCGGATAGAGGCCCAGGAACCCCCAGCGCAGTCAGAGCCATCAGCCCCAACGGCTCTCTATCCGTCATTTCAGCTCAAGCAGGGTAGTGTAGGGAGCTTTCCCTCAGTGACAGCTGCAGACGTCACTGAAGGAATGCATGGTATGAGAAGCGCTGGCGCTTCTCTGACAGTTAAAAGTTCCCAGACTACCAAGAGTTCCATCCAGCGCATGGTTGAGGAAGAAACCAGTAAGGGGGAGTTGCCAGCAGAAGAACTAGCTGAGCATAGGCAGATATGCCCAGTTCGCATAGAGGTAGATGCCCTCACGGGTCAGCAGCAAATGATCCATTCACCAGTTCCGTATAAGCTGCTTATGGCTATACGGAAGGCAATCACAGAGACAGGACTTCAGAGTCGCTTCACCAGGGGCACGCTTCAGCAAGTGTGCGAAACTATGATGCTCATTCCGTACGTCTGGAAAGCTGTCATGTGAATGATGCTCAACCCCAGCCAGTATTTTCTATGGGACAGCGAGTATCATCTCGAAGCACAGGCAAGGACTGCCAGGATGGGTGGAGCAATAATCCCTGACCAGCTATACAGTTCAGGTCCGTTCGAATCCGTTGATGTGCAGACCGCCTTGCCAATCGCCACCCTTCATTTGGTGGCTGAGACAGCCTTCAGGGCTTATCTCAAGGTCCCGGCAGCTGGCAAAGCAGCCAAAAATTACACAGCAGTCAAATAGGGTGCCCAGGAGTCCTACATGGACTTTATCAATAGACTGGAGGAAGCAGTCAGTAGACAGATTGACAATGAGCAAGCCCAACAGGAGCTCATGATGAAATTGGCGAAAGACAATGCCAACCTTGACTGCCGTAAGATCTTGCAGTCACTGGGCAATCATCCCGATCTGACTCTCACGGACATGATTAGGGCTTGTGACAACGTTGGTACAGATTCCTACAAAATGGGTCTGTTGGCAGCGGCGGTACAAGACGGTAGGAAGCCCAAAAACAGGACCAAAGGAGCATGTCACAATTGTGGCAAGATCGGTCATTTCGCTAGAGAATGCCAATCCAACAAGGGCAACGGCAAAAACGCTGGCAGTCCCAAGGCTCCGACCACCCCTTGTCCGCAATGCAATAAAGGCTTCCACTGGGTCAGGAACTGCCCGAATTCAGGAAACCGGAGCGCGGGCTTGTCTCTGGCCCCGGTCCAAACAGAGACCTCAATCGTTCTGGGAGAGCCAGAGCTGGATTAAATTCCGCTCACATTCCCTACATTCTGGAGGCGTAGGCCAGCCCTAGAGGCAGTGCGGGACTAGATTTGACTTGCCAGTCAGAAGTCACATGTGATTTGCCAGGCACAGTCTATCTGGTCGACTGCCAGTACATGGGACCCCTGCCTAAAGGCTATGTAGGTTTAGTTTTGCCCCGTAGTATCGTAGGAACACGAGGAATTCTTGTAATTCCGGGAGTCATTGGCTCCAATTTTTCAGGTGTACTCCAGGTTCAACTCTGGACACACCTACCCCAAACCATTCACAAGGGAGACACGCTAGCGCAACTGATCATGGTTCCTTGTCACTCACCAGCAGGCAGCCAGGAAAGGCTCAGGGACAGCTCAGAGTCCGGGTCGGAAGACCGCTCGAGCACAGAAGGGGCAGTGCAAGGATACCAGGTCTTAGCGGCAGTGGAAACCAACATAGAGTGGAAGCGGCGGCCAGTCATAAAGGTATTTTTAAATAAAAAACCTTTTGATGGGCTGCTAGATACCGGAGCTGACGTCAGCATGGCCAGCCAGAGTCAGTGGCCGTGTGAGTGGGCTCTCGAGCCGGTCTCCGATGTGTGGGGGGTAGGTGGTGTTTAAGAAGCGTTTAGAAGCCAGAACTGGGTAGACGTCACGATCCCCGAGGGTGACGGCACAGCGGTCATCCGGCCGCACATTTTTGATGTGCACGTCAACCTTTGGGGCCGAGACATTCTGCAGCAGTACCGTGCCACTCTTACCTTCGGGTAATGGCTCTACCGCTTAAATGGCTGACCAACACGCCAGTCTGGGTAGAACAATGGCCGGGAGTAGGGGAGAAATTAGTCGTCCTGAAACAGCTGGCAAAAGAACAGCTAGACGCAGGACATATAGAACAATCCACCAGTCCTTGGAATTCACCCATATTCATTATCAAGAAAAAGTCGGGGAAGTGGCGACTCCTTAACAATCTCAGATAGATCAATAAATGTATCCAGCCAATGGGTCCGCTTCAATGCAGCATCCCGAATCCGAACATGATCCCCGAGGGTTGGGAGATCCCGGTCGTAGACTTAAAAGACTGTTTTTATACCATTCCCTTAGATGCTAGGGATCGGGAAAGGTTCACTTTTACAGTGCCATTCGTGAACCACAGAGAGCCTACGCAACGTTACGTGTGGAAATATTTGCCACAGGGGATGCTCAACTCGCCCACCCTGTGCCAAATTTACGTTCACAGCGCACTGGAAAAGTTCCGAAACCTTCAGCCCACAGTCTTAGTGTGCCATTTCATGGATGAAATCCTGGTCGCAGCGCCGCAACTCGGCAGCGAAATGTTTAAAAACCTCCAGGCCACTCTGGGGGAAAAAGGGTTACTCATTGCCCCGGAGAAAGTTCAGAGAACCGAGCCATTTTCATACTTGGGCCATCGGCTTCTCCGCTCTTTCGCAGCACCAGTTTTGCCACAGATCAACTTAAAGGATTCAGTCACCCTTGTAGAATTGCAACAAGTTCTGGGGAATATTAATTGGGCCAGACCGTATTTTAGGCTAGATACGGACCTCCTAAAACCACTCTTCTCGCTGCTAACGCTAGGTAAGCAGCCGGCAGACCGGATACACATTCCTCGAGAGGCGCGCTTGACTCTCGAAAAGGTCAACCAAGTTCTCAGCCAGAGATGGGTAGACAGGATTAGTCAGGGGCCATATGCTCCCGTTCTAAACCTGTACATCGTCTGGACCAGATCCATGTTTACCGGAGCTCTAGGGGTAGACTCTGAGCGGGGGGCGAATGTATTTACCACACACCTCTTCCCAAAACATCGTTCTTCCGCAGGAACTGGTCTCCACAGTGATTTACCGAGGAAGGCTGAGAGGAAGGGATATCTCAGGGCACGATTTAGCAAAAATTGTGGTCCCATTAACAAAAGAGCAAATTCAGCAACTGATGCAGCTCGGTGACTCGCTTCCGATTGCATTGGAAGGATTCACTGGATGTTTGGCATACCATTTGCCGAAAGACCCCAGACTCCTCTCGCTTCAAACGCAGACAGTCAGTTTGTGTGAATTAATGTCCCTGGTTCCACTTCAGGGGGCTAGGACAGTCTTCACTGATAGGAGTCGTACATATGGTGTTTTTACTTGGCAAGAGGGCCAGGCTTGGTGCACGCTTCTAACTCTTCCGCAGAAATCTGCGCAGCGGGCGGAATTAGCAGCAGTGAACCTCGCTTTGCGCACCTTTGCCAAAGAATGCTTTAACATAATAACTGACAGCCAGTATGTTAGGAATTTGCTTCACAGTCTCCCAGGAGTGTACATCACTCCCGCGATAGACAAAAACTTGTTGAGTCTTTTTCTCACAACTCAATTTCACTTGCGGAACCGCACCAAAGCACTCTATATCGCCCACATCAGAAGTCACCAGGACTTGCCTGGTCCGATTTCCACGGGCAATAGTAGAGCGGATGCGGCCGCAAAGGAAATTCAGCAACGGTCAGTCTTGGGAGTCTTCATGACTCCAATTCAAAGTCATGCATTCTTCCATCAAAATGCCAAGGCACTTGCACGGCAGTTCAACCTGCCACTTTCCCAAGCCCAGGGCATAGTCCGTTCCTGTCCACATTGTGCAGGGGTGGTAGGGGGGGCCCTTGTGGGGGGTCAACCCACAGGGGACAGAGGCCAACCAGGTGTGGCAGATGGATGTCACACATGTTCCGCATTTTGGCAGATGGCAGTACATGCACGTTTGCATTGACACTTTCTCACAGTTCGTTTGGGCTACAGCACAGAAGGGAGAAACGGCTTCTCATGTGGAGCAGCATCTCCTTTCCTGCTTCGTGGCCATGGGCAAACCACGGCACATGAAGACCGATAACGGTCTGGCTTATAGCTCCAGGCAGCTGGCCACCTTCATGGCCACCTGGGACAATAAGCACACCTTTGGCGTTCCGTACAATTTGCAAGGGCAAGCGATTGTGGAATGGGTCAATCGGACGCTTAAGTCCTACATTGACAAACAAACAGAAAGGGGGGAACCAGCCCTCCCCAAACATCCGGGTCAGGCACAGCATTGTCTGAGCAAGGTATTGTTTACGTACAATTACCTTAATGTTTTTTCAGATTACACTCCGCAGGAGAAGCACTTCCGTCACACGGAGGCTCTCCCGCGTCCAATGGTGCATTACAGAGTGCCACCGGATCCTTCCTGGAAGGGCCTGGCACCACTCATAACATGGGGAAGAGGGTATGCTGCAATTATGTCTCCTACAGGCGTTATCTTGATCCCAGCCCTGTGTGTCAAGCCTCACTTCGAGTCCAATGGTGTGGACCCAGGCGCTCCTAGACCCAATACCGGAAATGGAGGAACTAACCCTGACAGGGAGAGCCAAGCGGAGGAGGCGACGACAGCAGATGACAGCGCCAAAGATCACCTGGGGAATGGCCAAGTCCCTGTGCCAGGAGGCGGTGGACGCCGTTCGGCGGGAGGACAAGGAGCCGACACCAGAGAACATCTTGATTGCAGCCTTTTCCCTGATTACTGCTAATTCCATGATGACCACCATCATCTTGATCCTCTCCTTGCTTGCAGGGGGAGGGGTTCAACACCTCAACTGGAAGCCAACACCCTGATGCCAGGCGGAGATCTCTCTGCCCGGATGCATTACAACGTTTGGGAAAGAATGGCAAACCTCGTCAATCAGTCCGATTTTTGCCTGAGGCAGACCACCGCTTCTGCCTCTATTCTGAGCACTTGTCTCATCCCAGTGTGTCACTCCCCAGATGCGCGCATCAGGAACGGTGACTGGTTGGTGAAGCGGATATTTGGTCCATTTTACAAGACTGCCTTTTCAACGTACGCGCATTGGGAAACCCAAGTCACAAAAGTCCTACCGGCTGATGCGGCCACTCTCTACACTCCCCGAGTGGCGGTCAGCCCGAACTCCACTTGTGCCTACATGACCGGCTGTTCTGTGGTCAAAGGGCCACAGCGCCATTGCCTCGACCCCGGCAACAGCAATTGGACTTGTAATAACCCAGAGACTATTAATTCAATGTATGCTCATGTTACTTTGCCTTCAGGATGGTTTTTTACATGTAACCAGTATACTTGGAACTACATTCCTGCAAATATATCTGATTCCCTTTGTTGTATCAGTCGTTTGACATTGTTGCTCCCCGCTAAAGACATGGTTGCCCCAAGCATTAATGTACCTTCCCACATATAGCACGCTTGTGCCACCCAGTTAGACAGTTCGTGTGATAGCAACATCAGAATTCTGAGTAAGGCTGAGTATGTTTCATTAGCAGTCAGCCTGTTTGGCGTGCTAGGCTTAGCCGTAGGCAACGCTCGGAGAATTGGTCAATTGGCTTGCGCTTTTGCAAAAGCCATTAACCACACCTCCTCGGCGATAGCGCTGCTTAATCAGGAGCAGATGGAGCTTCGCCATGCCATACTGGATAATCGAGCAGCTATCGATTACCTCTTACTGTTACATCATTTGGATTGCGAGTCTGTCCATGGCATGTGTTGTTTCAACCTCACAGACAACTCGCACAAGGTACAGAGTCAACTCACAGACCTCCATACCTTGGTTAAAAATATCAAGGAAGATGCCACGTGGGCGTGGTGGGATTTGTTATGGTCTTGGTTCCCATGGGGTTGGCTACAAACGACACTCAAGGTGGTTGTGGGGGTGATAATACTGGGAACAGCCATATGTTGTTTCATGCAATGTATTCCCTCACTGATGTCAAGGTGTCCCCCATGGAGAGAACCCCGGAACGTCCTCACTCCACATCAGCTGATGCCGCTCCTACGTCGAGCCATCTGTCAGGTCCAATTAAACAAATAAAGGGGGAGTGTGGGATCCGCGCACACAATTGGCATAACTGGCCCTGACAGAACCCCGGTAATGGGTGGTCACATCGTTACCAGGGGTTCCTGAGGGGACAGAAATTGGGGGAGCGGAATATTAGATAGAGTTTAATTCATCAAAACCTGATCTGACAAACTGCTTGGACAATAGAGAGCTAATGACTAACTCGCTAGGTGCGTAATAGGCAATCTCGCGCCTGCGGATTACCTTAAGCCCTAGAGCCAATACCAGCCACTTGTTTACCCCGGATAACATGGAACAATGTATTTCCTCTGCCGTTAATTAAGTTAGTTAATTAACTTCCCCTGTAGACTTTCCCAATTAACTTGTGTAAACATTATGTGTGAAACCTGCAGTATCGCAATGCTTTTACATGCAGCCTAAAACATGATAAATACTGATGATTGGTCTTCATTAAATCACTGGTCTTCGCTCCATCTTGCCTCGTGTCTCATTGCTTGACCAGTCTCCTCCGGGACCCAGCAGCCGCTTCGCGGTTCTGATCCAGCTTGCGCAACCCGCTTCGCGGCCCAGATCCAACATGTACTCAACTTGCCAAGGTTTGGGAGGAGTGTGAAATACAAGAGTATGGGTGTAGGTCCAATGACATGTCTGGCATGTTGATGGATTCATGAAAGCAAATATTCTAGATAATAGCCACAAAACTGTTAAGTTTTTTATACACCGCAGTAGGCAGGACAGATTAATAAATTGCTATAGTTTGAGATTGCAAGTTCTCCAAGCCTTATAATCTCCACTCTAGCCCAGCAATTAAACTCTCCACACATGTTTAGAAATACAGTGATACCTTGGTTAACATAATTAATGTGTTTTCTAGGACATTTCTTACAGCGAAAATTATTTTACCCAAGTTTCCCATACAAATGCATTGAATGCAACTTCCCATAACAATGCATTGCAAACCAAAATACATTTTCCAAAACGTGGTTTCTCATAGGAATGCACTGAAAACCAATTAATCCATTCGGGGAAAAAGTCCGTAAGCTGAGCCACTGTTTTCTATGGATTTCCTTTTGTTATGCTATTTTTATGTTAACTGAGCCATTTTTTAACAGAGGTTCCACTGTATAACAAAATAGTTCTTTTACCTACAATTGCTTCAGATCGATATGTAAACATGTGCTTTACTTGGTAAAAATGAGTTCTTTACAGTAAATTTTCACCTTAGACAAACATACTTTGCTTGTAAGGCAAAATATCAATAATAGAAGACAGAGAGAGCAAAAACAGCAAAACAGCAGGAGAATAACTGGAACAACACTGAATAACAGACCAGAACATCAAGTAACTTAATACATGTCAGGTATTTGGTTGATTAGAGATATAATTTACATTAACAACCCATTGCATGGTGGAGTTGCTCTAATATACTCAAGAAAAACAAGCAAAGAAGTATTCAATTCAATCATAGGCTTTCTAATAGTACAGTTCTTCATATTTTCAGAGGTGTTTGTTTCATTGTGTTCAGTGAGGCTTAAACATGTTTAAAGATTGTGTGCTAAACATAATTCAGTCTGGAATCCAAATGTACTTAGAAACTGTAATCCATTCAAGTTTCTCTCGAGAGCCATCCATACCTGATTTAGGCAGGACTGTTACAGGGTGATGGGGAAATCCAGTACAGTACTGTATTTTGGGTTGGTATTCTTTATGTTTTGGTTCAATTTTCAGAAGTGTTATTAAGCTTTCATTTTCCCACATTCACACTCTTCTGTGATCTTATGTAGGTATCGAGGATTGATTCTAGTGCTGACCTTCCTGTGCTATACCACTTTCCATCTCTCAAGGAAGCCCATTAGTATTGTAAAAGTAAGTACTATAGCACAAACTCCAAGTAGTAAAGGTCCTATTTTAAACATGTAGGGAAGGTACGTTTGGGATATTCAAGGAATATTCAAGTCTAAAGTATAACTAAACTGAATGTATATTCTATTATCATTAGCTCTGCAAGGGGCTGCAGTGGCTCAGTGGTTAAGAAGCTCACCTTGTTAGCTGGAAGGCTGGCAAGTCGGCAGTTCGAGACCTGGGTACTGCATAATGGATTGAGTGCCTGTCTTTTCCAGCTCTTGGGGACATGAAAGGAGCCTCATTTAGGCGTTCCATGAGCTGAGTTTCTTCTGCAAAAATCCTTTCAACCTAGAATAATTTCTGCCATGATAGTATTATTATTATTATCTCAATAATAATAATAATAATAATAATAATAATAATAATAATAATAATAATAATAATAATAATAATAATAATAATAATAATAATAATAATAATTTCATGTCAGAATTTATTCTGAGCAGAGTTTCTTTTGAATGACCTAGAATAATTTCTGACATGAAATTATTATTATTATTATTATTATTATTATTATTATTATTATTATTATTATTATTATTATTATTATTATTATTATTATTATTATTATTATTATTATTAATAATAATAATAATAATAATAATAATAATAATAATAATAATAATAATAATAATAATAATAATAATAATAATAATAATAATAATAATAATCTCTGCATCATTTCTCTCCCATTCCTCTGCTTTCTTCTTGAGTTATTGTCTAGATTGTAAATTTCCAAAAACAAGAATTCAGCTTCTTGTACTTTTTAAAATGATATATTTACTGATAACACTATTTATAGTCATGTGCATAATATTAATACAAATTCTTGTGCCTGTCCTTTTTTCCTCCTTTTTCAGAGTGAATTGCATTATAATTGTTCCTCTCGAGGATCCAATCCAAACAATGGTTCCAACAGCACGACATGGTGTGACTGGGAGCCGTTTGGTAAGGGTTTATTTATTTTGTATTAACTCTTTTGCTGAAAGTATCAGAGTGACTACAACCCCTAGTATCCTTCAGTTAGATGGCCAGTCGTTGAAGATAATTGACACTCCTGGCTCTGGAAAAGAATCAAAGAACAGCACATTGTGTAACTCAATCTTCAGGTAGGCCTGGGAAAGTATCAGAACCACCAAACTGTGAACATAAGAACAGAAACACTGTAGCAGTTTAAAGACTAACTGTTATATTTCAGTGTGAGCTTTCGTGAATCAAGTCCACTTCATCAGCCATGGGAGTGAGACTTAATCGCATCAATTTATATACATCAGGTACATGGGTCAGGTAAAGTGTGATTGGTTATCATACAAATCAATGTGGCTTCATACAATTGGTAATGGCAGATGATCTCTGGATGTTATCCATATTAGCTGTGAATGACAGAAGTATCTGCGACCATCCAAGTTTGAGCTCCACTCTTATTTCTTGTCATCTCACCATCTCGGTTTAGCTAGCCTGGTCAGTGGCAAGCTGTGAAGGAAGCATCTTAACCTATAAATCCAAGTGTTCACCGTTGGAACTGGCTATAGGTTGCTATGCGTCGCCCTACTGACCCGCACCCACCCTTCGTGCGCACAGCCGAATTGCCTACGCAGGTCAACGAAGGATTTAAAAATCCGGCACGGGGGCCTCAGCCCCACAAACGGCAAGAAAGGGAAAGAACTTCACTTCCCAACATTCCTTGCGCCGCGCCGCGCCAGAGCCAATCAGGCTGAGAGGCTCTCGCACGGCGCAGCGTTCGGAATCGCGCCGCAGCCAATCAAAACAAAACCATTTTTAAAAAACGCAGCACACACAGAAAGCACCAACCCATTACTACAATCCCCAGCGTCCTGCGCGCCATGAGCACGCAGAACGCTGAGGAAAACGGCGCCCAAAAAATTAAAAAGAAAAACAACTCACCGCGTCACAGCCAAACACACACCAGCCGGCTTTCTTTCCCTCACCCACGGCGCCTGGAGTTTCCCCTTTAATATCAGTGGGTGGGGGCTGCGACCCCCCTCTCCGCTGGCTTTTCTAGGGTTGGGAGGTTTGTGGGGAGAAAAGGGGAATGTTTCCAAAACCCTTCTGGACTCTGGACACCAGGGAGAGAGGATCGATTCCCACCCCCCTCCTTAAAAAAACTCCGTCTTTTCTACTCTTTAAAAACGGAGTTGTTTTAAGGAGGGGGTGAGGGAATCGATCCACTGTGCTTGGTGTCCTGAGTCCAGAAGGGTTTTGGAAACATTCCCCTTTTCTCCCCACAAACCTCCCAACCCTAGAAAAGCCAGCGGAGAGGGGGGTCGCAAGCCCCACCCACTGATATTAAAGGGGAAACCCCGAACTACTTTCACAACTCCACACAAACAAAGCACCATAAAACAATAAAGAACCCCTCCCTATCACCTAGCCCACCCTTCCTAACCCCCAACGACCATGCCCCCCTCCCCACCACCTAACCCACCCTTCCTAACCCCCAATGACCATGCCCCCCTCCCCACCACCTAGCCCACCCTTCCTAACCCCCAAAGACCATGCCCCCCTCCCCACCACCTAGCCCACCCATCCAAACCCCCAATGACCACGTACCTTCCCCACCACCAAATAAATAATTTTTTAAAAATTACTAACAACACACAAACACAGCCAAAAATACACAAAAACAAAAACACCAAAAACAATAAGAAGTAAACAAAGACACAATCAAAAACAAAACAAACAGACAAAAAATACAAATTCCAACTCCCCCCCCCCCCGCCCACACACACACACACAAAAGAAAGAAAACAAGCAAACGTACCGAAACAGGTGCTACCTCCACCAGGACTGGAAAAGAAATGAATACAGAAAGACCCTACTTACAAGAAGAAGCTCCACCCAGAGGCCAGGAGAGAAACAAAAATCAAAATACATAAACCCCTACCAGCACCACCTGCTGGCCACAATAGTACAAACAATTCAAAAACACACAACAGCCCCAAACAAAACACAAATTCACAATTATACACAAAAGGTCACACCAACAAAAACAAGTTAAAAAAATTACACTAAACACACTTTCACACAAATCACAAATATATGTCAATCAAATACAATAGAAACTTTAAAAAATCCTGTGCTGAGATATTATATCAAACTTTCTTCTTTTATTAATCCTCAAAAAAAAACCCAAAAAACCAGATCACAGTTAATAACAGCCAAGCCAAACAAATTTAACATAAATAAACATTTAAAAAATTAAAATTACAGACTAAGCAATTTTAAAAAAACAACAACACAATTTAACCTTCCAACACAATGTAAAACTATTGCAAAAATAAAATTGGCTCATTTTTAATTAAAAAACACGGGGGGAAAAGCCCGGCAACGCCGGGCAACCCTTGCTAGTTAGTTTATAAGTTTCTGGAGAGCACAAAGTTCTTTATCCTGGGTGAAGAAAGTGACCTACATGGCAAAACTGTTGGAAGGTATCAGGCATCTTTCTTTGGAATGCAAAAGGTTTAGGGCTCAAAACCTGGTGTCTGCAGGTGAAAGTGAGAGGAAAGCTGGTATCTCCATGTGGAGGTGAGCAATCCTTATACATTGGCACCTCGCTTAAAGAGCATAATTCGTTCCACAGGATTGCTTTCTAAGCAAGTTTGCTCTTTAAACAAAACACTCTTTAAACGAAACACCATTGTAAGTGACCAATTGTGACTTCTGGTGGTGGTGGTGGGGATTGCAAAACCCAATTTAGTTGTTAAGCGAGTTTATGGTTGATTTTAGTTGTTAAGTGAGGTGACTATTCATAGAAAATTCTGCTCTTTAAGCGAGTTTGTCTCTAAGCGTGGAGATCTTTAGGTGAGGCTTTATTGTAGAGTATATGAAATAATGTGATGTTGTAGGACTGGGCTAGATGGGCCAATGACTTGGTTTGGTAGAAGGTTACTTCCTGAGTTCTTGTATTGATGGATCTGCAAATGCTATCAGCCACTTCCAGTTTTCCCCAGGTAGCTTTCAGAGATGTTATCTCTCCGATTTGAAGAGTATAGCAGCTGTGTTGTTCTTCATTAGGCCAGGAACTTCATTTTCCAGGAACTCCTGGTCCCTTTCCTAGAAATTGTAAGTGAGAGTATGGCCGTTATCTTCTCTCCGTCTTTCAGTTTTACTTAAATCATCTTTAATGACCCAAATAAAATCTATACCTATAAATCCAAGGGCTAACCATTGGAATTTGCTATACATTGCTACACCCATCCATACCATACCTGTCAACCTTCCCGGATTGGCCGGGATTTCCCGATTTTCAGTGCCGATTTCCGCCATTTCCAGCCCGCAGCTGCCAAAACCCCGGAATTGGCAGCGGGGAGGGGGAGAGGTACTGCGCATCCCTTCTGTGCAGATCGCCTTCTACGCATGCATAGAAGGCTTTTATGCTTGCGTAGAACCCTTCTACGCATGTGTAGAAGGCGATCTGCGCAGAAGGGGATCGTCGAAACCTTCTACGCATGCATAGAAGGGTTCTACGCAAGTGTAAAAGCCTTCTGCGCATCCGTAGAAGGCGATCTGCACAAAACTGTTCTGCGCAGGTTGCGTAGAAGGCAACCTGTGCAGAACCGTTCTGCGCAGGTCCCGTATTTTCCGGAGCCGTGGTTGACAGGTATGATCCATACTATCCCGTACCTAGCCTCCTGCACTCGCCCGAACCTGGCCCGTAGAGTACTGCAGGGTTGCCGAAGCCACTAGTGGGGCAAGAGCCCCATGAATGCGAACAAAGGAAAACAACTTCAATTCCCAATGTCCTCTGCACCGTGCCGCTCCTCAGCCAATCAGGCTGAGAGGCACGAGCAAAAAGAACATTGGGAAACATGGCGCGGCCAATTGAAATCGAGCCACAGGAAAAAAACTGCCGCATGAACGCAAACAAAAAACACAAAACTCTAAGTCCCAGCATCCTACGCGCCATGAGCACTTCAGGCAATCAGGCTGAACGGCGCGAGCGCGCAGAACGCTGAGAAAGCCGGCATGCGAAAAATAAAATTTAAAAATGACGGCATCCCGCAACGGCCTCACAGCCTCACAAAACAAACACCCACAAAAAACCACAGCAAGACCACTGCCGGCCTTCTTTCCCAGAGCAACGGGGAGAAGAGGGACTCCCTCTCCACACAGCAAGACCACCGCCAGCCTCAAGGTACCTTGAGCTGGAGTGGAAAAAACCCAACAGCAGGCAACAGTTCGTCAGGAGACGCACACTCCCTGGCGAATGACTGGCTGCTGCCTTTGTACTTCTGACACCACTGTTTCGAGAACTAACACAAAACTGCGGTGGAGGTAATACAAAAGTAGCAGCCAGCAATCCGCAAGGAAGAGCACCATCCCTTACGGATCACTGCCTGCCGATCTCCAGTTAGGTAAGCCAGGAGAAAAAGGAGACAGAGAGGAGAGAAAATTGGCTCTCCTTTAAGATAGCTCTTCTCTGCCTCCTTCTCCCCTGACCTACCTAACGAACCTTACCAGGGGAAGAACAGGCTGACTGCCGGCTCCTCCTTTTCCCCATTGTTGCATCGAAACCAAAATTCGAAGCAGCAATGGGGAAAGGAGAAACTGACAGGCAGCCCGTTCTTCACGCAAAAGTACACACTAACAACAAACACCAAAATTAATAAAAATTAATAAAACACAAATAAATAAATAATTTAAAAATCCATTAATAAACAAAAAAGTAAACAACAAAATCCACAAACAAAAACATCCACAATACCAGAAAAGCACAGAAAAAACACCTAACTACAACACGAAAATACCTAACTCTAACAACACAACTACCACAACTACCATAAATAAACTCCCAACAAAATCACAAAAGTAAACAAAACCAGAAATAAACAAACCAATTACACACATCTAAAGCCCAACAAAACCACAAAAGAACAAACAGAAACACCTTCCAGCCCACCACCACAAAATCAAAACAAAGAAAAATCCAAGAATAAATAAAACCAGGGAACTCACCAGCACGTCCTCCCTCCACGAGACCGGAACAGAAATGAAGAAACAAAGACTACTTACCGGAAGATGCCCCACCTAGAGGCCAGGAGAGAAAAAACAAGTGAAACAAAAAAAACCAACACTATTACTAACAGCACCACCTGCAGGCCGGAATATTAAAAACAAGTCAAAAACAAAACAGCCCCACCTAGAGGCCACAAGAGTAAAAACAAGTCAAAAAATAACACTAAATCAAAAGTTTACACAAATAACAAACATATGTTAAATAAAGAAAATAAAAAGATTTATAGCATCCTCTGTTGATTTTTAACTTAAAAAACCCCCAAAACATCTAAACACAGTTTATAATAGCCCGGCAACACCGGGCAACCTATGCTAGTGCTTTATAAATGAATGGGTTATTTTACTTCCTGACTAATCTAATGTTCCATTATTATTATTTTGGGCTTCATTGTAGATTGTTTGAAGGTTGATTCCCAGTGCAGCTAGGCCAGAGGTGGGTAACTTTGGCTCTCAAAATGTTGCTGGTCTCCCTCTCCCATCAGCATAGCCAGTGTTGATGGATTTAGGGAGGTATTTTCCAAAACATCCAGAGGGCTGCAGAATTCTCCATCCCTGATTTAGGTTTTGAAAAAGATATAGGAAAAGTATGTTTCTTAAAGGAGAGCCAATTTTCTTCATTGCTGGTTGTGCTGACTGGGGCTGATGGAATCTGTAGCTCAGCAACACCTAAGAGCGGGGACACAAGTTGCCCACTCCTGTTTTGGAAACTGCTAATTGGAGATCAATGACTATTTTATTGTTCCAGAAATTATTGGGTTTAGTGCACCATCAGGGGTACAGCTTTACATAAAGCAGACAGCAAGAAGATCAGGCAATGAAAGGAAATGATAGCATTGTTGTGGCAGTTATCAACAACAACGATTACAATGATGATGATGATGAAGAATAGGTGGAAAATAAACAGAAGTGGGTTTCCATGCCCTTCTTCTGAGGGTGCCCTGGGACCAGTGGTGGGATTCAGCAGGTTCGCCCCAGTTCACCAGAACTAGTAACAGAAAGTCTGGCTGGCCCCGCCCATCCAAGTTTTGAAATATCACCACTCTGAGACTATGCAGCTTGCCAAAGCAATACAGACTGGTTCATCTCATTGTTTTACAAAGTGCTTCTTTAAAAAAATGGGGGCAGCCCAAACAAAAAAGTATAACTTTGAAATGGGGATGGCTACAATCTGCTCTTCTTCTGTGCCAAACTTGAAGAAGTCTGGTCGAAGGATTTACAAGTTGTGGTATTTTAAAAATAAAATGGTTGTTACCACCTCTCTTGGGTTCACAGATTTAAAATAGATTTAAAATAGCTCATTTCTTTTTTAAAAAATCCCACAATCCTGCTTATCCTGAAAGAAAATAATTGACCCTACCCACTTTTCCCTATTTGGAAAGAATTCAGGCTGGTGTGAGAGAGAAATATTGATCCTGAAACATGCATTTCCAAAGAGAAAAGCAATGACTTTGTTATAAACTGAACATGAGTAGATACGATTAACTGAGAAAAGATTATAGGGAAATAAAAGTCACAAAGTACAGTGGTACCTCATACAAGAGTTTTAATCCATTCCACAGGGCTCGTTGTTGTACAAAACAATTGCTATACGATACATGCATCATATAGTGATTTCCCCTATGGGATGCATCGTATAATATTTTTTTTGCTAAGTGGTTTTTCCCTTTGAAAAATTGTTGTATTAATTTTTTCCATAGGGAAAATTGTTATGCAGGATACAATTTCCCCCAAAAAACCTAATTGTTATGCGATTTCGTTACTATACGGGGCAATTGTTGTATGAGGTTCCACTGTATTTCTGCATTACAAAAGCCCAGTGCAGTTTTCTTTGTCCCAGCCTCAAGTACTTTCTGTAAACATGCTCTCAGGTGCTCCAGGTCTAAGGCAAACTGATTTCTGAACCAGCCAGTCAAGACCCATTTAAATTTTTAATTCCTTCCTGGCCAAATGGTGATTTGTGCTTACAAAGTGATTCACTGTCTGGTTGTAAAAATATTGTAAAATAAGTTTTACACGTCTCTGGATGGAATTGCTACCTTTCAGAAAAGAACTTAAAACCTGGCTGGCGGGCCAAGTGTGGGGTGCAGGTGGAAGGGTAACCTCCATTGGGTGGCTGGTGTAGAAGATGCCTTTGGATCCTGCACCCCTTGTTTTAGGGGGTGGGTAGTTTTAACTGTTTTTAACATGTTTTTTTTTTAATTTTTATTGTGAACCGCCCTGAGTCGGCTTTGGCCGAGTGAGCGGTATATAAATGTGACAATTAAATTAAATTAAATTAAATTAAATTTAAAATAATAGAGAACAAATATTCAGAAGCTCACTCATTTGAGCTGTGAACTCACACTTGTCAAAAAATAGCCATGACAATTGCTTTGTGCTTGGAAGAGAACTGCTTCACCATGAAAGGAGAAGTCAGCTTCTGAGATTTCCTCTTATTTGATGTCTCTTTGTGAATGGTAGTGAGAACAATGGTAATTTTGCCATTCAAGCTTCCCACCTATGTAAAGCCTCTCATCCTTTGTCTTGCTGGCAACATGGGTCATTTCCTTGTGTTTTGATTCATGGATACAAAAGCACAATAACACACGTTCATAAACATTAGCAAATGAGGTGCTAGTTAGGGAATTATAAAAGGACACTGGGGCTTTCTTTGTGCTTTGTATTTGGGGGTTGTTACATTGTATTGCATTGTATTGTTACTGTTAGGTAACTTTGTAATTTGTGCTTTCCCAATGTTCCTTGGGCTGCGCCGCGCCACAGCCAATCAGGCTGAGAGGTGCGAGCAAAAGGAACATTCGGAAATGCGCCGCGGCCAATCAAAATGAAGCCGCAGAAAAAACCCGCTGCACCAACGGTAAACACAAACCGAAAACTACAAGCCCCAGCGTCCTGCGTGCCATGAGTGCACAGAATGCTGCAGAAGCCGGCGTGCAAAAAAAAAAACACACCGGGAGCGCAAGTCCGCCACAGCGCCTCAAAGCCATGCAAACACCCGCCAGCCTTCTTGCACGGAGCAATGGGGAGGAGAGGGACTCCCTCTTCTCCATGCTACCCCGCCCAGCACCTCAAAGCCATGCAAACACCTGCCGGCCTTCTTGCACGGAGCAACAGGGAGGAGAGGGACTCCCTCTCCTCCATGCTACCCCACCGAAGACACGGCGAGACCACCACCGGCCTCAACAAAAGTTGAGCTGGGGTGGAAAAAAACCGCAACAGAGGAAGTTCAAGGGGGGAGGTATTGATGACTTCACCCCCCACCCCTTGAAAGCAAAACAATTCCTCCAGAAAGGAAAGGCACTGGATGGCGCTCTGCCCGGTACCTTTACTTGCCGAGTAAGTGTTTCGCTTTCAAGGGAGGGCGAAGGCATCATTGCCTCCCCCCTTGAAAGTGAAACAATTCCTCCGCTGTAGCATGGGGGGTGGGGAAAGAGGATACTGCTCTCTTCCACCCCCTCACCCATGCTTCGGCGAGGCAACGGGGAAAAACTATGTTTCCTCCCACAGCCTCAGAGGCCTGGCCAAGCCAGCCCATGGCTTGGGGGGAGGGGATACCCCCTCTTCCCCCCCAAACCCAGGCTACAGCAAGGCACTGGCCAGCCCCTCTGTTAAAAAATACATACATATAAATAAATAAATAAAAATCCCCACCCCCACCCCAACGCAAGGATTTAACACGGCCTGGCCAGCAAGGCAAGGTCACGTTAAACCCTCCCAAACCCCCCCCACACACACACACATTGAACCCATTCCCAGGTAAGCAAAGCCAGCAGACGGCGCTCCACCCGCTGACTTTACTTACCCCAAAAATAAAACACAAAAATCAGAATCAAAAACATTCAAAAATTAATCAAAATCAAACCCAAAAATAAGAACAAGACAGAACACACAAGAACCCCCCCCC
Source organism: Bradypodion ventrale (assembly GCA_035047345.1). Lineage (NCBI taxonomy): Eukaryota > Metazoa > Chordata > Lepidosauria > Squamata > Chamaeleonidae > Bradypodion > Bradypodion ventrale. The sequence goes on along the minus strand of JAWDJE010000010.1, from coordinate 19,458,700 downwards.
AAAAAACAACAACACACAACACAAACCCCCAGAGAAATTAAACCAGAGAACTCACCCAAACGACCTTCCTCCACAACGTCCGGAAATGAAATGAGGAAAGAAAGAGACTACTTACCGGAAGAAGTGACAACGAGAGGCCAGTAGAGAAAAACAGTCAAAGCAAAAGAAAACCTGAACAGCACCACCCGGGAGAAAAAACAGTCAAAAATATATATAGAAATGATTCACACATTTCTAAAATCCTGTGTTCAGTTTACACTCAAAAATAAAAACACAACATTTTAAAAATATTAAATTTGAAAAAACATATACTTACACATTTTTAAAATTTTTATCCAAAGTACAACTATTAAAAAAATTCACATAGTAAAACATTATTTGGTTAAAAAAATAATTGTAAAAAATTATATCATCCTTTCCTCCTTTTTTTAATCCAAAAACAAACAAACCAAAAAAAGAGCTGATCACAGTTTATAACAGCCCGTGCATATAAATAAACATTTTAAAAATCACAAAACCTTTCAACACCATTTAAAACAGCCCGGCACCATTTGTTCAAGAAAAAAAAACCCCTTTACTGTCCAACACAATTTTACGTCTTTTTATATAACAATACACATTCAAAAAAACCCTTCTGAAACAATTTAAAACAGCCCGGCACTGCCGGGCAATCTCTGCTAGTCTTAACCTATAAAACCAAGGGTTAACCATTGGAAGTTCATATAGGTTCTAAGCCTGGCCCTACTAACCTGCACCCACCATTCGTGCACACGGCCGAACTGGGTCCGCAGGTCAATGAAGGACTGAGAAATGCGCCAGTGGGGCAACAGCAACACAAACGTGAAAAAAGGGAAACAACTTCATTTCCCAATGTTCTTTGCACCGTGCCGTGCCACATCCAATCAGGCTGAGAGGCGCGACCACAAAGAACATTGAGAAATGCGCCGTGGCCAATCAAAATTGAGCCTCAGAAAAAAAACGCACCACAACCACAAACCCATAACTACAAGCCCCAGAGTCCTGCGCGACATGAGCACACAGAATGCTGAGGAAGCCGGCGCCCAATTTTTTTTTAAAAAAACTCACCGCCTCACAGCCACGCAAACACCAACCGCCCCTCTTTCCCTCACCAACGGCGCCTGAAGGTCCCAATTGGAGTTTCCCCTTTAATATCAGTAAGTGGGGGGTGGCGATCCGTCTCTCTGCTGTCTTTTTTTAGGAGGGGGGGGAATCGATCCACTCTCCCTGGTCTCCTAGGTCCAGAAGGGTTGGGGGGACATACCCCTTTTGTCCCCCCCCAACCCTTACGGACCCATGGGACTCGAGAGAGGAGATCGATTCCAACCCAACCCTGATATTAAAAGGGAAACTCCGATCGGAGTTTCCCCTTTAATATCAGTAAGTGGGGGGTGGCGATTCCCCTCTCTGCTGGCTCACCTGGGGTTGGGAGGTTTGTGGGGACAAAAGGGATCTGTCCCTCCAACCCTTCGGGACCCAGTAGATCTGGGAGAGGGGATCGAATCCACCCCCCCAAAAAAACTCCATCTTTAAAGAGAAGAAACCAAGCGGTTTCTTCTCTTTAAAAAAGGAGGTTCTCATCCTTTCAAAGGGTGACGGGACTTAAGGTAAACTGGGATAAGTCAGAAGCAATTCTTTTTAATGTGGATTTGGACATACAAGAAAGTTTAAAGGCTAAATTTAAAATACAAATTAGAGATAATATAAAATACCTGGGGATAAACATTTGAAATAAATACGATGATTTAAAGAGGTTAAATTATGATAAATTGGAAAAAGAATTAAAAGAAATGATTTTACGGTATAAGAAGCTAAATTTGTCGTGGTTTGGACGTGTTTCGTTATGTAAAATGAAGCTTTTACCCAAATTAAATTTCTTATTGGATACCCTGCAAATATATATGAAAGAGAAGGAATTAAAGGTTTTTCAAACTATATTAAATAATTTTTGTAACGGTGGAAAAAGGGCCAGGATACCAAAGTTTTTATGGTATTCATCACAAAAAAAGGGTGGGTTAGGAATTCCAAATATTAAAAACTATTATTGGGCATTTCAATTGAAGAATATTTGTAAAATTTTAGTGAAAGAAGAACCGATTTGGGGAAAAATTGAATTGCGAGAGAAACTGGGTGAAGAAATATTAATGTTTTTGGGCAAAGGGAAAGCTAAGATTAATGCTGCAAATAAATTGTTAAAAGCTCTTTTAAAAACTTGGACATTATTGAAAAATAAACTGGCACCAGGGTTGTCCCCAATATTAGGCTTGAGTGATATGAAATCATTCCCATTGAGAATGGATTGGAGAGTAGAAGAAGTATTGAATAAGAATAAAATAACTTTATTAAAGGATTGGATAGCAGCATGTAGAGACAAGGAAAGAAAGTTAGATATAGGTAGACAACTTAAATTGAATTGGCTTCAATTGATGTCTATTGACAGTTGGAATAAAAGATATTCAGATGAACTGAGCTTGGATAGGGAGCGGACGAAATTTGAAGAGTTGGTACTTAGTCTAAAAAGTGGGCAGGTAAAAGTTAAGGGGTTAGTAAGCAAAATATATAAGGTTTTAGATGACTCAGATCAGCATCAGAAAGCTTTAAAAGAAACGTGGGAGCTAGATTTGAATATTAAAATTACAGACGAGCAGTGGAATGCTAAATGGAAAAGGAGAATAATGAGGTCTTTGTCTGTAAGAATAAAAGAGCACAATTATAAATTACTGTGGAAGTGGTATTTGACTCCGGTACGACTATACCAAATTGACAATACAAAGTCGAAATTTTGTTGGAGGTGTAAGGTGGAAACTGGAACATATGAACATATGTGGTGGGGGTGTAAAGAGACGAAGTCATTCTGGATGAAGGTGGAACATGAAATTGGGAGAATTCTAGATGTAAGAATGAAATTGGATGTAATTTTAATTTTGTTAACGGATGTGGAGGCGGTAGAGCATCAAAAAAGGGAATTATTAGCAATTATGTTATCTAGTGCTAGACAATGTATAGCGCGATATTGGAAATGTGATGTTACCCCAAAAATAGAGGATTGGTATAAGGAGTTGTGGAATACAGCGTTGAATGATAAGCTCACCTGGGAGTTAAATTTAAGAAAAGGGTTAATTAAAGAAAGCAAATTTCAGGAAATTTGGAAATGTTTGATAGACTATACCTTGATAAATGGTCATGGGCAATTGCCGATGCCGGATTACATTGCATTTTTGAGATGATAATAGATAAAAGGGGAAATTCTGTCTCCGTAGCATTGTATATAGCACGTGGTGACATTTTGTTTTGTTTCTTTTTTTCCTCTGCTTATTTATATTATTGTGTATTTTGTCTTTTCATTTCTTATATTGTTTTGTGCGTTATCTCTTTTTTTAATTATTGGATGTGTATTAAGAAATAAAAATTATTAAAAAATAAAAAATAAAAAGGAGGGTTTTTTTAGGAGGTGGGAAATCGATCCACTCTCCCTGGTCTCCTGGGTCCAGAAGGGTTGGGGGGACATACCCCTTTTGTCCCCACAAACCTCCCAACCTCTGGGGAACCAGCAGAGAGGGGGATCGCAACCCCCCACCCACTGATATTAAAGGGGAAACCCCGATCTACTTTCATGACTCCACACAATCAAAGCACCATAAGACAATAAAAAACCCCTCCCCAACGCCCGCGGTCTGGCCAGTGAAGCCGGCCCATGGAAATAACCCCTCCCCAACACCGCATAAAGCAGCGTTGGAATTCCTGTGCCAGGCAGGCCAGCCTGCGGAAATAAACCAACCCCCCCAAAGCCACAACAACAACAAAAATTATAAAAATAAATACACAATTTACAAAAAATACCTTAAAACACAATCAAAAACATCCAAAAATACACAAAACAAACAAAAACAACACCAGAAAACAATACAAACTAAACAAAAACACAATCAAAAACAAAACAAACAGTCAAAAAATACAAAACCCAACCCCCCACACACACACAAAATAAAGAAAAGAAGCCAACTCACCAGCACATGTCCTACCTGCACGATGACCGGAAACGAAATGAATAAAGAAAGAGACTACTTACCGGAAGAAGCTTCACCCAGAGGCCAGGAGAGAAAAAACAGTCAAAATACAAGAAAACCCCTACCAGCACCACCTGCTGGCCACAATAGTAAAAACAATTCAAAAACACACAACAGCCCCAAACAAAAGGCCACAACAGTAAAAACAAATCAAAACAATAACACAAAATCACAATTTTACACAAAAGGTCACAATAATAACAAGTCAAAAAAATTACACGAAAACACAATTTAACACAAATCACAAACATATGTCAATAAAATAAAATAAAAATTTTATTAAAATCCTGTGCTGGGTTCTAACTTAAATAAAAACCCAAAACAACTAAACACATTTTAAAAACATTGAATGTAAAAAACATTTATTTTCAAATTATTAAAATTATTACCTACGGTACAACTATTTTTTAAAAAAACAAAAACTAAAACATTATTCAGTTACATAAAACAGTCAGCCAATCCATTTTTTTTTGTATAAATAAACATTTTAAAAATTACAGACTAAGCAATTTTTAACAAACATTAACACAATTTAACCTTCCAACACAATTTAAAACAGCCCGGCAACGCCGGGCAACCTCTGCTAGTAATAATATAAAAGGAGACCCCTCAAGGAATTGGAGGGTGTGCACCATCCTTAATTTGCCCACCTATCTGGTTCAGCACCAGGGCAGAAGTGAAGAATGTGTGGGTGGGTTGCTATATTCTATATCTGGTTCAGCAACAATTTGGGAATCAGGTGAAGAAGATGTTTTGAAGTAGGAAGTTCATTTGAAACCAACAAATTATTTTTGGAGCTGGCTTTGCCCTGCAATTGGTCAGGTGGTAGAGATTGTTCCCAGGCCTATTGTTAGTCTTTTTATCCACACCCCCTCCAATGTTAATGATTTCAGCCTCTTATATATTGAATATTCCTCTTGCTCAGTTGCGTCCTAAGAAAATAACCCATAACATGTGCTGCCCTTTCTTCTTCCAGACCAGGACAACTATAAGGAGCTCTTTGGAGCATTAGATAATGCTTTCCTGGTTGCCTATGCCGTGGGAATGTATATCAGGTATGTACGCAATATGCAAGAAGAACATAGATGTTTTCTCAATGAACCCTGTTCAAATACACACATTTGAACTGCGTCTCCAGACGGAGTTGTTGCCCTTTAGAAAAGAACTAAAAACCTGGCTGACGGGCCAAGTTTGGGGTGCAGGTGGATGGGTGGCTTCCGTTGGGTGGTTGGTATAGAGGAATATGCCTTCCCCCACGGTTCCTCGGTACCTGCACCCCTTTTTAGGGGTGGGTTCTTAACTCTGCTTTTATCTGTTTTATTCATGTTGTGAACCGCCCTGACTCGGCCGTGGTCGAGTGGGCGGTATAGAAATCTAACAATAAAATAAAATAAATTTCTTAGAAGAGAAGGTGAGGACACATTGACAAGTGGTGAGACATCAGTTTGACTATCCTCTGTAGACCTGAAGATGAACATGGGTTTAGCAGAGGGAATTCTGGTGAGAACGTTCACATTTAATGTTATGCCAGTGCAAAGAATGTTGAAAACTGCAGTCCAATAGCAACCATTGCTCACATTGATGAACCCATGTGAGCCTTTCCCTCCATTGTTTTGAACATGATAGGAATGGTGACTGGGTTATGACAGAGGGGAGGCCTCTAGTTTTACACAAATAGCAGTTAGTACAGCCAGTACTGGTTGGGGATTTCTGCAGTCCAAAGGAAACAAATTGTCCAAGCTCTAAAGCTAGCTGATGGCATTTTGCGGCAGGAGGCAAAGGAGAGAAAGGGCACTTGAGCACTACTTTAGCATAAAAGGTCCTCCACCGACTGCTCCTGAGGATACCATGCTGCTTTATGGGATTATATCACAGGCTGGCACCACCCACCTCCCCACCCCGCCCACCTCCTCCTCCACCACCACCTCCTCCTCCTAGAAGAGGCTTTGGAGGGGGCTAGCTCCATTTTCCCCTTCATTTTTCTTTTCCTGGGCTCCATTTCACCCCAAAGCTCATCCCCAATGTTGGGGAGGCACTTTGGGATGAAGCAGAGCCGGAAAAACCTTGGACAGGGGGGAAATGGCTTCAGAGGTTCACAGTAAGAGGCTTCTATTTTCATAGCTCTATAGCGAAGAGCGGTCACATGGCCAACAGGCCATGCCTACCCAGTCACATGGCCACAGCTTCAGTGTGGTAGGAATTTTTTTAAATGCCCACCACTGGATGAAGAGGATGTTGGCTAAGCTCTGTTGTAGTTAAAAGAATTTGGGATCTTGCACCCTGAGATGCACCATGTAATAACAATGGGCAGAAAACTATAATACCTGCAATATTTTGCAATACCATAGAGCCGTTGTTCCCAATGTGGGGCTCAATTTAATTTGTAAGTGGGCAATTGGAGAATGGGTTAGACCAAGTTAATGGCCTTTTAGGCTTCCTCCACATGAATAAGATCTTGCTTTTTGAATAATAAGAATTATATGTCACAGGGGGGAGGCATCAGGATTTTTGAGATGCTTAGGTGGGGCATGGCCCAAAAAAGCTTGGGAACCACTGCAATAGAGCTGAGCACCACTCAGCAAATTCCTCTGCCCCAGAACTCAGAAATGGAGGGACTTTATGTTTTCTATGCACAGGTTATAAGTTACATCAAACATCTGAGAGGGCTTTTTGCAGTTGACTAATGCCCCCATAATTCTAGCAAGGGCAATTTCATCAGGGTGTGGTAGATATAAAAATCCCATCCATGGTGGTTGCCTCAGTATGCCTCATGGGAGGGCCAGCCCTGTCTTTTAGAAACCAAATGCTGGGCGTGAGATGGCCTTTAGTCAGTTTTAGCAGGGCAGTTCTTTTAATTTCAGCATCGTCATAAGCAATTGAGCTTCGGTCTTGGTTTACCTTCAGCGATAGAGCCACTTCTAATCAATCTTTGCTATCATTTGTCATGTAGTTCTGTCAGCGACTTGGCAGCTTGACTTGCTTGTTAAAACAAGGTATCAAATGACCCACAAAGCCATCCTAGGACAAATCAATAACATTGGATTACTCAGCCACACCTGGGAAGTTATCCGCCCTCTTCTCGGCCAGAAAAATATCAACACATAGATACTGAGATTTTGTAACTTACAATCACAACCTACTAAGAAATAGGATGGTGGATTATGTTTTCTGAGGCCCATGACCAGCTCTTTTGTCACCTAGGTAGTTTTTAGAAGGGTTCTTCTACTGGGGTAATGCCAAAGTTGTGTCTGTTCCCCAGGCAGAAGGAAGAGTAGCGACTGTAACTGAACAACAGAGTGCTAGCTACACATGTGACAAATCTCAGGTGTAATCATTTTCAGGTTCCATGAAAATACTCAGTGGGCTGTAGTTTGGTCACCCTTGTTCTAAGTTGATCTTTTAAGATCCAGATCTTCTACTCAACATACTGTTCCTTATTATTTTCCGCAGTGGGATTTTTGGGGAGCGGCTCCCACTGCGCTATTACCTCTCTGCAGGCATGGTGCTGAGTGGGCTGTTTACAGCTTTGTTTGGCCTGGGCTACTACTGGAACATCCATCAACTCTGGTACTTTCTGGTTGTGCAGGTATGGAGATTTTTCATCTCTTCCAATGATGTCCTCGCTGCAGCTTTATACCAGGGTGGGTGGGTTGTGGTGACCTATAGCACAATATTCTTGGAAAGCTTCCAGGGCCCTGTTCCACCCTGTTTTTCATGCCTGGTCTGGGGCCCCTATTAAAAACCCCTGGGAGCTATGATTTCAACCATCATGCACCAAGGCGAGATCTTTTAGTTCCCAGTGTTTTTGTTGCTTGTTGTTGCAGAACTGAATTGCGAGTGTAAGGGAGGTGTGCCCAAATGTCGGCCCATGGGCTGGATGCGGCCCCTGAGGGCAATTCATCTATCCCACACTGCCCTCGTTACTCCCGGAAGCGGAAGTACGGGCACATTTTACTTCCACTTCCGGGAGCAACGAGGGCGGCGTGAGCCAGATGAATTGCCCTCATTGGCCGCATCCAGCCCATGGGTCATAGTTTGGGCACCCCTGGTGTAAGGTGTTCTGGTGCCTTGTCGATTGTGTCTCTGTGCTTTAGCCACTCACCATGTATAGAGCTGTTGTAGCTTTTACAAACAAAATTAGGCTGGGAGAAAAATTATGCAACAAAATATGTAGCTTTCTGTTATTTTGGTGCTTTTTCTATCCCAGGCAATATAACATGCTGCCCACCTTTGGGAAAACCAGGATTCCAAGCAACAAAAGTAACACATTTTGGTTATCAGTAAGTTGGCCCCATCCAGGAAAAACATGGATTTTCTCAGTGGTTCAAGGAATACAAGCTCTGCACACTAACCCTAAACACATGACATTAACCCTGTTTCTAAACTTCAATATGTAGAATTCTGAAGGGTCAGAAAATACCTGGAACAAGCTTCGGAACAACCTTAGTTCACCTTTTTCTTTGGTCCTTTTGCAGAGAATCAAGTTCCTAAAATTGTCCAGAATGATATAGTGTGGGAAATAAAAATGATGGGTTCCCAGTGGATTTTTGAGACCCCTAAAGTGACTGTAGGGATTGTAGTGGCTTAGTAGTTAAGACACTGAACTTGATGACTGGAAGGTCAGCAGGCCACCAGGTAAGCAGTTTGAGACCCGAGTGCTGCATGACAGAGTAAGCTTCCATTTCTGTCCCAGTTCCTGCCAACCTAGCAGTTCGAAAGCAAGAAATTGCACGTAGATGAATAGGTACCACTTTGGCAGGAATGTAAACAGCATTCCATACACTCCAGCATCTAGTCATCCCTGCCACATGGCCACATGCAGATGCAGACAGCTCTGGCTCTTTGTCTATAAATGGAGATGAGGACTGCACCCTAGAGTTGGACACGACTAGCTTTCGAGCAAGGGTGGCCTTTACCTAAAATGATTGTGGGGGAAGTTGCTTGTTAAGCCTATTCATGTCCCTAAGTGCAAAAGAGACTTACTTTTTGCTCCCAATAGGGTGGTTACTCAAGGTTGACTCAGCCTCCCATCCTTCTGAGGTCAGTAAACTGAGGACCCAACATGTTGGGGGCAAAATGCTAATTACTGTAACTTGTGAACTGCCCAGAGAGAGCACTAAGTGATATGAGGCACTATATAAGTGTGCTTGCTTTGCTTTTATTCATTTTACCAGCCTTCGAAGGATGGAAGGCTGAGTCAACCTGGAGCCTGTCAGGATTGTACTAGCAATGTAAGTGGTTTTGGCAGCACTGAGGTAAAGGTCGCCCTTGCTTGAAAGCCAGTTGTATCTGACAACTGATGATGGAGGAACTGCTGAAGGAAATGTTACCAAATTTAATTTGTTCACCCAGTTTCCATGTCTACATATAGCAAAATGCTTGTGATTCGGTGTTCATCTCTGTTTATAGCCAAAGAACCAGCTCTGTCTGCGTCTGCACATGTTTCTGTGGACTTGTGGCAGGCACAGGATGCTGTTTACCTTCTCACCGAAGTGGTACCTATTTATCTACTTTCAATTCCTTGCTTTCGAACTACTAGGTTGGCAAGAACTGGGACAGAGACGGGAGTTCACTCCATCGTGCAGAACTCGGGTCTTGAACTGTTGACCTGCCGACCTTCCAGCCATCAAGTTCAATGTCTTAACCACTAAGGCACCTCAATCCTTGGCTGTAGTGCTACAGTTTAATCACTGTGCCATGAGGGCTCCTTTTTGCGCAAGAGTTTCTTCCCTCCTTCTACACACGTGCCTTTTGCCACCTCATGGGAAAAGTGTTCCTGGTATCCAGGTTGAGCTGTCACGTGAAGGCAACCAGAAGTCAGATATATCTGGCATCTGGGAGAACTTAGGAAAGGGTGCTGTGTCTGTTTTTCCATCCTGGCTGGGCATGTCCAAATGACACATTGCAGTCAGATGAGGGGTGATTAGGTTTGATGATGGAGGAACTGCTGAATGAAATGTTACCAAATTTGGTTTGTCCACTCAGACTCTTTGTCTATATATAACACAAAATGCTTGTGATTTAGTAAGATTCTACCTCTGTACCATGGTATTTCTGACAGAGGCTTGAAATGTGTGCTATTTGTTCCTTTCCTGGAAAATGGAATACAGTGAAATCATTATCTCAAGTGTCTGGTCCAGAACCTTGAAAAGTTTTTTTTTTTACTGTAACTCTTAAGTCCCCCAGCAAGATTAGCCATTGGCTTTATTACTGCCAAGGGACTGCAGTGGCTCTAGTGGTTAAGGTGCTGAACTCGAAGACTGGAAAGACCAGAGTTCAAGACCCTAGCACTGCATGACAGAATGAGCTCCCATCTTTGTCCCAGCTCCTGCCAACCTAGCAGTCCAAAAGCAAGAAATTGCAAGTAGATAAATAAGTACCCCTTCAGTGGGAAGGTAAACAGCGTTCTGTACACTCTGGTATCGAGACATGCCTTCTACATGTCCACTGAAACATCTGCAAATGCAGAGAGTGCTAGCTCTTTGGCTATAAACAGAGATGAGCACTGAACCCTAGAGTTGGATAGGACTGGCTTTCGAGTAAGGGTGACCTTTACCTTTATTATTGCAATGGATCAGACGCTGGAAAAGTTCGTTTTTAGGGTATAGCAGCTGGGAATTGAAGTTCAGAAAACTAATTTTTCCAAACTAGCACATAATGCGCAATGCAGGGATGGAGGAATCACAATATGGGATCAAAATTGTTGGGAGAAACATCAACAATTTGAGATATGCAGATGATACCACCTTAATGGCAGAAAGTGAGGAAGACCTAAAGAACCTCTTGATTGGATTGAAGGAGGAGAGTGCAAAAGCTGGCTTGAGACTTAATATCAAGAAAACCAAGATAATGGCAACAGGTCCGATCAGTCCCTGGAAAATAGATGGGGAAGAAGTAGAAGCAATGACAGATTTCACTTTTCTAGGATCTAAGATCACTGCAGATGGCGACTGTAGCCATGAAATAAAAAGACGACTGATTATGGGGAGACAAGCTATGAGAAACCTGGGGAATATAGTGAAAAGCAGAGACATTACCTTGAAAACAAAAATTTGCATAATCAGAGCAATGGTATTCCCAGTGGTAATGTATGGGTGTGAGAGCTGGACCATTAGGAAGGCTGAGTGCAGAAGAATAGATGCCTTTGAGATGTGGTGTTGGAGGAGAGTCCTGAGAGTCCCTTGGACAGCAAAGAGAACAAATAGGTCAATATTAGAAGAAATCAACCTTGACTGTTCATTGGAGGGACAAATAGTGAAGATGAAGCCAAAGTACTTTGGACATCAAATGAGAAGGGAGGACTCACTTGAGAAGGCCTTGATGCTGGGAAAGGTGGAGGGCAAGAGAAGAAGGGGGCATCCAAAGATGAGATGGATAGATGGTACTTTGGACACAATGGGCACAGAGCTTGGCGGGCTGAGGAGAATGGTGGAGGACAGAGGTGCCTGGAGGAAAATGGTCCATGGGGTCGCAAAGGGTCGGAATTGACTGTGCGACTGAACAACAAACAATGATCTAATTAGCTTTGCAGAGCAAACGTCTTGCATTCAGAGGGTTAGAACTGGATAACGGGAAGAACTTTTTCCTAAAGCCCTTCCTTGCCAATCCCAGGCCAGAATTAGCAATATTGGGCTAGAAGGAGGGGAACCATCCCCTACCTTCAAGAATACATGGGAGGGAGTCAGTTTACACCAGTTTACATCAACCCAACATGCAACAACAGCAGCATATGGCAGCTATGTGTTGTCTGTTTTCTGTCTTCAGACCTCTTGTAAAAAGATACTAGAACAGGGGGTTCCCAACCTTTTCCTGCCAGGGTCCTGACCCCTCAGCCAGTTGAGAGGCCAGTCACAGGTTCTTCCTGGCAGGAGTGGTGGTGTGTGCATTTGCGCTGCATTTCTGGATGTTTTCCGCACCTCCGCTGCTTCTCTTGGAGGAGGGAATGAGGGAGGAATGTTTTTGCACCATCTTTGAATTTTTTTTGCTGTGTTTTGGTGCAAAAATGTGGTAATTTCAGCACTTCCAGTGATGTTGGGGCACTTCCGGCATTGGCAGCAATTTGGCCTGGGGGCCGGATGAATTTGGCCTGGGGCCAGATCTGGCCCATAGGCTGTAGGTTGGGAACTTATGTACTAGAAAATAGCACATTATTTCTATGGACTACATCTTCCAGAACCTCCATTGGCAGGCAGAGTTTGGAAGATAATAGTCCCAAAAAGCTATCTGATCATTGATTGTAATAAAGATGTATATTGTCCCAAAATTAACCTTTTCAAGCTTTTTTCCTTTCATGTCAGCAGCACATAAAGGTGCTTTCTGGGTTAAAAGGATTTTTCTGGAGGAACTCTTCTCAGGGGATGCCCTAATGAGGCTCTTTTCATGTCCCCAAGATCTTTTCCCACTGAAGTGGTCCCTGTTTATCTACTTGCAATTTCTTGCTTTTGAACTGCTTGGTTGGCAGGAGCTGGGACAGAGACAGGCACTCATTCTGTCATGCAGTACTTGGGTCTTGAACTGCCAACTTGCCACCCTTCCAGCTAACAAGACGAGCTTCTTAAGCACTGAGCCACCGCCGTCCCTTTATTCAGGCTGTGTCTTTAAGGTGCCACAACACTCTTTGCTTGAGCCAATGAAATGCCATGATTGATTGATTAATCCATTAATTAGATAATAAAAATAATCTTAAAGGCACAGTCCAAGTTATGATTTGTTCGCTGTGCCTTGGATAGATGGTTGCATTGTCATCAAGCTTCTGCTGATACCCGTGTTGTTGCATAACTCTGATGAATCATTTTGTAATGAGCATGCTTAGAATCTTTCTCTGTGGGTTTGGGCTTTGCAATGGAAGTCTGTTTGGCCTGTTAACATAAAATTGGAGCTGAAACTTCATCAGGAAGTCAAATCTATACCTTAGTACTGCTTCTCCTTAAATATTCCCAGTCCTTCATGCAGTTTCATTTCAAGACAGCAGGGGCTGCAGTGTCTTAGTAGTTAAGAAGCTTGCCAACCTAGCAGTTCGAAAGCAAGAAATTGCAAGTAGATAAATAGGGACCACTTCGGTGGGAAGGTAACAGCGTTCCGTGCGCTCCGGTGTCTAGTCATGCCTGCCACATGACCACGGAAATGTCTGCAGAAGCAGACAGCGCTGGCTCTTCGGCTTAGAAACAGAGATGAGCACTGCACCCTAGAGTCGGATACGACTGGCTTTCGAGCAAGGGAAACCTTTACCTTTACCTTTACCTTGTTAACTGGAAGGCTGACAGGTTGGCAGTTCAAGGCCCGGGTACTGCATGACAGATTGAACTCCTGTCTCGGTCCCAGCTCTTGGGGACATGAAAGGAGCCTCATTTGGCCATTCCCTGAGTGGAGTTTCTTCTGCAAAAATCCTTTCAACCCAGAATAATTTCTGACACATAATAATAATAATAATAATAATAATAATAATAATAATAATAATAATAATAATAATAATAATAATAATAATAATCATCATCATCATCATCATCATCATCATCATCATCATCATCATCATCTCAAGACAGGAACTCATGGAGGTTGTAAAAAACTGCTTCCCTGCCGCCATCTATTTTTATGTTTATATATATAGTTAATTCTTTGATTAATTCACCTTGCAAATTGAGAGGCTCGAATATTTGTTTGCTGTTTTGTAAGAGTCTTTCTGTGCCATAAAGTGTGGCTCTGACGAAGCTGTAGTTAGCTCTGGAATTAATGTGAGGGCCAACCAAGCGAAACTGATCTCTATAAAAAGGGGAGGAGGATTTAACTTGGTATGTATGCTGGACTTCTACAACCCACAGTCCAGTTTTAATCTATATACAGTAGACCCTCGCATAACGACATTACTTAGTTCCCCAAGTCTGAAGACTTAGTCTGGCAAGTCGACTATTCGAGACCTGGGTACTGCATGATGGATTGAATGCCCGCCTCTGTCCCAGCTCTTGGGGACATAAAAGGAGCCTCATTTGGGCATCCCCTGAACAAAGTTTCTCCTGCAAAAATCCTTTCAACCCAGAATAATTTCTGACACGGGGGGAAAAAAACTAGAATACAAAGCAATCACACTTTTTATTATATGATTTTATTATGTGTTTTTAATGTGCTGTTGCTAGCTGCCCAGAGTGTGGGTGATGCCAGATGGGCAGGATATAAATGGAAATTTATTATTTATTATTATTATATACCGGCCCATAGCATACCTGTAAAGTTTCGGGAAATTTCTGTCAAATAAGGGAAATTTCCCAGCCAAAACAGGAAACTGGACAACTATGCTTATCCTGTGCTGGCCTCCAGTCTAACTCCAGTCTAATTGCAGTCTAACTAATATGGGATGACGGTGGGAAAGAGTGTAAAATACGGAGGTTTGACAGAAAAATTCCCGAAACTTGACAGGTATGGCCCATAGAGCTTAGTGCACTCACAAGTTAATTAGAATTTTGCCCCAGGCATGCATAAAGATGGAAGGCTGAGTCAACCTTGATCCCTGGTCAGGATTGAACTCGCAACCTTTTGGTTGCAGTACAGCAGTTAAACCACTATGCCACCACGGCTCCTGGTAAAGGTAAAGGCTTCACTTGCTCAAAAGCCAGTTGTATCCGACTCTAGTGTTCAGTGCTCATCTCTGTTTCAAAGCCGAAGGGCCAGCGTTGTCTACTTCTGCAAATGTGAGATGGAAGCCACAGGCAGTAAGTATCAGGAGTTGAGAAGGACTGTTGAGGACAGAACACTTTGGAGAGCTCTTATTCATAGGGTAATCATAAGTTGGTATGTGAGCTGCACATACATCAGCCCTTTGTGTTGCATTACATGGTGCTATCTTTCCAACCAATTATGCAAAATTGTCTAATATCCCACTGTATTTTCCTCCTACCAATTTTCTGCACCTTGAAATTGCGTCCCTGATGAGTCATGCTGTGTTTTTCTCCACATGTTTATGGAGTGAGTTCCCTAACTGGTTGGTGCAGTGGATCAGCAAAGTTTTGCTCTTGGGGAAATCAGGAGTGCTAGAAGAGGAAACACAGAGGTTTTGCATCCTTGATTGGAATTAGCTCCTTATTGAAATGGAATTTCTAATCCCAAATTCTCTCAGTAGTTAAAGAGCAGTATGGAAGAGGTTGTGCCTACATGTTGGAACTTGTTGGGCTGTGGGCCATCAGATTATTTCTTTATTCATGTCAGATTCACCACCAGGCCCGTGCTGGCCATTTGGGACACAGGGACAAGTCCCGGCGCGCCCCAGTGACTGCCCCCCCCTCCCGAGGTGGGCAGAAGTATGTCACCTGGTGGCTTCAATCCATGATGTCATTCAGTACCCCCATAGGCGCCGCCCCCTCCCTCCATCCCTGTCCAGTGCCCTTTTAGTGTAGCCAGCACAGCACGTCCCTGTTCACCACCAGCATATGAGGTAAAGGCAATGGTCGCCTTTGCTCAAAAGCCAGTCAATTCCAACTCTAGGGTTCAGTGCTTATCTCTGTTTCATAGCCAAAGAGCCAGTGCTATCTGCTTCTTTAGGGGGCTACCTGATAGAAGTGGGTCATGGTTCACTGTTGCTGTATCCAGAAGTCTAGTTCAGGGGTGCCCAAACTATGGCCCAGGGGCCGGATGCGGCCCCTAATGCCAATTCATCCAGCCTGCAAAGCCCTCGTTGCTCCTGAAAGCTGAAGTAGAATGGTAATGGACCCACTGGATTCTGGGAGTGGGGATCCCAACCTCCCTGATTTTCCCTTTCCCCTGAAATCCTTAAAGAACAGGCAGTGTTGTTATTTCCACAACAAGGCTCTGTGCAAGTATCCCCATAAGTCTTGCTAACTGTTCCTTTCCTCCCTTTCAACTTCATCTAGGTTTTCAATGGCCTGGCACAGACGACGGGTTGGCCTTCTGTGGTGACGTGTGTTGGCAACTGGTTTGGAAAGGGGAAGTGAGTCCGGTTTCTCAATGTTTGCATCATGTGGATTTTTGTTGTTGTTTTTCCTTTTCAGTAGCAATTGCTTAACCCTCGGGTTTCTGGAGGATGTACCTGGTTTATTCATTCACTGGAACAGAAAACATAGTCATGTGCTAGAAATGAAGCAAGGATCAGATTGACTATATGATTCCTTCAGAGCATTGAAGAGACCAGTTGCAAGTACTGTAGAAGTCACTTGCAAATTAATGCCTGTTTTGATAATAAAAATATAATGAAATTACAATACTATCAGCTAGGACCCAGCTGAATATCAGCATAAATGAAATGGCATAATTCAAAGTGACAATAAGATTCTGATTCCTAGTCGCACCAATTGCATGGTTTGGCACATTTGCATGGTTTGCATTTTATCAGGTACTTGAACTCAGAACCATAGACTCATAGAATCACTGAGTCAGAAAGGGCCCATCTGAAGTCATTGAGTCCAAAACACACACCCTGCTCATTGCAGGAATCCAAATCAAAGCGGATGTGACACGTTGCCCAATTTTATCTTCAACACCTAACTGAAGTGCTCACCATCTCCCGAGGTAATTAGTTCCTTTGTTAACTTGTTCCACTGGTTAATTACCCTCACACAGGATTCAATTGGAATGTGGCCCTTGTAAAGCAGTACCTTTACTGAATCAGAGGTGTGTGTGTATGTTTGGGGTGGGGGAATCTCACTAACTCACCCAAGGTTCAAGTGCTGGCTTGTGCTGTAGCTCATGGTGTTGTTGTGCTAACAACAGGGTACTGAGTACATTGTTGGGATTAATCATATTTTATCTTCCTTTTTTAAGTAATAAAAAGATACAGTAAAACCCCTACTGTTGGAAAAAAGTCCATTCCGTAGGCTTTTGCTTAAATCGGTTTTTTATGTAACTTGAAGCAAACCCATAGGAAAAATGATTTTTTTAATGTAAATCGAAGCAAACCCACAGGGAAATGAATTTTTACGTAACTTGAAGCAAACCCATAGGAAAAAGAATCTTTATGTAACTCAAAGCAAACCCATAGGAAATCGTGTAAATCAAGACATGGTTTTAGCACAAAATCATTATGTAACTCGAGGCATTTGTAAGTCGGGGTTTTACTGTAATTATTTCTGTTACTTTATAGTTATAGCAAGGCCGCCTGGGTCTGCCTTAGCTTCCCTCTCATATTTCTTTTCAGGCGCGGCTTTATCATGGGCATCTGGAATTCACACACATCTGTCGGAAACATTTTGGGGTCCTTGATTGCTGGTGTCTGGGTGTCCACTTCATGGGGTTTGTCGTTTATTGTCCCAGGAATCATCATAGCAACCATGGGTGTCATCTGTTTCTTGTTCCTCATTGAATGTGAGTCTTGGGAATGGCACACATTTGGGTCTAAAGATGAGGGTAAGGCGGGGGGCATAAAATTAGTCACAATCAGCTAAGATCTGGCTACTTATGGTTTTCAGTCTTTGACTCATCAGGGTGAGGGCAGGAAGCATTGCTGTCATTTGGATTTGGCTGCAAAGTGACAATCTGTGACAAAATGATTGTGTTTTTAAAAAAGACAATTCAAAGTGAGAACAGTGCTTCCTGCTTCCACTATAACTTTTAAGTAAAGGTAAAGGTTGCCCTTGCTCAAAATCCAGTCGTATCCGACTCTAGGGTTCAGTGTTCATTTCTGTTTATAGCCAAAGAGCCCACGCTGTCTGCATCTGCAAACGCTTCCATGGACATGTGGCAGGCATGCCTCAACACTGGAGTGCACAGAACGATGTTTACCTTTTACAGGTGAACAAATGGACTCCCAAGTGTGTGATCATCAAAGGGAAGCTGGCAGCAATAGCAATAAAAATAAAGTGAGGGCTTATATTGCTGAAAATAAATTTTTCCCACTCCTCCTCCTGAACTTTTAAAAGGTACTGAAAATTACTTTTAGGTTAGACCGATTTATAAGCCTGCCTACTCTGTTTTGAGAAGCTTGGCATTTAATTCTAAGGGTGCATTAATTTGGAGCAAAACTCTTGCAAAAATTACCTTGCCTCTCTTAGATCAGGATTTTAACCAGAGTTATGATACTATAAACATATAGTGCTTGGTATGAATAAGCCAAAATACCATTATTTTGCTAGGCTAGCCTACCAACACTAGTTCATTCAGACTGCAGCTCAATAGCTCATAGAGGGGTTGGCTCAACAAATCCATTACTGTGTCTTATTGCACCAGGGGTTCCCATCCTAAGGCCCATGGGTCGGATCATGTGGCACCCCCCACCCCTCCGAAGGCATTCAAGAAACAAAAAGGCCACCCCTTTGAAGCTGTTGGGACAAAATGATCACCCTCATCGTGCAGGCAGAGCAAAATGGCCATCTGGCCTTGAAGCTGACAGAGAGTATGACTCAGCCCCTGGCTTATAAAGGTTGGGAACCTCTGTATTACACCAACCAACAGGGTTTTAACCAATATATTCATGCAACATTTCACACTGGCCAATTCATGTCGCCATCTAGTGGCAGAGACACAAACTGAATTGCTTTCTCCTTTAATATTACTTGCTCTGGTAGTGTGCTTCTTAGATGACCGCATCCAGAAGAGGCCATCTGTACCTGAAATGTAGGGGCAGGCTAGGGTTGCCATAATTATCTCCCACAAAACTGGGACAGAAGTATATTTGACAAAAATGGGCAGGTTATCTACAAAATAGACTTTTAAAAAGCAAACATAATATTATATAATGACAGCTATAAAACACTTTCACGTTAAATATATCAATACATAAATGAATTTATTTACAACAGTTAATTCTTACTGTAAGATGATCTGTTGTACTTCTGAGAAGTCGTGTCACAGTCAACTCTTAATGTCCTCAGTTCCAGGAAACACACTGTTCACACTTATCAGGCAGTGGTGTGAGGTGAGAACGTTAAGATTTGTCTCCAGGTATACTGCAACTCCAATGTGGCAGGAAATTGCTTGTTTGATGGCGAGAGTTTGAATTTATTTTAATGGTGTGTTATAATACACAATCAGTAAGTTTAAACAATCTGGGACTTTAGCATGATTTTTATTGAACTGGCCAGGACAATTTTTCTGCCCTTGAATCCGGGGCAATCCTGGTTTTCCGGGACATATGGCAACCTTAGGGCAGGTAAGTGCCAGAGGCTATTGATCAAACCTCAAGATTTGCTGAGGTTGAAACAGCCCTGAAAATGCAAAAAAGGAAACAGAAAGGGAAAGTCAAGAAGTGATTGAGTGCACACTTCCAATTCTATTTGGTGAAGTGAAAAAGAGGGGATTGGAGGAGTCTTTCTCTAATGCCAGTCTCTCTCTTTCAGATCCTGAAGATGTTGACTGCAGCCCACCCCTTCATCATGTGAGTTTTTCCACATCTTCCCCTCGCCCTAAACTGCTGAGCTTCAAGTATTTTCCTGGGTATAAGACCTCATTCAATGTAAAAAAAAGAGGCTTATTTTAAAGTAGATACACATATGCCCCAAATTCCTGAGGTGTTTGTTTGTCTCGCAGGCTGCCAGTTCAGATGAGAAAGGCCTTGAGGCTGGACATGCTATCAGCGAAAGGAGCCTTGATGTCTCTACAAGTAGTCAGGAAAACATAATTGATATGTCTGAAAATATCAAAGCATCAGCAGAGAACCGGGAAGCTATCAGTTTCGTTGGTGCCCTCAGGATACCAGTGAGTACAGCCCCTTGATAGCACTGTAAATCCATTTCATTTCATTTCTTTTCATTTCATTTCTTTTCTTCCCTAGCTTTGAGCCACAAACAAATATAGGTGGTGGTGGTGGTGGGAAAGCATGATTGAAAACAAAACATGAAAACAAGTCAATATGAAGAACAATTTGGCTACTCGGTGATGTTTAGTGAAGGGGATGAAGGGAAACAGGGAAACAGACATGACTTTGGGAATCTATGACTTCCAGTGTTTTCAAAGAAATAATTTTAAAGTAACTGTGTATACCAGGAGTTCTCAGTCTTTTCAAGCTGCAAGCTGGAGCATGCCCCCATCAGACAGCTGAGTGGGCCAGACTGGTGGTTCCCGCTGCCGTAAACTCTGCCACTCTCATAAATGTGTTTACAACATCTGCAGATGCATTTATGGCAGCCGTAAATGTGTACGCTTGTGGTGGCGGTGGCAATGCCAGCCACATGATGTGGACTGAGTCCAGTCCATGGGCCCATAGGTTGAGAACCCCTGCTGTATACAAATAAAAGATGTTGGCAAAATTTGGTTGGATCAGTAGTGTTGATTCTTCTCCGTCATGTGAAAGCACAAATCTAAATTGTCCACTCCAGTTGCTCTTGTGGAGAACAAGGGATGTAGCTGTATATTTAGCACCATATGTAGATAGATAGTTTATTTAATAAACAATCTACCACAAAACTATGTGATTTATGGGCAAATTGCACTTGTCTTGAGCATGCTTATGTTCTTTACAGCTGATAGCAGAGCGGCCCTGTGGATTAAGATCTGAGCAGTCATACACTATTTCCTTTAGAACCATGGTTCCCAACGTGGGGCACACACCTCATGGGGGGGGGGGAATTTGATTTTTAGGGGGGGCAATTCAAGAATGAGTTATTAACAGTTAATAGTCTTTTAGGCTTCCTCCACATGAATGGGAGTTCACCTTTTGAATAATAAGAATTATATATCACGAGGTGGGGGTCATCAGGATGTTAGAGATGCTTGGGTGGGGTATGAACAAGAAAAGGTTTGTAACTACTATTTTAGACAAAGCTCCGCAAGTACTTTTGTGGGTGGGGGTGGTAATATTCTTCAAAGAATTCCTAGGCAGCATTGCTGCTAGCACCATGCCTTTCAAATCACAAGCTCTTCTTTCAGTAAAAACAAAACAAAAAAATTATTGTTTGTTGTTGTTCAGTTTCACAGTAGATTCCAACCCTTTGCAATTCCATGGACCACCGCACGCTGGGCACCCCTATCCTCCACCATCCTCCTCAGCCCACCCAGCTTTGTGCCTATTGCGCCAGCAATGCGATCTAGCCATCTCATTCTCTGCTGCCCCCTTCTTCTTTTACCCTCAACTTTTCCCAGCATCAAGGCCTTCTCAAGTGAATCCTCTCTTCTCATTTGATGTCCAAAGTACTTTAACTTCATCTTCAATATTTGACCTTCCAAGGAGCAGTCAGCGTTGATTTCTTTTAAGATCGACCTATTTGTTCTCTTTGCTGTCCAGGCTACTCTCAAAATTCTCCTCCAGCAGCACATTTCAAATGCATCTATTCTTCTGTGCTCAGCTATCCTTATGGTGGCAAATTCAAAAATAAATCTTCCACATAATGACTATTTGGGCCTATAATTTGGGGAAATGGAGGGCACAAAAAACTGTTATGTAACCCTTTCTCCATCTTTGTCTGCTCAAAAATCAGAGCACTTTTCTTTTCAAAATGTGCACACGAGGAGGATGTTTAGTTTGATGGATAGCTGAGTGATTTAGGTATATGACTGCAGTGCCAGACATTGGGAGTTTGATTTCCCACTATGCCTCCAGGGAGAAAAGCCAGCTTGTGTGGCCTTAGGTGAGCTGCATAATCCCAGGGCACCTCCAGAGGGAGGGAATAGCAAACTACAGTAAAATCTCGGGTTATGACGGTGGTCCATTCCAACAGCCTCTGTCGTAACCCCCTAAGATTGTAAACCAATGCTTCCATAGGGATGCATTGAAAAGTAAAAAACAGTCCTGAATTGATCATTGTAAACCAGAAAAAAACATTAAAATTTGTAAACTGGGATGGCATTTCCATAGGATTTTCTGTTGTAAACTGCGGCAAACTTTAACTGAGGTATTTTTAAACCAAGGTTTTATTGTACTTTGGAGTATTCTTTGCCCAAAAAACCCTGCAAAGGGTCTCCATAAGTCAGACTTGATGGGAAGTACAGTGGTACGTTGGTTTATGAACACCTCGGTTAACGTAAGTTTTGGTTTACAAAAGAAAATCCATTGAAAATAATGCCTTGCAATATGAAGCAAGTTTCCCCAGGATGCATTGCACCTGGGAGGTTCCCATGCCAGCTTGGTTTATGATTTTTTTTGCAATATGAAATGATCCGGAGAACGCATTAAATTCATAAATTGAGGTGCCAGTGTATAAGATGCATTGGAGTATAAGACGCACCTGTTATTACCAAAATAGCCCACTATAGGCCACTATATGCAGTACAAAATGCACTCCATTTTTCTAGTGTATTTTAAGGCGGGGAAGTGGGTCTTATACCCCAGTAAATACGGTCATTATTATTACATAAGGAGGAGGAATGGCCTCATGGAGGCCTTTTGACTCTGCATGTGCTCTTAAGCAGAGCTGCTGCTGAGGAGAGCCAAACAAAGGAAGTGAGCACTGGTAAGTTTTGCAGTTGGAGTAGAGCTGCTTTAGAGGCCTCCACTAATTTAAATTGATAATTTAAACTGCTGAGAGCCACCTCTGTTCAAACAGAGGAAGCAGTTTGAAGCTTCCAGAAGCAGGGGCGCAGAGCCACACCAGGCCCTTCCCTGAACTGTGACTCATAGGGGCGGAGCCACACTAGCCTTTAAAAGCTCTAAGCTCTTTCAGGGTCAGCCCTTTTGACTCTGCATGTGCTCTTAAGCAGAGCTGCTGCTGAGGAGAGCCAAACAAAGGAAGTGAGCACTGGTAAGTTTTGCAGTTGGAGTAGAGCTGCTTTAGAGGCCTCCACTAATTTAAATTGATAATTTAAACTGCTGAGAGCCACCTCTGTTCAAACATAGGAAGCAGTTTGAAGCTTCCAGAAGCAGGGGCGCAGAGCCACACCAGGCCCTTCCCTGAACTGTGACTCATAGGGGCGGAGCCACACTAGCCTTTAAAAGCTCTAAGCTCTTTCAGGGTCAGCCCTTTTGACTCTGCATGTGCTCTTAAGCAGAGCTGCTGCTGAGGAGAGCCAAACAAAGGAAGTGAGCACTGGTAAGTTTTGCAGTTGGACTAGAGCTGCTTTAGAGGCCTCCACTAATTTAAATTGATAATTTAAACTGCTGAGAGCCACCTCTGTTCAAACAGAGGAAGCAGTTTGAAGCTTCCAGAAGCAGGGGCGCAGAGCCACACCAGGCCCTTCCCTGAACTGTGACTCATAGGGGCGGAGCCACACTAAACTTTAAAAGCTCTAAGCTCTTTCAGGGTCAGCCCTTTTGACTCTGCATGTGCTCTTAAGCAGAGCTGCTGCTGAGAAGAGCCAAACAAAGGAAGTGAGCACTGGTAAGTTTTGCAGTTGGAGTAGAGCTGCTTTAGAAGCCCGCGCGCCTAACGGCACACGAGATTACAAACTAGTACCAAAGGAAGAATATAGTCTTACTAGGTAGAAAGGTAGTAAACGTGTACATTTTTTAGCCCCCGAATACTGCACTTGTTAAAATGGATTCTGAGGGAACAGTTGTAGTTACCTGCAATACTTGTGCCATGTTTGTGTTCTTGCCAAAGCATATGGAGAACTACACTTGCAGCAAGTGCAAGCTGGTTGCACTACTAGAAGAGAAGGTCCAGCAGCTAGAGGCCCGCATATCTAACCATCAACAAATTAAGGAGCTTGAGCTGTTCTTGGACAGAGCGGAACAGACTATGCTGGACAAAGTAGAGACAGGGCACAGTTCTGAGGGAGAAGGCCCTTCACTAACTCAGGAGGGAGATGTTTGGAGGAATGTGACTCAAAGGAGGAAAAGAGTAGGGGATCACTCTGAGAGTCTGAAATTACAGAATAAATTTGAGGCTCTTTCCCTCATCACACCTGATGAGGAACACACAGAGGAACAACCGGTTCCACCTGATGATCTCTCCTTCATCACACTTGATGAGATCCAGGAAGATAAACAACAGGAACAAACTGAGTTTCTCTCCCTTAATATGGTTGATGAGGTGCATGTAGATGAACAGATTGCAGGAGAGAGGCTCCTTGTACTAGGCGATTCAATAATTAGAAATACAGAGAAATGGATTTGTGATGCACATGATAACTGCATGGTGACTTGCCTGCCAGGTGCAAAAGTTGCAGACATCACAAGAAATCTAGATAGATTGTTAGAGAGAACTGGGAAGGAGCCAGTTGTCATGGTACACGTTGGTACCAATGATGTTGGGAAGGCCAAGCGGTCTGTCCTGGAAGCCAAATTTAGGTTGTTAGGAAGAAGATTGAAGTCCCGGACTTCCAAGGTTGCATTTTCAGAAGTGCTGCCTGTCCCTTGCGCAGGACCTACCAGGCAGGCAGAGCTCAGAAGCCTCAATGCGTGGATGAGGCGGTGGTGTCGAGAGGAAGGTTTCAGCTTTGTCAGGAACTGGAGAACATTTTGGGACAAGCCAAATCTGTTCAGGAGGGATGGGTTGCATTTGAACCATGATGGGACCAGATTGCTGGCACTCAACATCAAAAAGGCTGCAGAGCAGCTTTTAAACTGATAACTGGGGGAAAGCCGACAGGAGCTGGGCAGCATCCAGTTCGGGAAAGTGTGTACTTGAGTAGTGAGGAGGATGCAAAATTTACTGAGCAGAGCGAGGAGCTAGTCACTAGCATTCTAGCAGAAGGATGCAAGAGGCAGTCTAACAATGCAACTGGACACAAAAGACTGTGTCAGAAAAACATATATAAATGCTTGTATACAAATGCCAGAAGCCTCCGGAACAAAATAGGGGAGCTGGAATACTTAGCAATAGATAAGAATATTGATATTATTGGTATCACTGAAACCTGGTGGACAGATGATAACCAATGGGATACAGTTATCCCAGGCTACAAACTGTACAGGAAGGATAGGAAGGGGCAAACGGGAGGTGGTGTAGCCTTGTATGTCAAAGAAGTGATAAAATCGTATGAATTGGAATATCTAGGTGATTTGGAGTCACCATTAGAAGCTCTGTGGGTAAGAGTACCAGGCCACAAGGATGGTCTAACAGTAGGCATATACTATCGGCCTCCGACCCAAACTCTTGAGGGAGACTGGCAGTTGGAGAATGTTGTAAAGGAGGCATCCAAGAAGGGAAGCCTGGTTATAATGGGGGACTTCAATTACCCTCACATAGACTGGGTGAACTGTTGTTCAGCACATGATAAAGAGATAAAGTTCCTAGATATGCTAAATGATTGTTCTCTGGGACAGATGGTTGAAGACCCAACTAGAGGTACAAGAATCCTTGACTTGATCCTGAGTAATACTCAGGATCTGGTGCAAGATGTTAATGTGACTGATCCAATAGGGAACAGTGACCACAACTCAATTATGTTTAACTTGATCATAGACCGCAAGTCACTGATAAAATCTAACACAGAGACCTTAAATTTTCAAAAAGGAAATTTCCCAAAGTTGAGGAAACTAGTAAAAAAGAAGCTGAAAGGGAAAATTGAGAGAGTCCAAACACTCCAAGAGGCATGGAGGTTGTTTACAAAAACAATAACAGAGGCTCAATTGGAATGCATACCCAAAAGGAAAAAGGGCACTGCCAGGTCCAAGAGGACTCCAATGTGGCTTACAGGAGCTGTTCGGGAAGTGATCAAGAGCAAGAGAAGCTCATTTAGAAGATGGAAGGCTTGTCCGAATGAGGACAGCAGGCAAAAACATAAATTCTGGCAGAACAAATGCAAGGCAACAATCAGGAAAGCAAAGCAAGACTTTGAGGAGTGTATAGCTAAAAATACTCAGAGAAATAACAAAGACTTCTTTAAGTACATTAGAAGTAAGAACCCAACTAGGAAGGCCATTGGACCATTAGATGACAATGGAAGGCAAGGGGTTATTAAAGAGGAAACAGAGATTGCAGAGAGACTCAATGAATTCTTTGCTTCAGTATTCACTGAAGAAGACAGAGGCCACATGCCCAAAACAGAGCCTATCTTCGTAGGGAGGGAAACCGAAGAATTAAGCCAGATAGAAATAACCAGGGAGGAGGTCCTTGAATGTCTTGTTAAACTAAACACTAACAAATCACCAGGACCAGATGGCATCCATCCACGAGTTCTCAGGGAACTTAAAGATGAAATTGCTGATCTCCTAACCAAAATATATAATCTTTCCCTCAAATCAGGCTTTGTGCCTGATGACTGGAAGGTAGCGAATGTAACACCAATTTTCAAAAAAGGATCCAGGGGCGATCCAGGGAATTACTGACCTGTCAGTTTGACATGTGTCCCAGGTAAAGTGA